>OY282471.1:19531264-19889075 GCA_958295575.1 Leucania comma
GCACAACATGTCATATTATGTCACCTAGATTTTAAAAAAAATATGATCGGCTTCTCGTAGGTCAACCTATGATGTTGTAGTCTGACAGATATGGAGTCAATAATTTACTCATAACCCCACCAATTGGTCTGCCAGGGTTGCGGGATTGTTCAAAAGTCACCTCAGCCCCGGAAAGCAAAGGGGAATTGAAAGAATTGTGGGTAAGTATAAGGTGGGCTTTCCCCATTCGCCTACCGTCAACATCGAGGATGGTGTAAAAGCTTGTTGCTTGGTCTACCGCAATCCTTCGAGATGTTTGATGAAAAGGCAACGCGAAAAAAGAGAGATAACACCTGAAAACTCTGTTGGCATTGGGTAATTCTGTGATTTACTCCAATAATTCACAAAACTTGTTCCAGGAAATACGTGTTTTTTAAAAACCCTTAAATGTTTTTGAGGAAAATTGTCGTCAATCAGAATCTCGATCAAATGTGCAAGGCTTCTATAGAAGTACTTTTTTATATTTTTAATACATGAGTACATTATGGAGGGCCAAAGTTCATTTTACAAATTATAGTTTAAGACTAATCCAGTAAAGAGTTAAAGCCCTCTGAAAATCTGTTATTTTGCGTAAAATTTGGCCCTTCATAATGTACTCATAAATTAAAAAATAAAGAAAATATAACGATAAGAACTTTGCACATTTAATCAAGAATCTGAATGATGAAATATTTCAAAAACTAAAAAAAAAGTTACAAAAAAAGCACGTATTTCGCTCGCCTATGTACATCCACTGACCTTTTATTGTTTTGTTGAAACTGTATGTACAATAAAGAATAAAGAGTAAAGAGTATTTCCTGCAACAAGTTTTGTGAAATATTAAAATGAATGATGGAATTACTGAATGCCTACAAAGCGTTCAGGAGTTATCTCTCTTTATTCGCTTTGCCTCTTTATCGAACATTACGTCAGATGAACAACAAAACTTTTAAACTATGCTCAGGTTGACTAAAGCCGGGTCAGGAAGGGTCCTTTTAAACCGAAAAAACGGCTGACACTCCCTTTCGCTTCAACCATGATCAGGAGAAGTTATTTGGATGATTTCCCACACTAAAAACAAAAAAAAAAAAAATACAACCTATTGCCATCATAGATAATACTGTTGCTGCTAGTGTTACCAAGCAATGAAATCTAGAACTTCATGCTTAACCACTGCGATTGCGCGCTCAACCTAAAACCCGTCTGTTTAAAAAATAACGTCTTACACTACATAATTTATTAAGTCATGTCAGACATAAATATGACACTAACTACCGTGTACATTTCTGTTGATAAATCAAATAACGAACATTTACCGTACCTCTTGTTTACCCTAAAAGACTATATTTCCGTGACGATTTATTTTTTCAAAGTAGATAGATAGTAACTGTGTTTACTTATAATATTTGTAATTTCATATATTAGTGGACAGTAAATATCGCTATAAAGGCGCGGGCCCACAGCGGCGCACGGAGAGGCTACGCACGGGTACGATAATAAGCTTCGCTTAGTAAGGAAATGTATGTGGTAGTGTCCACTGCAACCCACGGATAGTCTACGCAAGAATTGACGTCATTGATACACGCGTGGCTTGCTCGAATAGGCGGTTACATAGCTCTACGCTGTCAACGTGGGTTTACGTTACCACTGGAGACTACACGAATATGATCCACGACTGCGTCATCATCATCATCATCAGCCTTTTAATTTTCCCACTGCTGGGACACAGGCCTCCTCTCTAAGAGAGGGAATGGGCCGTAATCCACCACGCGGGCCCACTGCGGGTTGGTGGATGTCACATGTCTTCGAATTTTTGGTTCTAGGACATGCCGGTTTACTCACGATGTTTTCCTTCACCGTTTTGAGAGCAGTGGTGATGAAATAAATTACACAAAGTAATGCGCCTGGCCGGGCTTGAACCCGCGACCTACTAATCGTAAGTCGGGGCCGTTACCACTCGGCCACCACTGTAACCACTCACGACTGCGTACAGCTCGCTTATTGCAGCGCAGTTTTACTGCAGTTTGATTGCAGTGGCACGTGCGTAGCCTCTCCGTGCACCGTGCCACGCTATGCATAGTCGTGGGTCTTCGTGTACTCCAGTGGAAACGTAAACCCATTTGTCAAACACAGCAGCTATAATGCGCCGCGTGCCCGTGCTCAGCATGCGCCGCGGTGGGCCCGCGCCTTTATCCAATGGCTATAATAGTACCTATTACTAGTGACTCGTCCCGACTTCGTACGGGTGTAAATTGAAGTTTTCATTCAACAGGTTTTATAAGATATCATTTGAAGTAAATTTTTTTACGACGACGGCGAACCGCGACACAAATGAATATTATTGGCCCATCAACGGTTTAGCGCTTCATAAAAACCGGATTGCAATTAGGCTGACCCGACGACCCTACACTTATGGCCATGAACCAACCTCACCACTTGTGAACAAGTCAGCAGCTATTTTTACAAGATGTATGTTTGTTTATGGATTTTACAAATTTATTTTGAAATGGTTACTCCTAACGGATTGAGTCACAATTTCGTATACTATGCTATGTAAATTGGATGCTTAATATAGAATAATCAGCCTTTTTATGTTCCCACTGTTGGGACTCCGGCCTCCTCTCTAGGAAAGGGTATGAGCCTCATCTAATTTAAATTGACGTGTAAAAGTATTATTAAAAATCTATTTGCAAAATAAATATCATTTATCATTTAGTCGTAACCCACCACGCGCGCCCAGCGTGCGGTTTAGTGGATGTCACGTCATTTCTTCAATATTTTAGTTCTAGGATTTGCCGGTTTCCTCACGATGTTTTCTTTCACCGTTTTGAGAACAGTGGTGATGAAATAAATTATACAAAGTAATGTGCCTGGCTGGGTTTGAACCCATGAGTTACAAACGCGTATGTCGGAACTGTGTCTCCACTATTCTCTAAATTGGATGACAATGCATTATTATGGCACCATGGAGCTGGTCTGATGATGGAGTCGGATAGTGGCCATAGGAACTACTGAGCCTACTCTGAGGCTCAGTAGTTCCTACAAGATAAATACATAAATACAAAAATACATCGTGTTTGAGCTCTTTTGGCATGGTCTTGATAAAAATTCAGAAGCTTTTAGCATACGATATTAGCTTGTTATGATTTATGTTTTATTGAAAACTTATTATAATTCGTTATTCAATAATAGAAATTTCATAAAGAAGTCTTTCAATACTGACTATTATGTTATAAATGCATAACAATATTGCATCTCTATATTAATATGACATTTTATTTTTTTACATTTGCGAAACATTCAAATTAAGTAAAATATCGATCAAACCGCAACTTTTAATGGCAGTGCAGACATTTATTATGTTTTTTATTATGTAGAAAGTCAATTCCATTTGCCATTCATTAATCATTATTACACAACTGTTTTAAATGTGTTAATCTCTTAGCGATCTAAACATATTTCGCGTTTAGAGTCTATAAATAAAATTAATCTTAAGGTTTCAAGGTTTTTAACTAATAGGTTATGTTTGGATAATAGTTCTTTCTTTCATTCATAACTATCTTTTGCCAGTAGCTTCGTCCGCGAGAATAAGTATTTTCCTAAAATTATAGCCCAAATTTTGTTTTATGGTTATGCTATATTACTGTAATGTTTCATCAAAATCCGTCCAGCCGTTTGAGTTGGAATGAGTAACACACAAACACACATAAGTAAAAACTTTCGTCTATATAATATTTGTGTGATTACTTTTCAAATTCATTACTAATACAAAACATTATAAGTCTTATGGGGAGGATCCATAAGACTTTAATAATGTTTTGTATTAGTAATGAATTTGAAATGAATGATCGTTTTATTGCAATTTTGTATTATAATTCTCCATTTTAAAAACATACAGGACTTTATCTTGTATTTTTTATGTCACGACTCTTTATTCTGTAAACGGGAACCACAAAGAGGTGAATCTCAAAGCAGATGCGGAACTGCGGTCAATGATGATTACGACGATTTCTCACGTCAGTTTGAACATTTTTCAACTTAGTCGGCTCAAAAGACGCGAGCGTTTCGTCCGGAATTGCGCACGGGATGCGCCGCAGCTGAAATTCTACTAAAGGAAAAATAAACAAACCTGCAAAGGCGTAAAGGCCACCGACGAAGCTGTTCCAGAAACCTGTCTTCTAATACTAGTAGCGCCGCCATACTGCTGCTGTTTCTGCAAGTTCTTCTGTAAGGTCTTGCTGATGCGCACTTTGGTTTTCTCGTCTATCTGAGGCAGACGTACTCGTCCCGTGCTTGACTTGCCGATGGTACCGCGAGAGTAGCCGAGGTCCTCTTGGTAAGCGTCGTCTTCGATCTGAGGAAACAAGATGGTTTAGTAGTTGTTTGGTTATTTTATTGTTTTGAAGTGTATAAGTTTGATGGATCAAGGTGTCTTTTTTATTGCATGGGTAGGATGACAGCAGGACGAAAATATGCATCTTTAAGATGAGAGAAAAGGATAGGTAGCTACATTGTATGAATCTGACAGCTGTCACCCGCAACATTCTATAGAAATTGTAGTGTAACAATATTCATGTCTTGTCTAAGGGCGGGATTTTAAATTGAGTATTTTGAGTTAAGAACGCCTGTTCTTCAGATATATATATAGTTTGAGACATACTCAACTTCAAATGCTTAAATCAGAAATCGGGGGTAAGAGCAGTCTGGCTAGTCTTACCAGGGAAACAAATAAGACTGTACTTTGAAGAAGTTTTATTGACTGTGAAGAAGTTTTTTTTTGCTTTGTTTGTTATAAAATAATGTCTTTATTTTAAACTGTAAAGCCCCAAGAGGGCACCGGTGTCCGCCACCTATCGTCTTTCTATTGTGTCTCTAATTACGGTATTCAAAAGGTTAAATTGTTGTAAACGTAAAATTCCTTTTCTCTACTAGTACTACTACTATTTCAAACTCATAGTATTCTCGACTTTCTATAAATACTAGAAATAGGTATCAATATTTAATGTATTTTCTTCTAATGTTAAATATTACAGAGGCTCATCGAACATCGCAATTAGAGAATAATAAAGGAAATGGACTTCCCTTTAAGAGATATCTTTTTCCAGTTGTCTTGTACCTACCCGTAGTACACAAAGAAAGTTGATTGACAGTAAACATCTTACATTCTATGGCTTCCTGGTCGAAGCTCGTAGGTTTATAGCCTATGAAGAAGTGTTGAAAATTATGACATTTAATAAATAGAAACAGTGATAGTGTTTTAATGTTTTTCAACTCGTAAACGTCGCGACATATCGATGGACATAAACTTTAACCAGTCGGTTACCAATCAATTTTACCTATTTCTAGCGACCCATTCCGGTTTTGCCCAGGCACCTAAGTAATAAGTACATATTTCATTTGTACATATTTTATAATTGTACTAGCGACCCGCCCCACGCCCCAGCTTCGCACAGGTGCAATGATGATATTAAATATATTATGCATGTATTATACATATATAAACCTTCCTCTTGAATCACTCTATCTATTAAACCGCATCAAAATCCGTTGCGTAGTTTTAAAGATCTAAGCACACATAGGGTCAGACCGCGGGAAGCGACTTTATTTTATACTAAGTAGTGATTTTGTTTTCTTTTGTACTTTATGATTATTTGTAAATATATCTGCAAACTATTCATGAGAGCGATAAGCACTTAAACAATAAATAGCATCTACATCTTGAATAATATACTAGTGTCCGACCGAATGTTCGGTTTCGGCTTTGTTTTTTGGTTAAGTTTCAGCAAAAACACGAGTTTCGGTTTAGTTTCGTTTTCGGTGAGAAACTTGCCGAAACTACGACCGAAACCGAATGTGCATTCGGGAGTTTTTGCGCGTCGTCTTGTTCGGCGCGTTAATGAATTAATGAATCCCATCAGAGCCAATGTCGTGATTCGCTTGTTTGTTTGCTGTTCGTTTTGTTTTGTTGTGGTGGCGAGTTTTCGAGTGATTTATTTTGAATTTGGTAAGTTTTATCTCGTTTTGTGTCGTTATAACATAAGAGCGGGTAGTAAACCTCAAAAAAACATTCTTTATAACTGATAAAAGTATAATCAAGTTGAATCTAACCTATAAATATTTTTTTTGGTTTGCTTTACTCTTTCGAAAATGCTATACGTAACCAACATTAGTTAGGTGGTTAGTAATGACTATAGTGTATTTTATGGTGATAATATTATGGATTCAGAGTTTCAAAGTTCATTTTAGTATTTTTTTTTTAATATAACTAATACTTTTTTTCTTAAATAAAGGTTCCTATGTTGATTATTACTAATGAAAATGACGAAGACTGACTATGTGATATAAAAAGAAAACAATAAAGACTGACTGATTGTAACGTTTTCTTTATTTTTCCCTCAAAATATGATCCTTCTAAGGAAGTTTCGGTTTGCCAAAATTCGTTTTCAGTTTCGGTTTCGGTCGTAAAACTAGTTTCGGTCGGACACTATAATATACCTTTAAAATAGTAGAATACTTTTTCAAATAGGTGATTTTTCTTATGGACAAACAAAATAAATAGAATTTACACTCTCTCTTTATAATTAAGCATAGATTTACGACAGAACGGCTGTCATAGAACCACAATAACCTGATTAGGTACTAGAGAATGTAGATAGTAGACTTCCTAGATTCTTGTAGTCTGCAATAACTGTCATAGATATTTATCAGGCTCGACGTGCGAACGGAAGACATAATAACACCTTTTTAAATTAATATTCAAATATTCATAACATAATAAGAGACTATCTCATACAAATTATATTTTATTTATAGACCATCAATTTCTTACAATTTTAGAAAACGCCTTAATTGATACTAAATGGCTAAATAGTATGAATAATATTAACACATATGGAATCGTAATGGATGGTATTTCGATCGATATTGGCTGGCAATTACAGCGGGCGCCGCCAGCAAAGTGCGCTAACACTTATATGGGGAGGAGACACACGGACGTGTAGACTAACCAGGAATTTTATTCTGGCAATTTCATTCAGTGAACAAAAGTTCTTTCCTTTAGTTGAAATTCATCATCATCATTTCAGCCGAAAGACGTCCACACAACGACGGGTGCTGTGCATCTCGCAACCATCGGATTCCCAACAACCCTCACCAGCTCATCGGTCCACCTTGTAGGAGGCCTTCTAACGCTGCATCTTCCGGCACGTGGTCGCCACTCCAGAATGTGTCGTGCATGTGCCTTACCCAAATTGACGAAATTGCATTTTTCTTTAGAGTTCATTTTATTCCGTCTTATCATACGGTAAAAGCCTATCATCTGACAGAAAGTCTATCCCTGCACCATTATGGGTTGCCAGTTCTTTTCATTTACTTATAAAAATTGCACAGCAGCTGGTATCCCATAAACCCACATTTTCATTCACCCGTTTATCTTTATGTCCCACATAATAATTACATTAATGAAGTAAGGTCTTGCTCCGATGGTTAGACCTAGTAATGAAAACGAACTGCGTATTGTTCATCTCAACTCACGCGCCAAATATTACGTTACTGCTCTAGATATTTTTATACCAATGATATAACTATTGTCATCTTTATATTACGGTTATCTGTAAAAAAAAATATGGTGTGCAATAAAGAGTCTAGCTATCTATGAAAAAATCATGTATCTATGTTGAAAATAATCTTTTTAGTAAGCTAGAAATCGTCAACATCTTCCTGCCATTGTCTTGTGTTATTTGGGGTCGGCGCAACACGTTTTTTATACCTATTCTGTCCTGTCACCCGACATGCTATCACTGACTCCCTTTTCTCTCATTTCACTCTTCACACAATTCATCCATCTTTTCTTTGGCCTTCCTCTCCCTCTCCATCCACATGTATACTCTTTATTATCTGGCCTGACTGGCCTGTTGGTATAGTAGTTAGTGGCCCTGACTGCTATGCCGGAGGTCGTGGGTTCGATTCCCACCCAAGACAAATGTTTGTGTGATGAGCAAGATCATTTGTTCTGTGTCTGGGTGTTATTTATCTATACTAAGTATGTATTTAGAAATATATAAGTATGTTTATCAGTTGTCTAGTACCCATAACACAAGCACTGCTTAGCTTTGGACTAGACGACGTTGTGTGATAGTTGTGGAATATTATATTGTATTATTATATTATACTAGAAATGCGGATAAAAATACTCGACCCAATTTTGGACCTGCTCCACAAACACCATGGCGCACAAACGTGCGACTGCCCCAATCTTTTATTTATATTGAATAACAAAGCAGCACGACGGCAGCGCTGCAGCCGCGTTACAATCGCACTTACAATCTAACTTATTGTAAGTACAATTTTATTTAACATTCATTACCACACCATACCATTCATTTCCATCGATTCCATTCCATTTTTTTCTCATGGCAGTTGAGAGTGTCATGCTCACTCAAACGTCTAGCTGGTGTGGGCTTGTGTTAGATCACTGGCGCACTAATCATGTTCGTGATCGTGCGCCGACATCGTCAGTTGATTTTTTACTGGTCATCTCTAAACGCCACGGTTTATTTTAATTGTTTGTTCTCTAAATTGTTTTTTTTACTCTTCTATTTCTATACCTTTCTAACAAATACGGATAATTTCGTCATTAACCATAATAAAGTTTCTTGCACGTTCTTCTCTATAGAGATCTACGCTTTGGAATGTGCAAATTCATTCATCTTTTTTTTGACTCGAACTTGACAATTTAAAAGTGGCTATAAATGGCTTGAAATAATTGATTTTGAGTTTGAGTTTTTGTTAAAGTTACATATTTCTTTGCCATGTTACAACACCTACAAATACGGTGGATGGCTGATGCTTCATGGATTAGTATGGGCATAAACCACCTTATGTTATACAAAAAATCCTTCCCAGTTAAGTTGAGTAAAAACACAACAATATAAAAGCTTTTTAGTGCTCCAATAAAGAAAAGTGGTCTATTTTCATGAAAAGCATGTTCACGCCTGCGTTTGCGTGCTACCTGATAGTAAATGCTAATTGGTACCACGCTTACTCAATGTCACATTGAAGAGGTTCAAAAGAAAAAGAATATCTGGAGCCTTACTATGACGTGTCACAACCACAACTATCATGTTTCTATGGTAAGAGAGACGGACTTTTGGTACCACGCTTACTCAATGTCACATTGAAGAGGTTCAAAAGAAAAAGAATATCTGGAGCCTTACTATGACGTGTCACAACCACAACTATCATGTTTCTATGGTAAGAGAGACGGACTTATACAAGACGAATAGGACTATCCTTTATTATAACGTAGTCATCGTAAATAATAATTGGATGCTAAAACAACTGCTAGCCATTTGCCCCGTCCGTATATGCAAGCTAATCGCAGTAAGCGCACGCGCAACGGGGCCGGCACGGACGTCCGCGCGCTTCAACAGGTCGGGTTCCGGTCTATTTGAGCCGCGCGAAAAAACGGGCCACTTCGCCCGCGAACACATCTACCGAACAATTTAAAATTCAACGCATCTGCCGCGGACGGCCGAGCGTGACGTCACATTTACGCCAAGGATTCCACGAACGCAAGCGCAGATAATGACGCTATCAATTATTTCGACGCTGATCAACGTACCATCGAGCAAGCTGTTTGGTGTAACGTCAACTAACTTGCGTAACAAATACGTCGCGGGTATGTTGAGTAGTCAATGCTTTAACAGCACACTTTGAAGTCTGCCTTAAGCTTAAAAAAATATTAGGCACACAATATTTGCAGTCTAGTCGAAAGATGAATATTTTTCCATGTACACATAATAATTTGTTCGACTGTACATAGCATTAGTTGCTCTCTCTATATCCGCTAATTATGGCGGTTTCTCCATCATGAAATGTGAAGAATTTTCCCCGATATGATACCTGTTTCATTAAAATGACTATGTAATTTTGTTCATCACGGCATACACAGTAACCCATTTCCTGAAAATTGCTTTTCTTAGAAAGTTTGATCTTTAAATGTCGGAGCAACAGCTTTAAGTATAATAGGATGCTATTATTTCATTTTACGGCCGATCGTTAAACCTACGAAACGCTTTAAACTGACGAAAAGGAATCTAGGGCTGCAATTAGGTAATAGGCCCTCTAGACAATTTCTGTCACGGCGGTCAATCTCAGCGGAGACTGGTCATTGACGCGGGAGATATTATAGCGCACAAGTTGGTGAGCAAAACACAAGTGCTCTCGCTCTTCCTTTTCTTTCATAGTCTATTAGAACGGTCAGTCCGACACGACCGGACAGAGATCCCAGAGGTTGGGAATTGGTGGTGTGATACATAACCCAGTACCTCGAAATTAGTTTAGTAATTCTTGTAGTTTGATGAATTATTTTACCTTCATCCAACTTTTTGTGATAATGATTACAGTTTTATTATTAGTTGGTTTTTAGGGTGTCTTCAAATTTGAAGCAAAAAGCCGCGCGACGGGTGCGCAGCAGCAGCCCTGCCACCGCCCTGCTTTTTTTTCCATATAAATGAAAACGTGCGGCCGCAGCGCGGTTGCAGAGCGGTTGTAGCGCGGCTTTTTACGGCTAATTTGATGGCGCCCTTAAAGAAATATTTAATCATAATAAACAATTAAAAACATCAAGCCTGTATTCTTCTAAAGGGTAGGCAGTCAAACAGGTATAAAAATATCATAAATAAATAATATAAAACTCCAACGTTACACTCACGTCAGCGAAGTTAAGTCTGTTGGCGTTTTTCCTGAACTCGGTCATGGCGTAGCGTTCCTTCATCTTCCTCACTCTCTTACCGCCTCGTTTCTTTCTACTCTGCTCTATGGGCTTCGGGAGAGGTTTCACGAACTTCACTGGTGGTGGTTCCTAATGGAAAGAAAGGTTATAAATATTTTTAAAACGTTTATTTTTTCAAATTAGATTATTACAAAATATCTTCTGTTTAACCAGTATATTACAGTGATAAGATCTTTTACACAGCAGACCAATGACAACGGACTCTGACATTAACTAATAACGAAACCCGAGTACATTGAAAAATGCATGTAGGTACCAATATTACGTAAGCATGGGGGGGTGGGTGTGACAGCTTTGCTTACTTTTGCTGACGAAGGGAGGGCGTGTTAATATTTGCCAAAAATCTGCTTACGTAATACTTAAACGGCCCCTAAGTAATGTATGCCAAAAATTCTGCTTACGGAATACTTAAATGGCCCCTAAGTAAAGTATTGTTGATCTCATTATTTTTTCAATAAGTAAAATAATAATATTCACTGTAGTATATACAAGTTTTCAGTGAAAGTAACAGTGGTTCATTACAGGGCCATTTTTCAATCACCATCCAAACAGCATTTTTAATTTTATTGAAAAATGAATTCTGAATTCGAGATAATAATAAAATTTTGGAACAACGAACTCAATTTTATGCAAAATAAAGCTCAAATTCCATCAGAACCCTTAATTTTTGAAGTAAAAAATTAACAGTAATATTCAATCTTACCTGCATTTTGTCAAGTTTTTTCTCAATTGACTCCCGCAGCATGCGTCCGATGCTTCCATCAGTGCTCTCGTGACAGGCGTCGACGCGAGCAGCCAGGGTTATTTTAGTTGAAACCAATTTTGCTGCTTTGTATCTTAGCTCCTAGAAAATAAAACATATTTTAGAACAATCGAAATCCACGACCACGTTTCTACTACATAAGCACTACGCTGTTATAGAAGACACTACAGCAGCTCATCTACTTCTCAGTGGTCGCTGGACAGAGTTAAATGATTCGGACGCATAACATAGCATAGCATCAGCCTTATAATATTCCCACTGCTGGGACTCAAGCCTCCTATTTAGGAGAGAGAATGGGCCGTAATCGCCCACGCGGGCCCGGTGCGGGTTGGTGGATGTCACATGTGTAAATTGAACTATGACCTTCAATGCGCAGCAACAGATTTTCAGGCGCATAACCACAGTAACTGTCACCATTTTAGTTCAACTTATATGCCACGTACAATATCCTCTCTCAATATCGAAATGCTTAGTAACATTAGGGCGCTGCTGGCCGTCCTTGAGGAACTGGAGTGGAGCGAATGACACATTTGTCCTACGCGTACGCAAAATACGCGCTTTAGACGTGGTCTTGCGGACAATAGCCTGAAATACAAATAGGGCTCCTCAGGCCTGCCTTACAAGAGCTGGGGTGGATGGAATGATGTACTTGTAACTTCCGTGCACAAAATCCGCGCTTTGGACGTAAGGTTGCGGACACTAGCCCGATATAGACACCTACATATCTTTTTCAATCAAAACCTAGGATGAATACTTTTCTCAACATTCAAAGGTGAATGAGTCTGACCAATCTGTACAACTTGTAATGATCATAAAAGAGACTCTCTTAGAAAGACAGTCTTACCTACCAAGCTACTAGGTTCAATGCAGGTTTGTTGATGTAATGATTTGATTAGCAATGAAAATCTTCTCGAAGTATTTAGTATAACTACTTGGCTGAATCTAGTCTTCTTAGAATATTCTTTTATAACAGTAAAGAGCTATCCACACATTTCCAGGTCAGGGCTATGCGTGTTTCGAGTTGTTAGTTACAGTGTTCCCGTCAGGGACGTGCCATCCGTCACCCGTGTTCACAAATATCAAGGAAATCGGTATCAGTGTGTAAAAAAGTTTAAACTTACTATCACACTTTAATTCTTTTCCTATATTATGCGATATTATATTTTTCTTCTTAGAATTTAAATATTAAAATGATCGTAAAATATATTATTCTTTCGTACAAGTCCTATCAATCTTTGTGTTCATGCTGTCGTCAACGTCCCTCCTCCTCCTTGCGTCGTATTCCTCAATGCTGAGGGTCGTGAGCTCCCTGCTTCATCACTTTCATCCGCGTGGTCAACGTACCTAGGTAAAAATCGCATAGCACGGCCAGTGTGTCCGTGCGTGCTCCGGGTTACTGTCGATCCGGATGCCCCTGACACGGAGCTATGTAAACGAGTTCGTACAAATTGTACGTAACCGATTTATCCCACGTCACTGACGGAACACGGCAGGGTCGGGTACCCAGCAATAGTAAAGAATACTTACTGGTGGAGTATCCTGAACTATAGATGAGAAGTAAATAAAGCCAGTGTGAGGTAGGGCAGTAGCCTGTGAGAATCCAGACAAGGTTTTCTTCTGTTGCCCCAATGGTAGAATATTGCAGGCTGGCATCTTAGCTAGCTTAGATAAACCACCTGCCACACCCAGGATCTTTGCAGCTGTTGAAGCACCTAAAAAGTAATCATTCATAATAGTACATTTTGATACAAATGCAGAAAGCCATTGCGACCGAGGCGGAATTACCACGAACCGAGGCTTTCGCGGTTGAAAACCGCTTCGTAAGTTCTCTCTCTAATTTTCAAAGTAATACAAAAAGAACTTACCAACAATAGCTGTTATGTTAGGTGCAATAAAAGCCATTCTGCTCTCAACATATTCATAAATGTTGGCTCTTAAACTATTCAACTCAGCAGCCATGTCACAAGCATCATTTATTTCAGCTAACTCACTTTCAGTCAATAACTTCCTAAAATATGATACAAAGGTTTAATTGTTTTATTAATAAAAATACAGCATGTATCATCTGGCTAATTATAGCTTATTACAGTATGGCCGACGCAACTTGGCCAGTTAAAAAAATAAATAACAGTTGTTAACAGCAATAACAACTGTTATTAACATTTTTTTTTAAAGAAATTGTTTATTAATTATTATTATTTTTGTAATAAAATTATTTCAGTCTTCTAAGTATGACTTTAGTAGTAGGTACATATAGGTTAGGTATGCGTAAGTTGTGTTTTGATTTCGTACAATAGGCCCTGGTGTACAACCTTGTGAAATAATATTAATAATCAGCAACACAGGTGAGCAGCAACCTTTAAGTTCGAATGCTTCTCGTGTCTTATTTACCACTCTAAGCACCTGCTCCACTGTTGAATCTGATTTCCGCACTATTCTGAATCCAAACTGGTGTTGGGGATAATTTTGCCATTTATAAGTATTTTATTGAGCCACCAACAACTCTCAAATAGTTTAGACATGTAACAAATCTTTATAGTCAAATTTTCTTACCCCTGTGTTGTAGACGCAGTAACAGACACTATCATAATTGTAGCCTGTGTGAGGAAACTCTGAAGGGTCTCATTATTCTTAGCTTGGTCCAAATCATTACCCAGCTCTCTGACTGACCGGATATAGTCTTGAGGTGATATGATCAGGGACTCTAACTCGGGGAATCTTTTCTGATACTTATCCCGAACATATCTGTGGATAATAGCTGAAAAATAATTTTTATCTCATGTTTATGTTTGCCTAATACTTTTGAGGCTGAGGTAAATCATATTATCAATTTATATTTTAGATTATACTGTTTGAATCACACATAACAAAAACAACAACTGCTAGAATAAGATTGCATAGTAATAATGAAATCAATGTACACATATGTCTACGAGGATTCTAGGAAATTACAGTATGTTTGGTATTGTAGAGAACTCAGCTACACCCAAATTAAAATGGTATTAAACATAATTATAATGAACAGAAACCAACAAAAAAATCCAGAAACCTACCAATTTCTCCGTCGATCTCAACAGCTATATTGTTGGCTTCTACAATAAGCTGGTACTCCGGGTCTGTTTCCATTAACCCTGTCACTTCAATTTTTTGTCTGTTGTTACCAATATTGTGTTCTATAGCTGTCATTACCTGAAATAATAACACAGATGTCAACAATTATTTAGCTTGCTACCTGTAAACTAATAACTCACTTAACAACGTTTAATACCCGCTTCAATCGATCTGAATGTCTTAATTTAGCTAATTCTCTAATAGAAACGTTTTTTATATCTTCTTCTTTTGGAATGACAGGATATGGCACAGCAAACTCATGGTCTTCATCCATCTTATTGCTATCGATAATAGCTTCAAGTTCTCCATCGTCATTTTCTTCCAAGTCAGCGAGCAGCTCATCAGCTAGAGACATGTTGTCTTTTTTTCACTAAAGCCTTTAAAAGCTAACTTCCAGCAAAATATTGAGCAATAAACAAATATGTATTAGAGCACAACAGAGCACAATCCACAGATTACAGAGAGATACGCACAATCCACAATATGACACTCTCTGAAATGCCAATCAATGTCAAATATGTCAATGTCTGAATTGTCAAGTGGTTGTCAATGATAAAAATCCAAAGACCTTAGAATACCATGGACCGTAAATACCTACAAAATAAGCGTGCATACCTACTAATAGCCGGGCACTAAAGATGGCGGCAATTGCTAGGGAAGCACTTATAGATAATCAAAACCAATATGTATTGATATCGATACCAGACTTTTTATATTTATAATATGGGAATTCGTTTTGGATTTGGACATTATTTACAGATATTTAATAATATTAAATTTAAGTAAACGATAACCATAAGGAAGAATAAAATCGGCAGGAAAATTTAAAAAATATGAAATTAATTGTTTTTGTTTTTTTATTTTCGGTTTTATTGAACGATGATTCTGTAAAGTAGAATGAACAGACACACAGTGTTTTAATTCCAGGTTTGATATTTTCCATCCCAATGACTTCAAGCCACTTCTGGCGCAGCACTTCACTTTTATGGAACCTGTGCAAATCAGAAACATGCAAAATTATTTCAGTTGGATGTCAGTCAAATTATACAGTTGGATTTAGGAGTAATACAAATCACAGACTGAACTAAATAACCACCACCTACTGCATGACGAATGACACTGTATTGTTTTGGTAAGAACTAAGTCTCGCTATTTTAATTTTTGTTAGAGTTTTATTTTCAGAATCGTCTCGACATATTTTATTAGACCCTATACACAAACTAAAAAAATAAAAGATAGTTCTTTATCGATAGCTTATTAAATAAAAGAAATCACTATTTTAAATTGTCAATAATATTGTAAACGAAACATGTTATAAATTTAGCAAGTAGAGGTTTAGATCAGAAATAATTTGTATGTACTTTTAGGAACTTTCATTATATAAATAAAACAAGGACACTTATTCGGAAAAAATAACAGCATGATAAAGTTTTTCATAAAATACGGCTACTAACCTATGCATGGTTAAATGAGGTTGATTGGTGTTTTTCCTTGCAACACACTGAATTATTAAACACGAAGGCATATTCAATTTGTATCCCTTGACACTCGCAGCACAAAACAACTTAGTTGAGAGCGTTTTTAGTCCTAAAAATCGCAATCCAAATCCATTGTTGTTGTTTACTTGACACCTGACGTACTACAAAATCACGGGCACTAAAGATGGCGGATGGCACGTGAGGTAGGTATAGCCTGGCAAAAAAGTCTAGAAACGGAACTAATTTTTTGCCTGTTGGCAACATTCCCAAAAAGTTGACGTTTCTTGATAAACAAAGTTCGCGATTAAGTAAAATTTTTATTTTGATCACTAAACAGTGTTTAATATAGGTAAAAAGTGAATAATAATGAATAAAAGAATTCGAAGTGCTGGCAGGGAGGTTATTTATAAAGTGTACAAGCGATGTCTGGCGGAATATGAGGCCCAAACAATTCTTTCCGACCTTAACAATGTTTTCCAAAGAACCGCTGAAATGACGGTATGTAAGAGTTTGTTTTGGTCTTTTTAGTTTAATCAAGTGTTAATTGATGAATCCAAAGCTGCTTTAATTTGCTTACATACGGAATAAGTAAAATTTGAAGTAATAAACATCGAGCTCATAGGTTATGTTTACATTTAGTTTGCATGACTCAGATATACCGCGCCTAGATTAATTGATCCTTTAGTGAATTAAACTTGAAGTAAATGAAAACTCTATTTCTATTTAACTTAAGTATACTGTGAATGTGACTACAAGATAATGATGTATTGGTTATAGCATTTGCATTTGAAATATAGAAGAAATTATCGTGTCATAGATTAAATAACAAAATTTATTTATTCTATTCAGGTAAATCTGTTAGCACTGTAAGAAGAGTCGTGCTGGAAGATTGCCGCCCAAAATGTAGGATCGATCGACATAAAGGTATCGATTCAGCCGATCTTGAGTTGTAAATAGTGTAACTAACACGACTTTCTTTTATATATGTATATAGATAGATATGATAAAAAATGTTTTACTTTTAATATTGATAGAGGTATATGACATATTTCGTCTTTACAGGAAGCAGCTGAACGTGCATTCCAAGCTATTACTAAGGAGGATTGGAAGAACTCGTGCCAGCACGTTATAAAAATAGAAAAGGAGTATTGTGAAAGGGAATTAACCCTCTACGAGAATATAGAACGTTTAGTCATAAACCTAGAAGATGATAGCAGCAGCACCTCTGAATCGGAACACGATTCAGATGAGTTTGCGGCTAGCTCTAGCCAAGATATGGATATGGTATGGGGCGGAATATTTAGATGAAGATATGTTGGAATAAATAGAATGATGTTTTACAATATAATTTTTTTTCTATAATTCCTAAAAAATGTTGTGATCTCAGGAGTTTTTCCCTAAATATATATTTTAGGTAATAAGTAATCAGTTGCTTAACGAGAACACGTCAAATAATACTTATTGATTTGAAAAAATAATAATGCCTAAAAAAGTATCAAGATTAGGTCGGTACGCTATTGGGTTGCCATACGAACAGCACAGTGGCGCCTCCATTATTTTCTACTCTTATTTGCCAGACTATATGTTGACGGAAATGTAAAAATGTTGCCAGAGAGAGAAAAAACAAACAGCATGACATCTCTTTCTTCGAACGACATTACACATTTGTTAAAAAGAGACAAAATGTAGTTTTTTTATATCTACATCGATTTAATAGATATTTGTATAAGCAAGGAATGTATAGTATACTAAGCGCGTCTCTTTAAATTCTATTCTCTAAGTAAAAATCTGATATCAAGAAATAATTTTTTTTCACCCAATTTGTGCTTTTAAAAAAGCAGATCGCACCCCGGTCAAATAGTGTCACAAATCAAAAATTAAATTATAATAACATCTTGATTTGAACAAGTTTTAAACACCTTATTGATTATAAAGTATTCGTATCTGTAACGAATACTTTATAATCAATAAGGTGTTTAAACTAATTTGATGATAATTATGCTTAGTCATTAGTAGTATATTATTTAGGTCAATTATTTGCCCATAAATGAGCCATTTTTATTTATTCATTTATAGTGTGACATCCCTGAATTAAGCAAGAAAATATTTTTTGAGTTGTGACACTATTTGAGCAATCTGTGGGGACGGCTCGGTTGTAATCTTGCTGGTTTATATTGATTTCTTATAATAAAGGTTCATTAATCAGGGAGATGTAGCTCTGATTACACCCGATAGTCCCCAAGGTTATTATAATTAATAAATCTTGTACCTGGATTCCTCCTTGGGTATATCTTGTCACTGGTTATGAAGAGTTCTGCTTCGATTATGATTCCTGTTGTATTCTCCTTTCTCCACCTGTGTTAATTATAGCAACATGAGTACATCTGGGCAACCAAGCAGCCACCGAGTGACGCCCGCCTTACGTCACCTTCGTATCCTTTTTCCGTCATAACTGAAAATGATAAACACACATATATAGCTTCTTTACTTATATAAATCATCAAGTTCCTACCCTCCCTCCACGAGGATCTACGGAACAGTCATCCAGCATCAATGAGCCCATCGAACCCAACGCCATCGCGCCAGGGCCATTACACGACCGAACCCATAGATGATAATCTAACCTCTCCTCTGAGAGTCACAGGAGAACGTCTCCATTACAGGTTCCTACCCTCCCTCCGAGAGGATCCACGGAACAGTCATACAGCATCAATGAGCCCATCGAACCTAACGCCATCGCGCCAGGGCCATTACACGACCGAACCCATAGATGCTAATCTAACCCAGCCACTCTGGTTAGATCATGACTTGGTGATCACCATAAGAACCCACACCTGGCCTTACCGCGAGGATCATTACGTGGGATTTACTTCTAGAACTTACGGACGATACTAATAGTCAACGAAGACGCCAGCTACACCCGGCGGCCCCGGTAAACCCAAATATACTCAACTTAGGTGAATGCTTTATATGATGATGCTGATGAAGTGGTTGCTCGATCGTTGTTTTAGCCGACAAGTCACGACACATGCACTACTCAACTTTTGGCGGTTGCGGAACTATAGAGTAAACTAGAAGGACAATCTATGGCATCTCTCTTGAGTGTTGCCACATAAAAGTGACAGATAACCTTACTCACGTAATTAATTCGTGCTTGTCACGACACAATCAGTGCAAAATGTTAAGTTAAAAAAAAACAATTTTTATACAGAAAGACGTTCACTTATTTTCTATAGAATGCAGTTGTAAATATTTTAATGTTTTTTCAATATTTGGTAGGAAATATTTTAAGTCCAACTTCTCGGCAAACTTCGTTGGGATGGGTTGATAAAAAACTCATTAGTATATTAATAAAATTCTCAGCACTATTTTACATCATTGATTTTACCAATTTGGCATCAGTACCTCTACCATGAGTTTTAAGCAATAGTATTCGTCGCTACTCGATATCGAATCCGTAAATATTTTGTATGGCAAATTTTGGTTCTGCAAGTGACCGCTAGAGGCGCTGCAAAATTTGCCATACAAAATATTTACGGCGTCGATATCGAGTAGCGACGAATACTATTGCTTAAAACTCATGGTAGAGGTACTGTTTTAATTATTTTACCGATATGAATATGTGAAACAGAAAACTGAAACAATTTCATAGCACAATAGTCACAAGAACTCAATTCCCAAAAAATTGTAACAGCTGCTGAACTTCAAATATTAAAATGCAGCATATTGAGGCTATTCAAGCATCCTAATTTAACACTGATATTTTTGTGCACAGATAACAGCGAGATACTGTTTTGTGTTGTTGTAGTTGTTCTGTTATTCAACAACTGCGATTTTACTAATTTTAATAATACATTTTAAGATTTTATTTATACACCTGTATTATATATCATTATTATCTGTGGCTTACTAAATTCGGGCAACACCTAAAACGGTTTGCCATTTTTTCTTGTGTGACAAATAGAAAGCCTTCAGGGTATGCTAAAAGCCCCTTATTAGGCTGCATTTTATTATTGAAAGTGATTTTAGGGTTTTAGTGGAAATTAGGTAAATATATATCGTCATAATGGCGCTCAATCCGCAATACGATGCAATTGGAAAAGGATTTGTACAACAATATTATACACTGTTCGATGATCCGGCACAGCGACCAAACCTAGTGAATATGTACAATGTGAGTATTTCCTCTAGATACAGTATGTGGAGTCTCAGATGCACTTTCTTATTGGGTAGAATTACATTTTTGAACGACAAATGTTTTTTAACTTTTAGGTTAACTCATTGCTCCCGCCGAAAAAATATCTTTTTGCATGTCGATTTCACATTGCCTTACTAATTTCAATAAAACGTGTCGTCATCTGAAGGTGATTAAACAACCAGGTTCAGAAAATTTGTATTTAAAGTGTTCATCAAAACAAATTATGAGTCACTGTTACCCATGGCAGATGGCACCCCATTGATATTGACTATTCATGTCTCATTATATAGGTGATGTATTCTTTTTCAGGTGGAAACGTCGTTCATGACCTTTGAAGGAGTACAGTTGCAAGGTGCAGTTAAAATAATGGAAAAGTTAAATGTATGTGTCTGCAGTTCATTCGCCTTATCAAATGCATTATCTTAGTTCATTGACTTGTCAGATTGGAAAAAACATTGCAATATCAATTGAATGCATAAAGATTATGTCAAGTTTACTCTGATTACTTTTACGCAGTACATTTACCTTATTTTCTTAAATTTCTATTATTATCGAAATTAATTTGTATTACTACTTTCAATTCTTCTGTTTCAGAGTTTAGCGTTTCAGAAAATTGGAAGGATTATAACGGCAGTTGATTCTCAGCCGATGTTTGATGGTGGTGTTCTAATAAATGTACTTGGACAGCTCCAGGTATGATTTTAATCTTATTACATTAGTTTTAATATCATTTTTTACTCTGATTTAAAAAAAAAGTGAAGAGTTTATGTTATAATTTTTATGACAGCTGCATTTAGAGGTTAAGTAGTTTGCCAAAGTCAGTCAATGGATGGATGACCGAAATTTACATACACGGTTTCTTTTTGCCTCAGAAACCCCATTAGGCTGTTGGTCCTGTCTGTTATTTGAATAGATTTGACAACTGACTGTCTATGATAGTTGCAGATAGTCCGAAGAGAGATAGTATAGAAATCTGGCTCCAGTCTTGCCAAGTACTGTCATATTACTCAGTATTAGGCTATGAAGGTCAGACAGGCACTTTATGCAAAATACTGGTATTCAGTTAGAATCCAGTTAGATTGAAGGCTGACCTCAACATAGATGAGAAAAGGCTAGACAGATATGCAGGGTGAATTTTTGAACAGAAATGATTGACGGCAAACTAAAAGTTTGAGACAATTGATAATAGAATCTAATTTAGGTAATGTAAGAAAGAGTTTTTGTTTAGTTTGTAGCCTCTCACTCTTTTACTTAGTTTACCAGTTGTCATTCCTTCCCAGGATTTTATTATATTTACATGAAACCTAACCTAGCCTGAGACTTGGTAGTAGGAGTAGGTTTTGGGTTTGGTTATCTCTGCCCACTTAGAATATTCACCCGGTATACTCAAAATTAAAAGATAATATGACAACCGTTTTGTAATTTGTAAAGCTACATAACTCAAGTAAGTATTGAAGTAAGTTGTAATTACCGAATTGCTTTGCATATTTTTTGAGATATTGATGTTACTTGCACATACCTCTTCATTATAAAATACAGAAATGTTTATTATTAGTTAGCAAATGTTTTTTCCATATAATTATGTATGAGAATTATTCTCAACTGCTTTTCTTTTTGGTATCTTCTTTTTTATTATTGCCCAAGGTTTAAATATATGCTCTAATAAGTAAAGTTTATAAAAAATAGCCTACATAAATAATTTTATTGCATTTGAAACAGACGGATGATGATCTACCACATGCATACTTTCAAACGTTTGTACTGAAGCCAATAGCAAACTCATTCTATGTAGAACATGACATGTTCAGGCTGGCACTTCACAACATCTAATTACTTTTATCTGCAGATACAAAGTAAGAGTACACCTTAGTGCTTATAGTTCTGTACTACCACACCGCTTGGCACATGATCCCTTTCTGCAAAAAGGCCCTTCATGTTTTGTTTATGTTCAATTTTTAAAGTTTTCCTGTCCATACTAACTTAACTTAGAACTTTTAACTGTGCAACATAACTACCATACAATAGATTGTGATTGTCACTGACAGATAGATTTATTGAATAAGCATACAATAGTAAATTGGACATACCCCATTATCTACACATGTTCAAAAAGAGGTTGAAGAGATATATACGTAACGGACATATTTTTTAAAAGACACATCAATTATTGTAGTAAGGGACATTTTTATATTTTAAGCAAAAGACCTTTATGTTAATTGATTTTTCTGGTATTGTATGATACTTGACAAATCAGTAGGATTATTTGCGATGGAACTGTTTTGTATTTTACCACTTACCTTTTGTTTTAACTGTGGCCTACGACTGAGCAGGACAGTTTAATTTAAATATACGAATACACAAGGCCAAAGAGGCAGTGAAGCGACACTACAAGGAGTAAGAAGCCCGCACTCACTCCTTTTCGTGTGACTATCTCTAATTTTGCCACTGATCAATAATATATACACCGTAAAATTTTAGTCGTTTTAATCCCATGGAGGGTCGATCAGGTACATGAAACACTATCGATTTGTAAAGATGAAATTAAAAAATAAAGTACTTTTTTTCTAAAACTTGAAGTAGTATACGCACGTACGAAATTAATTTCTTTAAGTAAACGAGTCAATGACCTTGTAGGTAGTTGTCGGTCGTTGCGTAGTAACTACCTACAGTTCATTGACTTCGATCAGCTGACGTTTATTTAAAGAAATTAATTTCGTAATTCGAGTTTTAAAAAAAAGTACTTTATTTTTTAATTTTCTCTTTACAAATCGATAGTGTTTCATGTACCGAATCGACCCTCCACGGGATTAAAATGACTAAAATTTAACGGTGTATAATCTTTTATTGTAGAGTAGCACTCCAGTCATGGGCAGCGACCACACGCGACATCATTATGTACAATTCATTGAACATATAAGTCGCACAGTTGCTCCAATTATCCAGTAGATAGTGAAATTAAATTTACTCACCTTATTCCAAAATGCGATTTTTAAATAGTTCCGGGACGATTTAATACCAATTAAACACGACCTAAATGTATTTCCGTTATGTTGTTAGGTTGGTAATTGGTGTTAAACCTAGTAAAAATCCCGGAATTATTTTAGATCGCGTTTTGGAATAAGTTCGATTATGTTGTGGGAGTTAGCCTTTACCACCTCACTGCATGTACTGACCATAAAATAAATGACTAATGTAGCACTTTGCTGATGGTGTCATGAAGTGTCCAGAATTGTACCTATCAACTGACTTGTTTCTGCTTTTTATGATAACAGCTAATTAATTTTCATTACAGACATAATTTTTTCAGACCTCTGTATCAAGTCCATTGTTTTGCTGATTTGCAGTAAAATGTCTTAATATCCTAGTTTAGATCAATGAAGTGCCAGAATGCATCCCTTGTGCTAAAATTTTAAGTAAATACTAATATTGGCTTCTTAATACTTATTTCCCACTATGTACTTATCCTTAACATCTAGTCACTTCGTGCCCTCATTATGGTGTCCTCTATTGATATGTAAATTTATGTTTATTTCAGTGTGACGACGATCCCCCACACCCGTACATGCAAACGTTTGTTCTGAAGCCACTCGGAGACTCTTTCTTTGTACAGCACGACCTATTTCGCTTGGGCATCCACGATATAGCTGCCTAATATCTACATCACGGAGATACCAATCAAGAAAAACCATTCTCACTTACAATGTCGCCATGCTATTTCAAACAGCTATTGTTTTAGTTAACTAGGTATAAGTAATGATCAATTGACTATTTTTGAAAAATTCGAATTGTACATTATCATATGAATATTCGACGTTCATTTTTCTGCTTAGATGTTTGAGATGGCTTTTAAAGTGAAGTGCGGCGGACTCTTTTTCAGTTACATGTATACATTTTATAATAAATTCATTATAATTTTTTATTCATGGTTGTTTTTATTATATACACTTTCCCTCCGAAATTGCCGACTGTGTATCTTTAATTATGTACCTGGCCTGCACGCTTTTAAATAAGGTTAATATAATAAAATACGTTAATTCTATCATAATCTTTTTCCTTGCACTATCCCAAGAACTAATCCAATTGTCTTTCGCTTTGTTTCCATGTTTCTTTCATATTGCCGACGTGTCAATCATTATATTTTATTGATGAGAATTTTGCAGATATTTTTCTCGTATGGAATCTATTTCATAGCTTCGTTGTTCGTAAAACTCTCAACTTCCACTGCCGTTCATCTTACTTCTCAACTATATTATCTAATTAATGTCCCAAGAAGTTCGTTTGATACCGTAGAGGACGCCTATCTCATCATGCAGCTGTGAACAAAATTTATAAGGACTCGTGTCTACAGCAAGATCGCAGAGCCCTCAGACATTACTTACTTTATTTATAGTCTGCTTTGAACTTAATATTCCATATAGGCATTCACACCAATTAATAAAAAAAAATCCCACTGATTCATTTACATACTTTGCCGATTAGGAACGATATCTGTGCATTCAATTTGAAAGTAATCCACTCAACCACCCATGCATAGGTTCAATTCCAAACGCAGCAAAAATAACCCAAACTTTTTCCGACTGGGCTGTGACCCAAGGTATGAATATAATAGAAAAACTTGGTGGGAACACATCAATGTGGTGTAAGTAAAAATTAATATTAAGATGCTCATCATTTTGGATTGCGGAATTGAAGAGTCACTGCGGCCCTGGAACGTAAAAGGAAACTGAAGGAACCAAGGTGTGTTTTAGTAGTCTGACACTTCCTCTCGAGTTATTGGATGATTTCACACCTTAGTACCTAAAAGGTGCTCATCATTTCAATTTATCGACTGCACTTACTTGACTATTTCTACAAGAATCTCGCAAGTTCAGTTTAGTCCGAGGTCTTACTGCGGTATTGTGGTGCAACTTGATACGGGATTAAGTATTTTATTACTCCATTTTTTTTTTCGGCCTATGTCCTCCACCCACCCGCGTCACATACACAGCGGAGAACATATACGAGGGTTTCTCTAATCTAATGACGTCATCAGTGTAGATACTCTTCACTCGTATTTTAAACGCGAACATAATTCAGCTGTAAATGTCAAGCAAGTGTTATTTATGGCCGCTTACACCAACTCGACCTACCCTGCTCGAAGTTAACAGTTACTTGGGTCAACACAAAGACATTAAATATATGTATTAACACTAGGGTAGCTATTCGAGTTATTATATATCAGACCCCCGAGTTGCAACTCGAAGCATTTTTGAACGGTTGGAGTAGCAACTGTACCCTACTCTGGTTATTTTTGAACGCAGGGCTGGGGCTGTGGGTGCAGTTTTGGCAGTTTGACTTCCGCTGCCCTGAACTAGTGTTGACCCGATCTCGTAGTGCTTACATACTCTTTGCCGATCTCCATGCGTGTCCATCCATATTGGAGAATAGCTATCTTATACAGACGCACAAGAGAGGCGCGCGTGGTACACTTCGTGCCACCATCGCGGGATATCATCGCCTCATATGCCAATAAAGCACAATCGCGATATAATAGATACCTAAGACAAGGAAAAAAAAACACAGACATAGATGCTAGGACAATCATGTATTATAAATAGTCAAAAATTAACAAAAGAACCACTGAAAACAGGTACATTTTTTACCAATCTCGAATTTAAGACTTGCTCCTCCGATTTAAATCCTTAGACGCTACGAACACTTAACAAGTTTATTTGCATGCACTACTAAACGAAATACACACACAGGGCCCCGAAATCGCGAGCCAAACTTGTCTAAGTGAATGACTAGGTTGCAAAAGTGATACGCTCGTTGCAAGGCAGGCACGCCATTACCAGCTCGTGTCTTCAAACTTGACGGATTACGTGTACGCTCCTTATATTAGCAGCTGTAAGGATGAATTATATTAGACCGGGCCGTGCCCGTGGCGTACCGTGGCCCGGAAGGGGCTTAAAACGTTACATACATTTTACACAACTCGTTTAACACCCGGTGTAATATAATCGTGCAGCACGGGCGGGCTGTGCTCCGGCCCTGGCCAAGCCCAGTCTAATATAATTAATTCCTTATTGTTTATCTTGGATATTATACGTCATTGCGCAGTATTCAACAATTATTATTATTATCTCCGCTTTTTAACAGTTAACTTGAAATTCGAGCTTGTATTATTCGAATATTATCAACTAGCTACAAATAGTATATAGCTATTATTGCTTACCAAAAGCTTTATCTCTGTTAAAAATAAGAATATTCTTACCTTAAGATACAAATATTAAACGAGAACGGAGCGGATTTGTAGATCGTATTTTTTAAAATGTAAATATACTGAAAAGCCATTTTCTTTGATATATTTCCAAACTGCTAAAAGGGTACACCACGCCTGTATTGACTGGACGTGATGAAGACTACAAAGCAGAGATCAAATAAGACATGGCAAGACCGTTCTGGTCACATTTACATAAAGAATATTTGTACATTAGCCTCTGATTGACGGTACTGTTCGGTTAAACTGTAAATACATATATAGAATATTAATAAGTTATTAGCACAACCAGCCATTAACATTTTGTCGTAGCATCTCGAGTTAGTTATAATCACAACACAATAAGGGTAGGCATAATAATATATTGTCATCAAGTTAACTGGTCACAATTTCTGTTTAAGAAAAGTCAAGGAAACGAATAGCAAATATAACAAATTGACTACAATTTTTTTTTACTAGCGGCTTCGCCTGCAGAAAAGTAGCTTTCTTCATTAAAAAACTTTCGACGCCCGTTTACTCCCATAAGGGCTAAGATTAAATCAAAACAGCGGCTGATAGGTGACGCCTCAAGCGCGTGGACCGCTGAAATTATGCCTATACGGCACGATTTACCATCGGTTCCGACGATCACACACATTTGATAGCTTCGCTATTTCGTTCGCACGACAGCGCAAGCGCCGGCTCTTATCCCTGTCCTTGTCTATCAGTGACTATAGGTTTACGACTGTGATGACACTGATCATAGATGTGTGATTTTCGAGTCTGGGTTTTCTGATTGCGATGTTAGAGCGTAACGTATTTTCCCTTATAATATATCAATGCTTAGGGGATGAATTTTACAAATTCTTTGTTATCCTTTGTATAAATCATAAAAGGAATCTCTGCAATATTTAAGCGTTCTAGGTCTAAGGAATAGAACTGAGCGTTCATGAGTCTGTGAGCCAAGACTGTCTTATATATTCAGATTGTTTGGCTCGCGCTTGACATCTATCTCACCTGATGGTAAGCGACGATGGAGCTAGCTTGCCTAGAGGTAACTTTTTCAATGTTAACTTAAAGACCCCCAGCCTTCTTTATATATGAATAATAATTTATAAAATCAATAGAAATCCATATATTCAAATCACAACTGTAATTTTATATCAGTCATATGATACGGATAAAAAACGTAAAGTTAAGTTGTACGTCATCCTGCTGAAGAATATAATTCCACTGTATGGCTACTACTGTTCAATTTCTAACGTGATAACACTTTTGGATGCTTACAAATTAGCTATAGACCGTACGGTTTATGGGTACCTCATAGAAGTCTCCTCGAAGGTCTAGTTGTACACGGGTAACTTGCAATAAAGTAGGTATTGTATTGTATTGAAAAACAGCCCAAGTGTCGTCCGAACACACGGATGTACAATATTAATCGACCGACATTCGTTCTATAACTGAAGTCTTATTTGCTTCTGGCGATACGTTCTACATATAAACTAAATAGTTCGTTCAAACTTGTCAAGGGGGGGGGGGGGGTCGTGTGGACCGTGCTTTATCCACCAGTATAGTGTAGTGCCTGCTAACTGCAGGCAGGCAGGGTCGAAGCCTGCTGGGGTCAAGGGCCGTTTTCTGAGAGGAAGGCTCAGCCCCGGCACTATAGGCAACGAAGGAACCGAGTAGGTTTTTAGTCAGTAAGAGTCTGACACTACTTCCCGCTCCGCCCAAGGGCGGGATTGTCATTGGATGATTTTACCTACCATAAAAAAAACCCAGTATAGTGTAGTGCCCACCGCGGTGTGTTCGGCTACCGATTCGAAATTCTATAATGGACGACAAAATATTGATAACAAAAAAAAATTGCCGGTTTATCTTCTGACATTCCCTTGATATTGCAATGACCGTATCCACTTTACAGGTGGGCGTCAATGGCAGCGGTGGTTATTGTGGAATATAATTATCTCGATAGTGCCAACAGCTTTTTGCACTCTTTTTTTAAAAGTGAGTCTTTTTGCTTTGTAAGGGTCAATTGCGTAATTCGAGTCAAGAACTCGTTAGAGACAAAAATTTATGCCATATATTGACAGCTTATCTTTAAACTGTAAATCCAAACACGTTGTCATATAAATTTTAATTTTTCATAGTAGCGCCTTCTGTCCTCACACAACGTAGTTAACTGGTAAAATAGCTTGACTAAATCTTAGCTTCACACTTTGCCATCACTAAAAGCATTTTTCTA
The DNA here is from genome assembly GCA_958295575.1 of Leucania comma. NCBI lineage: Eukaryota > Metazoa > Arthropoda > Insecta > Lepidoptera > Noctuidae > Leucania > Leucania comma. The sequence goes on from OY282471.1 coordinate 19,560,108, forward strand.
TGGAGTTAACTTGATGAAATACAAAATGTTATTTTCGGTAAAAATAAAATGCAAAGCCTAATTTAACAGAACAGTACCACAATATTACTGGTTTTATCCCATGGGTCAACAGCGATTATAATAAAACATTGTAGCTATACGACAACATCACTCGTAATTTGTTTTATCAAGCCTTAAATGTTTGTATTTGGAGTTGTTCATACATCCTGAGTTTACGATCTCCATGAAATAAAAACGAAACGGATCCAATGGCGTAAAAAAATATTGCCAGAACGGATCCTATTCATAAGGTTAAAAGAACTTAGAACTAATTAAACTGGGATTTCAGTTTTTACTTGGCAGAAAACTCCTTTCCCCATTTTATCATCACTTTTGGCATTAGCGTTAATGATTGACAGTTTCACACGCGTCTCCCGCCAAGTTACACTAATCAAAAAACATATCAAAACACAAAAGAAAAAAAAAAGAACAAATTTCAAATACATGTTCTGAGCACATAAAAAAAGTTAACAATTCAATTTAGGAACACGACCAAAGATCATAAACTCAGGTTATCGCTAGAGGTGTAGACTTAGGACCCGCCTTTCTTGCGACCGCGGGAGCCGGGTAGGGCTACGCCTCGGAGGGACCTCATTGCCATCGCTCGGTTGAAATGCCTTTGAGTCTTGTGTTCTTCTACGTCGCCGCCGCTGTCCACTGATGATAGGATGACCAGCAATACTCCCATCACCTGAAAAATATTAAAATGAACACATTAATTAATTTTTTACATCATTAGCTTGGTAATTGGACGCACACACACAAGCTTAGATTAGCTTAAGTATTGAGTTTTCTTTCACGCACTTTACAGAAGGCTGTAAAAAATGTGACAGCCCTGGAGCATAAACGGCAACTGAAGGTTTTGTTGATAAATCACACTAAAAAAAAAAGTGGCCGTCGGCTCTACACCTATTACATTTGGACAAAATACAATGTCAGAAGATGGGTACAGGTACCCGTTGAAGTTTCAACCGGGTTCAACCGTCGCTGTTATTTTTTTTAATTCCCAGTGAACAATAGCTTGTATGAAATTGCATAGCGATTACACAAAAAGTAAATGTCAGAAAAGTCTGGCATTGACACGAGGGCCTTTTGCGAGCAAGTAGGAGTACCTACCGAACACTTACAATTACAACAGGCGTGCGAAATACTTTATGTAATGTTAAAATGTAATGAAAGGTCTTTCGATTCTTCAAATTTACTTACAATTTCTCAATAATCTACTTCGAAACAAGGCTAAGGTACAGCCGCTGACTAAAAATGATAAATATTTTGAGGCGCAGTCAAAGTCTGGTTTGGTATATACATGTCTATTCAATCATCAATATGTATTTTCATTGTTCGAGTATCTACTAAATTTAGTTAACTGATACTCTTGAAAAATTATAAGTATAAATTTATATGAAATATTTCGTGTCAATTTCTTAATTAAATTAGCACTTTCGAAAAATGTTTTCATAAAAAACTTGAACACCCCTTTAGCCATATTTTGAGGGTAGCTTTAAAAAACTAATAACGTAAATAGTAGATTTATTTTGGTTAGAATTTGTGCCAAAATTAACAAAAGAAATACGAATCCTCTTTACCATATATAAAACCCCATAAATTATTCTATTGGGGGTATAACAACCTTTACTTACTACATATTTCTGCCAACTTTCAAGTATGCGGCACACGGAATGACATTTAGAATTTATAATCGGAATTGCATTCCTAGTCTCAGTAATTTTGGCCGTGCGTTGGTTGATATGTCAGTCTGTTAGTTTCTTCTTTTATATATCAGATACATATAATACTCTTACTCTCTTAAAAAAGATAACCCTCCTTCTGGCGCAGTCGGGTAATAAAGAAATATTATACTTACACCGTTAAATTTTAGTCGTTTTAATCCCGCGAAGGGTCGATTCGGTACATGAAATACTATAGATTTGTAAAGAAAAAAATAAATAAAAAATAAAGTCTTTTTTCTTAAACTCGATTTTATTTACGCATGTACGAAATTAATTTCTTTGAGTAACGAGTCAATCACCTTGTAGGTAGTTGTCGGTCGTTGCGTACTAACTACCTACAGTTCATTGACCTCGATCAGCAGATATTTACTTAAAGAAATCAATTTCGTACATGCGAAAATAAATACGAGTTTAAAAAAAAGTACTTTATTTTTTAATTTTCTTTTTACAAATCGATAGTTTTTCACGTACCTAATCGACCCTCCGCGGGATTAAAACGACCAAAGTTTAACGGTGTGTTAATAAATAAGAATTATATTGACGTTCTGTTTGTTTTTGCGAGCGATCGATCGTATAAATTATGAGTTTATGACTATTTATCACAGCGATGACTAAAAGAAATTTCTTTGACTATTAGGTAGCTCCTAGATGCACGTTTTACGATTTTACATTTTACAGCAGATTCCAGTAACTTTTTATTTCACCCTACAAAATTCGGACACGGAGATAGCGGATAGAACCAGATCCGTGTTGAAACAGCATGTTTATCAAAGCCCGTTGAGCGTGGACGTTGCATTCGGCTAAGTAAAATCGTCGGCAATATCAACATAGCTCGGCACACATATTTGTCCTCAGTCGGAATATCAGTAAACAAGTCGTGTTTGTATGCAACATTGTGGTTTCGGATATGGTAAACCTTGCTTCCGCTGCGGTCACGTAGCAAACGATATTAAATCATTATCATTTATTTTCCCAACTAACAATCGTATTACTACATTACTGTCTGGTAACTAAGCCAAAGTAATTAGTTTAAAAATAGTCTTTCATTTACCCCTATCGTGTTTATTAGGGTATCATTCATTAGGTAAAAGTCGTTTTGAATAAATGATCTTTCCTAATTAATAATGTGCTTAATAGAAGGTATAGTTCAAAGAAATCTACTCTACCATTTAGGGCATGACCTTTTAAAATAATGAGGAAATGAGTGTAGCCTAGACTAGGGTAGCCCGCGTAAGGCCGCGTTCTCACTGTCGTAACGGTTAATTTATTGTCGGACGATTATCGTCTCTAGCTGTTCCCATTATAAAAACTGTTTGTCGTGGCCACGACAGAGTGTCGTAAAAACGACAAGATATACCGTCACGGTTTAGTCATGACTAATTTTTATCGTTTTACGACTGTCGTGCTAGCCGTTGACATCATGACAATCTGTTGTCACCTCAAAAAAAGACGCAGACTACAGTTAATTGTGCCGTCATAAATGTGAACACCTCGATTTAAATACATAAGCGACGACACTAAACTACACGATTATCTGTTGTTATGACAAAGTGGGAACGCGGCTTTATTAAAATTTTTCGTGAAGTAGCCACTCAGTTGGGTAAGACGAACTGAGAGGATACTAATACTACTAATGATTTGATTTCTTAAATAGATACGTAATACGCCCACGAACTATATTTTAATCAACATACACATAGCTATTACTAGCTACTTTTGAGCATCCCCCTTAAGGAGTAAGCTGATTTTTTTTATTATACGCTGCTTGAACGTCTTGTAATTCTGTGGTTGATTGAAAAATCAAAAGTAGCGTGACATTACTGTACGTACGTAATTTGTGAAAATAAATTACACAAATACAGTAATGTCACGCAAAAGTCGAAGACTTCGCGTTCACAGATGGCACAGTGCGACAAAAAAAGCAAGACCAACCAGTCTATGGGACGTGTCAACATGTGCCAACTAATTAGAAGAAAAAAAAAACACAAGCTTACCAAACACACAATAATAAGGAGTGTATAGACATGCACTGAAGCTTCCGGAGTATTCTCGATGTCTTTCAACGCTGCCATAGCGGGTTCATAGTCCGGTTTCAAGTCCAGAGCGTGCCTCAGGTGCATTGCCGCTTCCTGCACAAGGTTTTATAGTCACACACCTTTTAAAGCAGCAATGGAGCATGTATTTGCTAATCCTGAGGGATTATAACGCTGGGTCAAAGCAAAATCAAACTTATTAGGAGAGTAGTTATACTAATATTATTATTAACACTATTACACACGTACGCACGCACGAATTTAGTTCGACTGACCAAATCTGCCGACCAAATCAGTTCTCGCAACAGATGATCGGATCTCGGACAGTTGCTTTGCGTACGACGTCAAGTTGCCGTCCGTTAACGGACCTACACCGACTCAAATATCTCATTATAATCGCTGGAGTACTTTATAAATGAACTGATATGGTTCGGAAAAGAACCAAATTCGTGGTCCGATCGCACCAAAGTCGAGCGTGTGTTAATACTATAAGGATTGCATATTTTATTTCTACTTCAAACTCAAACAAAACACTCGTTTACTAACTACTTTCAACACTTTAATTTTTACAACATTGAAAAAAGAAAAATAAAAGAAATTGCTTTGAGATCTGTCAATTCAGGTTTTTAAGGGAAGTAAATCTTTTGAATATTTAATTTGATTTTTTCGGCTGGGGTTTTACATTTCATAAGATGACATTATCATCAAATACTAAGAACTAATCTCAAAAACCTTGCCATCATATTCCTAAAGACTTGTCCATACTATCGCACATTTAACTCTGTTCATGTTTACGGCAGTAATTTGAAACTCGTCACGAAAATTATTAGAAATGGGACAGTTAAAGATACTATGCGACTAATGGGCCTACACACGGAACACTGTGTGTGTTTGGTAAATCTCATACAGTTTTACACGGTGTTCCGTATACAAACCTGCGCAGGTAAAACTGTGGTAAAGCTTATGCGTGTGGTAGGCTTTAGAGCCAGTTTCTAAATTGTGAATTTGCAAGTTAGAAACGTATCAAACTCTATAATATTCCACTTCTCAATACTGTATTCGAAAAGGTCGACTAGTAGAAAATGCCTAAAGTGGGTGATCGACGTACGAGTTTATATCGCAGTTTTAAAACGTCGGTTTTACTCGCGGCTCGTTGGTGCTGATCGACTAGCGAATAAAACAGTTTTGAACGACAAGCCGAGTAAAAAATTAAGCAAACACGACGAGCCGCTAGCCAGGCTCGCCAAGTCACAAAACCGCGGTATTGCAATGATACACCGGCGAGCTTTACCGACCAGCCATAAGACTGCGGTTTTACTCGCTCATCGATCAGGGGCTAAGACATAAGGCCGCCTTTGTAGTTTTTCTTATTAGTGCTTAAAGTTTTAATAATTAAATAGAATCGGGAGATAATTAACATTAGTCCACATTATAGGGTCTCTTAAACTATATTGACATACCTGATAGTGTCCATATGCCTTGAATATCTCGCCCAGCGTGAAGTACTGTTGCCAAGCGCTGCGGTCCGGCGGCTGTACCTCTAACGACCGGCGCGTCAGGTAGATTGCATCGTCAAGGTACTGCAGGGTAAATAGTACCCTTGCAAGGTTTAGCAGGACCTGGGAGTAAGTTTTATGATGTTAATGTAATTATATTTTTTTCTTACGTTTCACCACTCGTCCACCAATTGGAAGAACCAATTGGTCGAAGATAGTACACGCATAACTAGAAATAATCTATTTACTTCTGATTAAATGAAGGCTACTTCGTTATAACAGGAGTGATGCCACTGCATATACTGCGGGCCTAAGTCTGCTATTTTTGTAAATTCAACATTCTAACACAATCCCATTGTCATTTTGGTAAAAGTTCTTAATCTACTAAATCATAATAGTCGATCATTGGTCAGTTATTGGTCTCGTAAACGAATGGGGGTAGAATGACTTTATCGTATTCAGACAAATCTAATGGTAAGTCACTAATCAAAGGAACTGACAAAATTTTAGCAGATTACCCCATAAGTCAGAAATTCATTTGTCATTGTGTACGACATTACCATTTCTTTCAATGGTGTATCAGTGATTGACTGTTGGAAAGTCATAGTGACACCATGCGGATTTGCTCCGCATGCGTAACTTTCGCCAATGTCCTTTTCATACAAGTATTTACTGTAATGCATGTAATACGCACGCGGGGCGCGATTTTTTTTCATTTTTTTTTTTTTGCATACGGAGCAAATCCGGATGCGTGATGAAATCAGCATGATATTAAAAACATCCTAAGTAGTAGTAACATTTACCTACTACCGGACTTATGAGGCAGGAAAAGAAACAAATTCTCTCTTGTAGTAGGCATCTCTATAACCCATTTGCATGACGTTTACGGAAAAAGATTCTATTCGTATCTAGCTTGAAGCCGTACATATTACAAACATATGTTATGTAGGTAACGTAAATCATATTGAAATGTTGAACACAGTAATCTTGCAATTATCATTTTTTATTACGTATATCAGATATTTAGTACTTTCTTCTTCTGTACATAATGTTGTTAATAAATATTTAGTGAGAAACAGCAGTCGAATTATGAACACCTACTACGTCAGTTATATCCGTCAAACACTCGCGTTTATTCCGCCAGGGTCGGACATTCACGACCAAATAGTCCATCTCGTCTGCTCTTCTGTCATCTATGGGTATTGAAGAGCTAAACGTGATGGAGTGCCATGTCGCAAACATTAATACTCTGGCGAACAGGACGTGAAAACACTACTCGGACCAATCCGACGAAAACGGTTAATGATATTTTAGATATTACTTCTTATTTTTTAACTATACCATAATTACCAAAGTGACAGCTGTCAATGGTTTAATGACAGCGGGGCCATTAATATAATATTAATAATATTCCACAACTATCACTCAACACCGTCTAGTCCCAAGCTAAGCAGAGCTTGTGTTATGGGTACCAGACAGCTGATAATATACTTATATATTACTAAATACATACATATTATAGATAAATAACACCCAGACACAGAACAAATGATCGTGCTCATCACACAAATATTTGTCCTGGGTGGGAATCGAACCCACGACCTCCGGCATAGCAGTCAGGGTCACTAACCACTAGACCAACAGGCCAGTCGAATTCCATTATTCATTGACAGCTGGGCATTATCAACAGCTGTCGGTTTAGTCCAGCTAATCAGAAATCAGTATATCAAGGGTAACGTTCACTTAACTTCCAGTGTTTGGTTAAAGTAAATCGGGTTTTCCATTAGGAAAATCTCAATAGTAGCCAATAGCCGTTATGACTTTGAGCTTGATTGGTAGCAAAAAGTTCGTTTCCATAAGTATATTCAAGTGAGATTTAAAGAAATATAAGACCACATAATGTCATGCCTTTGAATCCGACAGTAACGTCAGTTCATGCAAATAAATTGCATGTGCACGTCGAGGCATTTCCTTCTAAAATGTCCCCCCACACACAGTTTGTTTGGCTTGATCAAGCCACTGGCACTGGATCAAGCGCCGTAACGGTGAATGACCACTATTAGTGTGCCACTAAAGCAGAGAGGAGCGAGGCGGAGACGCGGAGTGGACTTGAGCTACCATCCGCTTCGGGCCCTCCGCTCGGTTCTGCAGCCTGCTAGACTCCGTTTACCTCGCGGCCGCGTGTTAATAAATTATCTTTTATTCGTTAGTCCTCTCAGCTCTACGTCGATCTACATAAACTGTTTGGACTGATGCGAAATTTCGGGTACCGGGATTGGCCAATTCATGGTCAGCTCCTATCCACTCCAGCTTCGCGCCAATGGAAACGCACCCTTACAATGCGAGATAGGAACGATCAGGCATGATGGTTTGTTATGTATATCAAAACATAACATCGCTATATACACGACACCAATGATGTGGCTCAATCAATAACAGTATTGGCTTTTCCTTATAAATTGGTTTCAAATATAGCACTCGTAACCACAATATCAACTTTTGTATTTGTCAGTTAATTAATTAGATGACCAATGACCGCGGGACAGTACAAATTTAAAAAAAAATATGTTGCCCCATGGTCACATTAATGTGAGTAGGTAAGAGTCCCTCGGGATAGTAAATTAGTTTCGAGTTTTACTGTTCCTATGCTTGAATTCTTTTTTGAAGTTATTTTAATATCTTGGGATTTACTTATAAAAACTTTTTATCTGATAGAGTTTAAATAAATGCTAATTAGCAGATGCCAATTAAAATTTTCTAAACAATTTGAGTTTAGAATTTCCTACTCAGTATTTAAATTAATCATGTGATTAGCGAGTTCATTTTTTTTAATTTATAATATACAAATAAACAATTTAAATCAAAGAAAAATACTGATAGAAGAAGCACTAAGGAATTTCTGTGTGTGTGTATAAATAGGTTACTAAACTTAAAATAGATTAAAATATAATAACTTGACTAAATCATACGAGTACATTATCCTACTAGATAATATTATAAACGCGAAAGTTTGTATGTAAGGATGTATGGAGGTTTGTTACTCTTTCACGCAATAACTACTGAATGGATTCCGATGAAACTTGGTACACGGGTAGATCATGTCCTGAAATAGCACATAGGATACTTTTTATCCCGGGAGAATGTTCCCTTGGGATATTTTTTTAATATCAGGCGGGCGAAGCGGCTGGCAGCCGCTAGTATTAAATAACAGTAAAAAATGTACACATAATACACTAATTATAAAAAGACATGTGTCTATAATAATACCCAGGACGGGTCGCGTTATGGCGACACTTCGGGGAGGCCATGTCCAACAGTGGACGTCTTCCGGCTGAAATGATGATGATGATGAATAATACCCCCATTAGCTTTATGCAGACAGTTGATATACTTTTAGCGTCATAGATGTTGGTTGGCTGAAAGTCTACCACACAGCAGCAGTCGTACTGCATAAAAAGAGAAGGAGTAGGATAAAAAATGGGTTTTATTGAATGGGAAATCGAGATGGCTAATTAACATTAGTTGCCTAAGGGTGTTTTTAATATCGTTCGGATTTCATCACGTACGCATGCGGATTTGCTTTGCATGCGTAAATTCCGCAAATGTCCTTTTCATACAACTATTTGTTCTAATGCGTGCAATACGCACGCGGGACGCATTTATTCGCCAAATCCGCATGATATTAAAAACTTTTAAACACGGTTTTTATTATTACTTTAAGTAAACGAGTCAATGACCTTGTAGGGAGTTGTCGGTTGTTGTGTACTAACTACCTACAGTTCATTGGCCTCGATCAGCTGACGTTTACTTAAAGAAATCAATTTCGTACGTGCGTAAATTAATTCGAATTAAAAAAAGAAAACTTTATTTTTCATTATTATCTTTACAAATCGATAGGGTTTCATGTACCGAATCGACCCTCCGCGGGATTAAAATGACCAAAATTTAACGGTGTAGATATGAGGCAAAAACCAACAGGGTTATTCTTGTACAGATAAAAAAAAACAAGAAAATATTAAACCAACTTATCGCAACCGTTTCGCTCCGCTCATCGCTGCCTCACCTAATTGCTTATTGTTGGTCACTTAGGCCACCGCAATAGAGTATTAATCGTTTGTCTAATCGCACCGTATCGCTTCGCGATCGCATCCACGTCAAATCGCCTACGTTGGAAACAGCGTAAGTCTATGTAAAATAAGTTCGGTAATCTTAAATGTTACTTACTTCCGCATTATAAGGAGACACGGCGAGTGCGCGCCTGAAGCACTCAATTGACTGTCGCGTGTCCCCTTTGATCCTCCAGAAGTTACCGATCTGGTTGTACAGCTGTACTGACTTCGGTTTCTCCCTCTTTGCTTTCTTTAAACGCTTTTCGAACCCATTGATTTCGGACGGCGACAGACCGTTCGATTTCTTCTTTGGGAATATGAGGGACACCTATAAAGAAAGTTGGTATTAATAAAGGCATCAAAATTTTGATGCTTTGTTGATTTCGAGTCTTGTTTGGTGATAAATTTATTTCATCACTACTGCTCTCAAACCGGTTAAGGAAAACATCGAGAGGAAACCGGCATGTCCTAGAACCAAACATTCGAAAACATGTGACATCAACCAACCCACACTGGGCTCGCGTGGTGGATTACGGCCCTTTCCCTCTCCTAGAGAGGAGGCCTGAATCCCAGCAGTGGGAACATTATAAGGCTGATGATATGCTATGTTAAAAGAAAACTATTTAACAGTTATTTATACAAACGAAACTTGTTATTGATAAAGTGAAAATTTTTGGCTGTACCTAGAGTTTGCGCATTTAAGTTGTACAGGTTAAGCAATATACATAGTAACGTAAATATGATAATTTAACCTTGTTTTTGCGCGAGATAATGCGCAAGAAACTCTGTCGCGTGCGCATTCGCGCGGATAGCGCTAACAATAAGATTATATAATTATACTATTTTGCTGTTTTTATAAACAGTAAAATAGAATAATTATATACATAGAACGCGCATTCTTATTGAGTGACACATTCTTCCCGCGCTTTGAAGACTCGGGACATCTGAACACGAGTTCAGATACCTCTAATAATGTTATACTTACAGGCTGGCCAGTTTATAGTAGGTCAATTTTTCTTTTTTTTTTGCGAAATGGCATCGTAAATTTTCTCTTAGAAAAAAAAAACATTAGTCCTGCAAGAATCTACAACTGTATTTTAGTATATGCGAAGTTTGTTCAGAATCAGTAACTGAATCGATTCCAATATTTTTTACACCATGTCAAATTTTTTCCCAAATATATTAAAAAAAGGTCACAATTTGGATACCACCGAGACTAAATACAACACAGGTCACGGCAGGTCATAGCAAGCATTAGGAGCCAGCGCACAACTGGGTGCGGGAGCGAAACAACCCCTCAGTGGCCCGGATAGCCCGGTGACCATGTGTTTGTGTGGACAATCAGGTAGCATAACAAGCTTATAACTTTGTGATTTTTCATGATACAGTTATGTACAGACGCCAGCACATCAACCTACCTAAATCTGTCAAATTTCTTTAATAGATTTTCAACCTTATCACAATAGCGGAAGGTTAATGTTCGATTGGTAAAATTTGACAGATTGGGGTAGATTTACGTGCTGGCGTCTGTACATAGATTTCTATATAAAAATACTACACAAGTGTTTCGGGTTTCGCATATACTAAAAATAAGGTTGTATTCATATAGTTCAGAAGTACCAGTGATTTTTTTTTCGTGAATTTCAAAAAAAAAGGGGTAAAAAAATTATAGTTTATACACACGAGTATTGCGTGGTTGCATGCAAGTGATATGACTACACTACTTTTATACCTAATTTTATTTGATTTAGTTGAATAGTTTTAACACAAGAGTGGTTTTATGACCAAACTAGAGAAAAACGAAATACACGAAAAAAAACAAAACTTCTGATTTACTTATAGATTTTTGCAGAATTACTTAAAGCTCATTACGCACTGTCGACTTGTCGCCGGCGACTCGGTCGACAGCGACGGTCACGTTCATTAGTTCAAATAGGTGTTTACGCACTAGGTCCCGGTCACATGAGCGACTCGGCGACTCACCGTCACCGCACTGTGGCGGCAAACAAGCGACTGCTAGTCGCCGGCGACCAATAGAAGCACGGCTTCAAAACGGCATTCACACTGCGAGCAATTGTCGTAACGACCGCACGTCGCGAAGTAGGAAGAAACGTCAAACAAGAACGTCCATTCTGCACGAATGTATGTACTTAGAATACTGTCGCTCGGCTTGGTCTCCGGCCCTAGTTGCCTATATTTTGGTCGCCGAGAGACTGAGTCGCCGGCGACAAGTCGACAGTGCGTAATGGCTCTAATGTTTTTTCTAAACGATTACTTACGATGCTATCTAGTAAAAAAAAAAATCAAAATTAGACCACTATGAACGGGCCACCCTAATATAATTATGTACTACTTATACATAAATGGTATGGTTTTTTTTTATAGTAGGTAAAATCATCAAATGACAAATCCCGCCCTTGGGTGGGGCGGGAGATAGTGGTAGACTCTTATTGACTAAAAACCTACCCCGCTCCATTCATTGCCTTCGTCCCCGGGCCCCAAGTTTCATTTTCACATAACCTTTGGCCCCAGTAGGCTTCGGCCCTGCTGGGACACGTATTGTATGGTAATATCCCACAGTCAAACATTTTAAATAGTCAGATATTTTTAATTATGCAGTATAAGGAAAGAAAATAATGTGGACATGGTACATATTATTTATTTAATGTTATTATGTGTTTCGATACTGTACCTTTTTCCTTGTAACTTGATTTATGAGGAAGTCACGAAAATGTGTTGGATATTGACTGAGAGAACCAAAATTTCAATTTTTATATTGTTTTATCATTTGATATTTATTATTTACTAGCTGGACAGACAGACAATCAGTCAAAAATAAAGAAAAATGTGTTTTTTCTATTTTCTTATTTCGAAATGTTTCTGAGACTTCAACAAATAATTTAAAAAGGTCATCCAAATTGGTCCAGTAATTTTCGAGTTTTGGGTTAAGCAGCACATTTAGACATGCATTTTTATTTAGATATTTTCTATTACTTTATAAGTACCTACTGACAACATACTATTAGGATGTTTTTAATATCGTGCGGATTTTATCACAGATGCGGGTTTACTTCGCACGCGTAGCCCCAGCAAACGCCCTTTTCATACAAGTATTTATTGTATGCGTGGATACGCACGCGGGATGCGGGGCGTGATATCTGACAGCAATCGCGTACGCGTGATGAAATCCGCATGATATTAAAAACACCCTTATTAAACTTGACAGAATTAATTGGTTTGTAAGCTTTAAGGATTGTTTTAGTCATTTGACTTCCAAACTTTATAATTTTATTCATTTGCACTTTCAAATTTTTGCCTTAGCCCAGGAGTGGGACAAAATAAGTCAGATGAATTAATTGCTTATTTTATTAATATTTTTGCCACTGACTGTTTATTGTTAGATATTGTGATAAAATATTGATGGCTTTTTATCTAAAAGTTAAACATTTTCCAAGTATTTATGTTATTTAATTCCTATTTGCTAGTGTAATAATAGGAAATCTATCAAGCCATGTTAGCATTCACTTAGTTTTCTATGGCAATTTCATGTAGTATAATAAGTATAGATAATAAATAATCTTATCATGTTTCATATCAAAATCTAATTTACAAATGTATTATAAAACTGACATGGTGGTTTTTAGATAAGTGTAAATTCTTACTTTTATAAAATCAGTTTGGATTTCGAAGTATATTTAAAAGAAAATAATTTGTAAAGAAAATTAAATGCATTTTTACTATATGATTAAAAATGAAAAAGTAGAAACATTCAGGGCCAATTTTATAAAATAATAAAAAAAGATGCAATTTTTTTTGCACCATTTATAACAAAATCATAATGATAGTGTATTTTTTTTTAGTCTTTGCTATCCCACTGTTTGCCAAATACACATACATTTCAAAGATTCCTGTCAAAATCAGACTAAAAATTATATTAAATATAAAACAATATTTACCTGTGGTTCAGGTACATTTGGGTGTCTATGACGTCTGGCCACTCCAACCAAATTATCATAGTATGTGAAATTGACAGCTTTTCCACAGTCTAAGTACTCATCATCTGCATCACCATTTATTTCAGCTGGTGTAGTCTCATCACTATTCTCTACACCAGCTCTGCAAAAATAAAAGAAAATTAAATTTTAAAAAGCCATAAAAAAAAATTATGTCCGTAATAAATTTTTGCCAAATTCTTTGAGGTTTTCATTTAATGCATGAAGGATAGCTAATTAATGTGACCATCTGTTTAAAAAAGTAAATATTATTATGCTGTAAGGTTGAAAAGGATACTGGTAATGTCATCATTGAATAAGAAATACCTACCTTCACTATAATTTATGCATTCAGTGTACCATTACTTATTGAAATGTTTCTTTCATATCAAAATGTAAGCCACTAAAAGTAGCATTCATTTGGTTGCTGCTTTTTAAAAGAAAATAGCAAGTGATCATGCTGCATTAATAATGTAGATTTTAATGGAATAATTGTAAAGAAATGGTTATTTATTTATTTTTTTATTAATAAATATATTTATTTTATATGTTAATAAATAAATAAATATGTTATGTTAATCATTATACTATGTACTTTAATTTATAAATAAATAACAGCATCATAATAATGGTGTCAATTCTAATGGATAGGTATGATAGAGAAGAGTTTTGAACATGCTTGACAAATGCCTAAGTTTATTTACAGACACACTTGTTCCTGACATGTGTTAATTTTCCAAGGACTCCTAGAAAATGTTTTTTGTCTAAGCCAGTTTTTATACATCACATGAACTACTGACCAGATGTATTAAATAATAAAACCACTCTTTGTATAAATTAACATAACATTAAACAAATTACCTCTGCTGCTCATATATTTGACAATCTGTGCAAAACATATCAAAGCCATGTTTAGTCCATGTGTTCCCATAGTACACTGTAGATGTTATTATGTTGAAGACAGTGTCCTCTTCACTCATTCTTGGTTTATCAGATTCATCCTACAAGCAGTACACACATATAAACGATATTATTACAACAAAACATAGCCAGACTGAACCCATATGATAGAAATATCCTTTACGAATAATCAATACATTAAAGAAAATTAATTCAAGGCAAACATGGGCATTATAAGGTCTAGAATAACAGAATGAAAGGTACATACGTTTGATGAACATGTAGTGCATTGATTATATAAATGTTTAGCGACATATTATTAGAATTCTGACTGACCTGAGATAGTGTGCTACCGTCGACAATCTGGTCCTCTTCCGCGTTCAATTTCCAAACATTAGACGTGCGTGAATTAGTGACAATAATTTGGAACGAAAATATATACAAAACCAAACAAGTCAAGTATGGTGAGTCCCACATTTTGATCATTCAAACCGAAAATAAACATGAAAAATAGTTTTATTGTAACATTTAATAATACAACTCTCACACAAAACACAAATTATTTTAACACAGTATCCAACGGCTGCGAATTTTACAATAATCCAGTAATAATCGTAATATCGCAATGGACCTCCGTTTCTATCATTTCATCTCTTTCTTATTTTGACATTTCTAGAGGTGACCATGTTTTAGTATTTCTTGTTACTAAAAGTAAGCGCATTAAAGTTTGGATTATTATTTTGAATTAGTTCAGCCGGTTTTGTATTTAGACTTAGTCTTTGCAAACGTTAACGCCACTTGGTGTATCGAGTAGATTTATTTGAGAAGCCGATAATATTCTTCGTTTATGCTTATTTCTATTTGCTATTTATATTTTAAGCTAAAGGAACATTATTGTGTTATTTCGTAGTGTGGAGTTCCACACCCGAGATCAGGAAAATTGTTATGATCCAATCCTACATCGGATTGGCTGATATTGAGTCAGAAAGTTTCACAAAAACGTAGTGCTTATATTCTCTTTGGTTTCACAACATGCCCCAATATTGTGAACCCGGGCTTAGGCTACATAGTGAACGTCTGAAAAGGTTCTTACCTAAATCGATAAATTAAAGAATAAAAAGCAAATAGTCAATATCATTCTCTTTGGGCAATGTGTAAAAATTGTGGATGTGTTCATGTGTTGTGATTATTTGGTGGAGAAAATAAGTAGTAATTTCACTTAATGAACCATTTTGTTAAGGAAATGTGTGAAAACTACAATCAAGAATGAAGAAGGAACGGACGGGCGACAACTGTCGTCCATTTAAACTATAAGTATCATAAAATTTTAGTTTGTTTATACCATAGTTATTTTTTGGTCGCTATATGACTAATTTACATGTTTTTATTTACAGCCCATCAAATTCTTAGCTTGACTGGTATCAGTTTCGAAAGAAGAAGCGTAATTGTAAGAAACATTCTTATTTTGAAATGTAAAACGACTATAATCGTGGTGGTAATAAAAACAACACATTCGTATTTATTATTTTTCAGGGCTTTGTGGAACTAACCATAGTCCCACTAAAAGATAATCTCCGTTATATTCGGCTGAATGCGAAACAGTGTCGTATTTACCGCGTGTGCCTCAATGATCAGTATGAAGCCAATTTCCAGTATTTTGACCCATTTCTTGATATTTGTCAAGCTGATCCCAATACGTAAGTATTGTTACTTTATTTTACCCTCTAGACCTGGCAAATAGCAATCCTAGACTATTACTATTTTGTATTAATACTAGCTGACCCAGCAAACTTCATACCGCCTAATAGTATATTTTGTATAGTAGTATATTATTGTGATAACGGTTTTATATTTGTGATTTTTTTTACTCCATATTTTATCACCATTTAAACCTTCCCTTGAGTATCAAGAATATTTCATAACCAAAATTGGCCATATCGGTCTGGCCTTTCTTGAGCTTTAGTGATAACAAACAAGCAGCTATTAATTTTATATATAAAAAGATATAAATATTGTAACCAGTGTAATTATGACCAGTAATGTATTTTGGTTCTTATAACACTGGAAGCAGATCAAAACATTACATAGACAGGTTAGGCAGACTTAGATTACTGGTTATTACAGCAGCTTAACCTTTTGATTACCGTAATTAGAGACACAATAGAAAGACAATAGGTGTGCGGACTCTTGGGGATTCACAGTTTAAGATAGATACGATCATGGAGCACATATTATGGAATGACAAGCTTAAAAACAGTTCTAACCGAATGAATCTCAACAACAGAGTGTCTCTGTGTTAATTCAATTTTGAATGAATGATGATGCCATCTAGCCGATTTCGGCCACAGCAACCGCAATATTTGGCTCCTCATGGTTGTTGTGAGCTCAATTCAATTTTAATTAAGATTTAAATCTATTAGTTATATTTAGAGTGGTCATAGTCATAGTCATTTATTCATGAACAAGTAATTTGTATCTGAATTTACACACGCAAAATAAGTATACAATTACAGTTGTATTAACATCAAAAAAAAATTAATTTTGGATTTTTATACTTAAATGTCAAGAATTATTTATTATAAAATTTATGGTCAAATCAATAAATGATATAATAAAATCCAATAAAAATATCACAATTATATACCAAAAATATTATAGTAGTCTTGGTATCACTGTGATAAATCAACTCAGTTAAGCAGAAAAAAGTAGTAATAACAATAATTGATTTATATACTGTAAATTATTTAACTGATTTACATACTTTTATTATTATTATTATGGCACAAGCGCTAAAGTTCGAAAGAGCCTATGTTCAGACTCGCCAAGTTATATCGGCCGTCCTGTACTTAAAAAAGCCACCTATGTACATTGCACAATATTAGAAAATAAATATTTGCTCCATTTCTTATTATTTATTTTAGAAATTTTCTCCTTTTTTTGCAGGAGATCATTGGAAGTTTTCTCTCAGTTTCATTTGTCTGCCGCCCAAAAGATAGACCCAGATCACAATTCGGGGGAGCTTCATGTCCAGATTCCAGAAGAAGCAGCTCACTTAGTTGGAGAGGGAAGGGGATTGCGGATTGGTATTGAGTTCTCCCTTGAATCTCCTCAGGGTGGCATGCACTTTGTTGTGCCTGAAGGAGAGGGATCTTTGGTAGAGGTAAGTAAAATAAAATGGTTGGAAAATAATTCCTCATGTATAATGCAAATCACAAATAAATGATGATGTAAATTGTACCCAGCATGCCAATGTCATGATTAAAGAACACACTTATAAATTTTCATACTATAATACACCGCTAAATTTGGATCGTTTTAATCCCGTGGAGGGTTGATTTGGTACATGAAACATTATCGATTTGTAAAGATAAAATTAGAAAAATAAAGTACTTTATATACTAGAATTAATTTACACATGTACGAAATTAATTTGTTTAAGTAAACGTCAGCTGGGCGAGTTCAATGACCTGTAGGTAGTTAGTACGCATCGATCCACAACTTCCTTCAAGGTCATTGACTCGTTTACTTAAAGAAATTAATTTCGTACATGTGAATATTAATTAGAGTTTTAGAAAGAGAGAGAACACAAAAGAGTCACTGCAACCCTGGAATGCAAAGGACAACTTAACTAACATGGGTGGATTTTAGTCAGTTATATATTATTATATTTTTTTCAATTTTGGTGGCAAAACTTTTCCTTAAGTTTTTAAGAAAATTACTAATTCGAGAAGAACCAGCGATTAGCTTTAGTTACTGTTGTGGGAAATTGATTCTCCCGGATGGGGATAAGCTCGACAGATGTCAACCGTGCCGTCCTTCACAATGAATCTCCGATAGTTAGGGTCCATGTATGTAAAATTGCGTCCGTGAAGTTTCAAAATTGCCATACTCTTTGCGATCGCTAGTGTCAAACACAACGTTTGATCCAGACATTGGCCAAGAAAACGGGGAGAATCCCGTGTCCACCTCCACGGCGGCGACCTCTCACGTCTTGCTTTGGCTTAGGCCTTGGACTGGAGCTAGAGGCGATGGGACGTGTAATGCGAGCGACGGAGATGAATGGCCGCAACCGTGAGGGAACGGCCCCTTTTGCCGTCGCCACCGAAGGACACCTCTGGCATTAGGGTCGCAGGTCGATTTTCGGCTATCATAAGCGAGGGCTTGCGGACGATGACTAACTAGTTGACTGGCCTGTTGGTCTAGTAGTTAGTGGCTCTGACTGCTATGCCGTGGGTTGTGGGTTCGATTCCCACCCAGGACAAATGTTTGTGTGATGAGCACGATCATCTTGTTCTGTGTCTGGGTGGAATTTATCTATATTATTTATATATTTAGAAATATATAAGTATGTTTATCAGTTGTCTAGTACCCATGACATAAGCTCTGCTTAGCTTGGGACTAGACGGCGTTGTGTGTGATAGTTGTGGAATTTTATGTAATGAGTAGTTCGCCTTCCATCCATTCGGTAACTGGAGAGGACAAAGAAGGCTTAATAACAGGGTTCCATTATTAAAGTTGTGGCACTTTTTCAGAAATCAGCACACATGTTCACATACGGACACTCAGCTCGTCTCTGGTTCCCTTGCGTGGACAGCTTCGCAGAGCCTTGCACTTGGAAGCTTGAGTTTACTGTCGACGAGAGTTTGACTGCTGTGTCATGTGGGGAGCTTGTAGATGTGATATACACACCAGACCATAGAAGAAAGACCTTCCATTATTTGGTCAACACTCCGGCTTGTGCTCCAAATATTGCTTTAGCTATTGGGTAAGTATCACGTAAAGTTTTCAAACAGCTTTTTACTATGCTCTTTGGTATACCTTGAGAATAATTTTGTGTAGCCTTTACATTATAAGTCATTGTGAATTTGGGTTGTCATTATCTCTCGGGAGAAAAAAATAAGAACAATAATAGATTTAATTTTAAGACAATCTTTGTCTATGTATGATGATTCTCATTTCTTCTCTTATGATGTAAAAAATCTTGAAAATCTGCTTATAGTTCAAGACATAAGTATGACTGTATTTAGGAAGACAACATCATAGCAATTTATTATTCAATTTGTACCCAATTGCCAAGGAAGAGTTATGTTTTTTATCCGTCTTTATTGCATTGTAGTAGATTACAAAAAAATCATAATTATGTTTCAATATAATTAGAAATAATATTTTTGTCCCTGGGCTAAGGCTTCCTTCCATCTTTTAATAATAATAATAATAATAATAAAATGCTTTATTCGTAGTTCAGACAATTTTACAATAATAAATACTTCTGCCAAACTGCATCGCAGTTTGTTGGCAGACGTAGCTCCCATGTCGTTTAATTATTTATAATGCAAACATTGTCATTACATTAATTCCATTCAATATAATTCAATTACATATTATTCAAATCTATATAATTTAATATAATTCAATTCAATATAATTTAATATAATTCAATTCAATATAATTTAATTTAATATAATTTAATTTAACATAATTCAATATAATTTAATTTAACATAATTCAATATAATTTAATTCAATTCAGTCTCATTTACTTTAAATTTAATTTACATCACATAAATATACAATAATAAATTTAATTACATATTTTATACTTTATATTTTATACTTTAAGAATCTATCATGCTTTCATTGAGTACACTTAGAAAATATTTCGTTGTTTTATATTTAAACACCCGTTTGGAAATTGAAGCACTTTCGATGTCTGCAGGTAGACTATTGAATATTGTTGGGACTAAACTTTTATCGCATCTTTTTCCATAATAATTATTGCAAGTGGGCACTTCGAACGTCTTACACTGTTTTGCACTTCGAGGCCTTAATTGTGCAGTCCTGATTTTGTACTCTTGGTGGCAGTAATGATCCAATGCAACTAATAGCGCTACCCTCTCATGTACCGGCAGGATGTTACACTCAACAAACAATTTCTCATAATTAGTTCTTTTGCATCGTAGTTTGGTTTTCTTGTCTGCTAATTTTTTTATAAATCTAATTTGTAAGACTTTAATCTTGTCCAAGTATGTTTTAAACGTGCGTCCATAACATGCCAGTCCGTAAGAGAGTAGTGAGTCCACCAGCGCATAATATACAACGAACAAAGTAGCCCTATCCAGTACGACACTGAGATGGTGGAATGTTACATGGACCGACCGTAATTTATCACAAAGTTTTATAATGTGCGTTTTCCACGAGAAATTGGTGTCTATTATTAGGCCTAAGTACCTGTATTCCTCCACCACCTCGATAGCCGCACACTCACACTGTGAGACACTGCCGTCGCACTCGCTATGCAGACATTCATAACTGTGTCCTATAATGCTCGGCGAGCGCCCAATATTTTTATAATAAGGTGAGCGTATATGCATACATTTTGTTTTGTTCATGTTAATAAGTATTCCGTTATCATGTGCCCACCTTATAATATTCGTGAAATCGGCTTGGATTTTATTTTCTATTACATTAAGATCATTATCAGCGTACACCAGACATGTATCATCTGCATACATATAAACATGACAGTTATGTACCACATTGCACATGCTGTTAACATGCATAATAAATCCAACCGGACCATAAACCGATCCGGTGGGCACACCACAGGTGATGGGTTTAGCTTCCCCGACCATTCCATCGACCACAGTTCTCAGCGTCCGACCTGCGAGGTACGCGCGAAGCCATGTATTAAGTGGCCCCGCGACCCCACACTCCTCCATTGCTTGAAGCAGCTGGTGGTGCTCCAGGGTCTCAAATGCTTTTTTGAAATCAATATAGACCACCACCACCTGCTTCCGCTGGTCTAAGTACTCATTTATATCATTAGAGAACTGTGCCAGAGCCGTAGCCGTACTCCTACCACGTCTAAAACCATGTTAAGATATAATTTTTCTCCAAAAAGTTACTTATTTGGCTTACAATAAACTTTTCCACAATTTTATTTATTACTGAAAGTATAGCTATCGGCCTGTAGTTCGAGTAATCTGTGTGTGAACCTTGCTTAAAAATTGGCCTTATCAGTGCAGTTTTTAATAGTTCCGGGTATTGACCTTTTTCTACACATAAGTTGATAAATAAAGCCAATACAGGACTTAATTGAAACTTTAGATGCTTTATTTCCTTAACCCTTATATTATCAACACCTGCAGATTTTTCACAACTTAGCAAATTGATAATTTTATAAACATCTTCTGGACAAGCTTTCTGAAATCTTATTGACATTTGGCAATTGTTCACATAACTAGATCTATCCATAAATTTACGCTGACAAACATGTTTTATATCTGAGATTTCTTGTGTGAAGGTGGTCGAAAATTTATTACATATATCAAATCTGCTGTCTGTTCTACCTAAGTAAGGGCCCGTTTCTGGCGCAATCTGTCTGTTTGAGGGTGTGTGTGTATGTGTGATGGACAGAACAGACCTACAAAAAAAACTTTAGTCTGGTTTTAGTTTTAACTTAGTGTTGTGTATCAATTTTGTATTTAATCGTATCTATGTTCTAGACCTTTCGAGACCTACGTAGATCCGTTCATGAACGAAGTAACACACTATTGCCTGCCCAACCTTTTACAAATCCTGAAGAATACAGTGCGATATTTACACGAGGCGTTCGAGTTTTATGAGGAAACACTTTCTACTAGATATCCATATCCTTGTTACAAGCAAGTCTTTGTTGATGAGGTAAGTGAAAAGTATCATTGGTATTGCACGCCGCAAATAAGTTGAACTAAAGTGGCTGTCGTTGCTATGGTTACGGTTGGTTAAAATCTGATATTGCGCTTTGAAGTCATGGTACAAGGGGTAAAGTGATGTTGCTATGGGTTTTTATAGGCCCATCAGTAAAATCTTTTTGTCAAAACTAATGAAAGATAAAAAATATGATTCAAACTCAGCGGAGTACTGTGTTTGAATCAAAATTTAAAGTAGTAGAAGTAAACCTTAATTAATTATGAAACCACAGAGTTATTAGTAAATGGAGTGCTTGTCTTCTATAAATGTAGTTTATTGACTTAAATCTTAAAAAATTAAAACCTCTTTTCACAGACTGAAGACGATGCTACAGCCTAC
Organism: Leucania comma; assembly: GCA_958295575.1. Classification (NCBI taxonomy): domain Eukaryota; kingdom Metazoa; phylum Arthropoda; class Insecta; order Lepidoptera; family Noctuidae; genus Leucania; species Leucania comma. The sequence continues at coordinate 19,582,476 of OY282471.1, forward strand.
ACAACAATGTCAATCATGAGCACACACCTCCTTCATTCCATAGCCATTATAGACCAAACCTACATAAGTCGCAAGGCCATGGCTCAAGCAGTGGCTGAACAATTCTTTGGTTGCTTCATTACTATGCAGAACTGGTCAGATCTCTGGCTGGCTAAGGGAATACCTGACTATATGTGCGGCTTGTACTCTAAGAAGTGTTTTGGGAATAATGAGTATAGGTATATCATACATCAAGAATTGCAGGAGGTAAGATACTTCATATTATTCTTATTCACTCTTTTATCTACATGTTGTTAAACATCTTATTATGACGAAGAGTCATTCATAATCCAGGAATGTTTTGTACCATTGAATATACAAAATACTAGTAAATATAGTAAGGTGTATGCATTTTTTCGTGTTTTGTTTGCAGGTAGTTGGATATGAGGAGCAATATGGCGGCATAGTTCTAGATCCATGGCAGCCACCAGCGAGTGGTGCCCGCGTGGAACCCAAAGATGTATTTTATTTCCCTGTCCGAAATGTGCATACAATGTCTCCGCGATATATTGAGGTATTTTTTTCTCTAGATTTATCATTAAAGAAAATGAAAGAAAGAAAAAGACATTTATTTGTGACTCAAACAATTGCTTAAACTAAAAATACACAATATAAAAAAGTTATAGTCAATGTGAAGCCAAAAAGGCGCGAAACTTAGCATATGCTGCCCTAATTAACACGATAAATAACACAGCGCTGGTATTCTGTTAGTGCCCGCTGTGATGACAAGGACACACTTTCGGACGCTAAATAGACTATCGAAATAATTTCTAAATATCCGCAATTTTGCGTGTTTTCTTCAAAACTGCGAAAAATTGTCGTCACAAAAGTCGGGAGTCAGAATAAAAATCTGATTAAATTTCGAAAGTCACAAAAAAAAAACAACCGTAGAAACAGTATCTTTTGTCTTTGTATTAAAGCTAAAAATTAAAAACATTATTTTACAGATAATGCGCAAAAAGTCTCATCTAGTACTTCGGATGTTGGAACAACGTATCGGTCAAGAGTTACTTCTTCAAGTGTTCAACAAGCAACTGTCATTAGCAACTAATGCGGCCAACACTAAGATAGGCAGCGGCCTTTGGGGCCATCTGTTGTTGTCAACTAATCTGTTCGTCAAGGCTATATTTACGGTGACTGGTAAAGATATGGCGGTGTTTGTTGACCAGTGGGTGCGAACCGGTGGTCATGCTAAGTTTCAACTCACCTCCGTGTTCAATCGCAAAAGGTAAGGTTTTAAAACATAGAACTTTTGTTTGACTCTTTCAAGATTTATTTTTGGCTCGGTACCTCACGCCTGATGTATACGATACAAATATTATATGGCTTATAAAAAATACGATGGCTTCTTTGATGTTAGTGCCGCAAAACCGTAGCGTTCAACAATAACCTCTTACGTGAAGTCTTATAGGCGATTCAAGACTCGAGGCGGTTCACGCGAATTCAAAGCGATACGGCGGTTTTAAGCGCACTTGAAATTTACGCTTTAGCCGCCATTTATATAAGACAAGTCGTAGCACCGCTACAATTTGCGCGAAAATATCAAACTAACTGATGTGACTGCTTCGCTCATCGCCGTACTGCACCTACATGCAGTTGGTCAAGTAGGCTACCGCAATAGGGTATCAATAATTTGTTTTATTTCGCCGCATCGCGTTGGATCGCTTTGTTCAGCGCCAAAAGTTTTTATTTAAAGTACTTAGTCATTAATTTATGTGCTAGTCAAAGCGGATGTTACAGTGTACTAAATAGTTTGAAAGGGCTTTTCATCAAAATTAAAATTATATTGTAGGGTAGAACATTAAAAACTGAATTATGCACGTATTTATTATTCTGTGTCCAAAATCATTTGTAAAAGTTTAACAAGTTAGTAAAATATAAAAAATCTTTCAGAAATACAGTAGAACTAGAAATCCGTCAAGACTGCGTCCACGAGCGCGGCATTCGCAAGTACGTTGGACCTTTACTGGTCCAACTACAAGAGTTAGACGGCACATTCAAGCATATGCTACAAATTGAGAACACGGTTGTGAAAGCGGATATTACTTGCCACAGCAAGAGCAGAAGGAATAAGAAGAAGAAGATACCCCTTTGTACTGGGGAGGAGGTCGATATGGACCTGTCTGCTATGGAGTAAGTATTGTGAATATTTTTGTCTTGTGGTTTAAGCAAGAATGTATGGGTGTTCCAGTCTCTACTGCTTTTATCTTAAGTAAAAATCTAATAGTGTTGAAGTATTAATTTTGTTAGAAAATCGTGGGGTCTATACTCCATCTGTATAGGTACTTAACTAAATGTAAACAATCTTCACATGTCTTTTATCTAAAAATGTTATCCAAAAATCTTTACAATTAGCTATTTACCTAAACCGATGATAGGTAGTTAACTAAATTTAAATAATCTTTGTGACATACAAAGATTATTTAAATTTTTCAACAGATGTTAGGTAATTAACTAAATTTAAATAATCTTTGTATGTCTTCTTTGCGTTTTTTTTTTAAATAAAAAGACATCAAGATTGTTTATGTTTAGTTAAGTACCTAAACAGATAGAGTATAGAGGTCTGAATCTCTATATTTGAACTCATTTAAACGAGAGTTGTTGTTGGTGAAATGTCATCTTCAGCAATATCGTAGACATGATATGCGAGTTAGCAATCTTGAAAACAGTGTCGACATTTACAGTTTTATAATGTAGAGCAGTGGTGGCCGAGTGGTAACGGCCCCGACTTACGATAAGTAGTTCGCGGGTTCAAGCCCAGCCAGGCGCATTACTTTGTGTAATTTAATTCATCACTACTGCTCTCAAAAACTGTGAAGGAAAACATCGTGAGGAAACCGACATGTCCTAGAACCAATAATTCGAAGACATTTGACATCCACCAACCCGCACTGGGCCCGCGTGGTGGATTACGGCCCATTCCCTCTCTTAGAGAGGAGGCCTATGACCCAGCAGTGGGAACATTAAAAGGCTGATGATGATGAATGTAAAGCCTGTTACTATTCCAAACTCCTTGATATGATCTCTATAGTAATCAACGTTATTTTTTAAATAATAATTTTATTTTGTACTTTTTTCTGTATTGAATATGCACAGGTGTTTTATATGTGTTTAACTTTATGATTGCATGTTCAATTTAAATTTTAGTTCTATAAAATGACCTGTAGTTTAAATCCCTTGTACATATATGCACAAGTTATACATGGTGGTTTTCAACCCACATTTGCAAATAAATTATTTGAAGTTCTTTCATGTAATTTTAGGCCACAAGCTGTACAAAACTTTGTCCAGGACATCAAGCCCAACTGTAGTAAATACAGTTTTCTGTACTTCAATTTAATTAAAAAAAAAAACCAAACATATTCATTCTACAAAATTAACAATCAATCTTATTTCCAGCGACTCACCCGTCCTATGGATCCGTCTCGACCCAGAGATGTCTCTCTTGCGAAGCACCGTGATTTCGCAGCCTGACTACCAGTGGCAATACCAGCTGCGTCATGAGCGTGACGTCACCGCACAGAGCGAGGCCATCGACGCCCTCCACAACTACCCCGAACCAGCGACGAGGAAGGCGCTCACTGACGTCATAGAGAATGAACAGACTTATTATAAGATCAGGTGCAGAGCTGCGCATTGTTTGACTAAGGTAAGATATTTGGTAGATAGGCAGTTGTATTTGAAGCTGAGATTTATGGGGGTTACTTAGAATCACTTTTACCTGATATTTTTTACTGAGCCATCTCTTTCGTATTTTTTTTTTACAAAACGGGATTTATCATTCAATTTCACTCATTACGACAGTGTCGTAAGTCTATTGGGGGCTACTCAAGGCCTTGATTTTTAACTAACTAAACAGTTTCGTCGTAATCAGTTTAAAAATACTATATTTAAGACTTCTAACTGACAGTTTGCTACATATAAACAGTTTAAACAGCCAGTTTACACATATACGGAATCAATTTCTTTAAGTAAACGTCAGCTAGGCGAGTTCAATGACCTGTAGGTAGTTAGTATGCAATGACCGACAACTACCTACAAGGTCATGGACTTGTTTACTTAAAGAACTTAATTTCGTATGGGTATATTAATTCGAGTTTTAGAAAAAGAGTGCTTTATTTTTTTATTTTATCTTTACAAATCGATAGTGTTTCATGTTCAATTTAACGGCTTATACACAAAGTTTCATCCAAATCGGTCAACCCGTTTAGGAAGATTTAGGTGACAAATACTTATACTATAGAAGAATTAATTTATATAAAGATGAAAAACAGTCATCTTATTATTTTTTTTACATTTTGTAGGTAGCGAACGCCATGATAAGTTCATGGGCGGGTCCCCCGGCCATGTTGACGATCTTTCGCAAGATGTTCGGCTCGTTCGCGGCGCCGCACATTATTAAGCAGAACAATTTCGACAACTTGCAGCATTACTTCTTGCAGAAGACTATTCCAGTCGCTATGGCGGGTAAGTGCTGTGGAAACATAGACCTATAACGTACTACATGGCCAAAAAAAAATGCAAACGAAAGAAGAGTACTTAGCGCATGCCTATTTTTGTTTTGTCGTTGTTCTACAAAAACTCTTGGATTCTTTAACTTTTTGAATACCGTAATTAGACACAATATATAAAGACAATAGATGAGCGGACATCGGTGTCCTCTCAGGGCTTGCCAGTTTAATCCAAGATTTTGGCCAACAAAAAACAAAAAAAAATCTTTATCTTTATCAAGATTCCTTTTTGTTTTTTTTTTTTTTTAATGTTTTGCTTTAACTTGGTGTTTCTTGCTGTTTTCATTTCTATTCTGTTAGCGCTAAAACCAGCAACACACAAATATTCCAAGTGCCCAGTAACAACCTAAATCATTATGCTAAAATATTGTTGCGATTCCATTGGTTTACGCGGCTTATTTTTATTTATTTTCGACTTTATGTTAACCAAATCAAGGTCGATATTTCCATGGCACTGAAAACTAAATTCTCTTCACAGGTTTGAGGAATATTCACGGCATCTGCCCGCCCGAAGTGGTGCGATTCCTACTGGACCTGTTCAAATATAATGACAACTCTAAGAATCATTTCTCGGACAACTATTACAAGGCGGCCCTGGTCGATGCTTTAGCGGCTACCATCACACCTGTCATATCAGTTTTGCAGCCCGTAAGTAACATGGAAACAGTTTTAGCCTTTTAATCGGCTACTTTGGAAGTATCCGACAAACACTTTCGCGTTTATTTCGTCAGGGTCGTACATCTACCACGAAATACTCCATTTTGTCAGCTCTTGTCTCCAAGCACACGACCTTGGCGATTAGGACACGAAAACGCTTAAATACGTTAAATGATTGTTATTGTTTTATTTATAGTTAGCGACCTGCCCCAGCTTTGTACGTAGAGATTGCAATGGTGATATTAAATATATTATTATTATTATTTTATTATTTCCACAACTATCACACAACACCGTCTAGTCCCAAGCTAAGCAGAGCTTGTGTTATGCATATAAACCTTCCTCTTGAATCACTATCTAATAAAAAGATCTAAGCATACATAGGGATAGACAGCGAGAAGCGACTTTGTTTTATACTATGTAGTGATATCACATTATTTTATAAACGCCAAAGTTTGTGAGTGTGTGTTTGTTAGTCCTTCACACCTTAGCGCCTGAGCGGATTTGAATGATATTTGGCACACGGGTAGACCATACCCTGGCAATAGCACATAGGATACTTTTTATTTCAGGAGTATTTTTCCATAGGATAATTTTCTATTGGCGATTGACTGTTGCGTTACGTGTCCCGGGATCGATACCTGCACGGAATAATTATTCTTATGGATTATAAATAGGTGTTTCGGGTCTGTGTGTCTTGTGTATTTGTGTTTACATGTTTTCGAACGCACCCACGATACAGAACTTATTCCTAGTGTGGAGCAAAGTAAAAAAAAACTCGGTGTACCGAGTGGTGAAAATCGATCATTATATTATGTGTATGTGTTTTTATTTAGGTTTTTCATAGTGTTTATGAGAAAACAGATGTTTTTTCCACTTTAGTTCTTATCACTTTTTTTTGTTTCCCCAGGGTGCGCCTATAACAGCGGATTCTTTGTCAGCAGACACAAGACTAGTGCTCGAAGAAATCACTCGAGTCTTAAATCTAGAGAAAGTGTTGCCATGCTACAAGAACACGGTGACAGTCAGTTGCTTGCGCGCCATAAGGCGGCTGCAACAGTGCGGCCATCTGCCCAGCATACCCACCGTGTTCAGAGCTTATGCGCAGTATGGACAGTATATTGGTAAGAAACTTTAAAGATAAAAATAAAAAATAAACTTCTCACACTAAAAATAATAAGTACTATAATAAGTTAAGGTGTGCAATATAGAAATAAATAAATAATATATAAATAAAAATCGTCTTTTAAGTAAAAAGAAATATATATTATTTAATCATATTTTAATCCATCTCATGCTCAAATTTGGCTTCACTTAGCTTTTAAAGTCACACTCATATTTTAATAACATTTGTTATATGATAGTATGTATCATAAACTACTATTTCTGTATACTGTTTGCCCAATATAAAGCAAGGATAACTTCTACTAAGCCCGTTACTTGACATAAGTTTCTTGCAAAAAAATTATTTCACTGGTCTATTCATCCCGTTATTTTTGCTACTCACTGTTTTAGCCCACACACACACTCATGCACATAAGGTGAAAATAGGGGTCAAACTTTGAATTAGGGCGAATAAAGTAGATTTTTACATGGACTAGCGGTGGACGTTTCAATAACGTACAGCTTTCAAAGACCGTTTTATGTTCTGCAAGGAACGACCGTTTTCTATACTGCGGCCAAACAGTCTTCGTTGCACAAAAAAGTCTTCGAATTACTGTATGCGAATTGTTATCTTATTCCTAAGGAAATAAGTTCGAGAATCCATTGATTCAACTATCACATTCGTCACGTCGTCGTTATAGTTTCAAAAACATTCTGCGACGCCACGGTGAAAACGTAATTCCGTCCTGCAACCAAAGTCTTTGTTGCCCAAACCAGTCTTCGAATTACTTTATGCGAAATGTTATCTTGCCGCTAAAAAAATAAGGTTGAGAATGCATTAATTCAACTATCACACTCGCCGCGGCGTCGTTCGAAAAATGAACTTTATGGAAATGAAACACAGTACAAATTTTATTTCCGCAACGTCCTCAAACTTTGCGACAGCGAAAACGACGAACGACGACCGGCGACGACGTTTAATGACGTTGTCTGCAACTATTTTACTCAACGATAGTTTCGTCTTCAAACCAGTCGCGACGAGGACCGTTTTCAATAATCGTTTCTGTCGTCGCAAGACCAGTTACGTTTCGTCGGTCAAAAATTCGACAACGACCCACTACTAACATAGACCTTTGTTTTGGCCTTTGACACGTGTTTCAATAATCCAATATCATATATCGTCTTGAGAAATTGAAGCACGCAAAAATGACATTGAAAGCAAAGCAAACGATAAATTCGCAAAAAAAACGATTTTTGTGTCCGTCAAAGGGCACTAAAATCGTTTTTTTGCGAATTTCTCGTTTGCTGTTCATTCAATGACATTTTTAATTATCAGGAAAATTAAAGAGCATAAAATTATAAAATTTTGTCAACAACAAATTTGGATATCATGCGCCATTCTTAAGATTAAGCGTGAAGAATGGGGAGTGCTCCGCTATATCCGTGATAGTTCAACCTGGACTGCATTTCAAAGGAAAATAATAAATAATAATCACAATTTCTTTACAGACGTAAGACTAGCCGCCTTCGAGTGTCTAGTAGACTTCGTGCGAGTAGACGGCAAACCCGAGGACCTGTCTTCCTTATTGACCGCAGTAGAAAGTGATCCTGACCCTTGTGTGAGGCACGGTTTAGCTCGCTTGCTTATCAACATGCCTCCTTTTGAGCGAGCCCAGAGACATCGTCTTGATACCGAGGCTGTCGTGCATAGGTAAGTGTGGTTCATATTGGGATGGAAAAAAATCTCTATTAAGGCGTATCAAAAATCCTGAAGCTGGTGGCGATTTTTAAATGCATTTAAGGTGTCTGAATCACAAAGCCAGCCAAAGTCCTGGTTTATGTATGGATTATATGTAAACGGGGAATGATGTAACGGGTCCAATGTGAATGTTGTAACTGGATTCGTTACATTACCGGTTTTTGAGTGAAAGCATCAATCTTACAACCGCACGAACAGAGCAAGTTTGTTCGCGTTCGGATCGAGAGAGAAAAAATTCTGGACTTGTCATCTTTCAAGCCTTTTTCCCTTCTAGCATGGCGTCGGCTTTCAGTCTTACCGGTTACGGCTGAACACCCGTGTTTCACATGGAGCGACTGCCTATCAAACCTCCACAACCCATATATTTTTCTGGACTGTCCCTTTATTTTATTGCTGAGAAGTAATGTAACCATAACACGTTTTTACTCATTTTAGGTTATGGAACTACATAAACTGCCTTCTATCTAACGACGCTAGACTTCGCTGCGATCTTGTAGATCTATACTATACACTATACGGACTCAAGAGGCCCATATGTGTTCCATTACCAGAAATACAGGCCATGATGAAACAAATGCACCATAAAGAACGGGAGCGCTTGGAAAGAGAGCGAGAGAGGCAAAAGGAGAAGGACAGAGAGAGAGAAAACGAGAGATTGAAGGAGTTAGAACCTAAACCTGTGATTAAGCAGGAGATTGAAGATGTGAGTATATTAAATAAGTTTGACACTAATGTCACCAAGTTTGACACTCTAATGTCACCAAGCTAGGTGACAATAGAGATGATTATGATTTATTATAAAGCGGCTTCACCTATGTGAAAGTCAAAAATTATTATCCTAGGGGATCATACTGTGATGGGTGGTTTTTTGGGTGTGGTGGTTTTTTTTTACTTCTTTAACATTTCTCAATCGTCTTCTATCTCAATATGAACACCTAAGCTTTTTTTTACCATAAACCTTAAAAAGTAACATTACCATGCCAGTTTGAAATTAATAAGCATGTGACCTCTTTAGTCGCCACAAAACTACATGATCCTATATAAAATATGATGGTCTATGACATGGTCTACCCTAGTTTCCAGACTTCATCCAAGTCCGTTCAGAGTTACTTTCTCATTTATAATATTAGTAAGGATAGTAATGATCAAACTTATTTTCACTTTTTATGGTTTCTGGCGAAAATGTCTTTGCACACACATGCCACAATAACTTTGTAGGTAATGGGCCAGTATGGTAATGACATTACCTGTCACTCTACTTGTCATGTTACTTCCCTACAGTTTTAAAAGTAATTTGTTTAAGCCTATAGCCATATTAAACGAGTGTTTCAATGTGCCATCACTTGACTAAATAAATAATGTTGATACAGGTGAAATATGAACCGGAAGTACCGATGGACTTAGGACTGCCCGCGGCGGGATTGGACAGGATAGTGGACGTGCCTCTAGATGACATGTTGCCCGTGCCGTTGTCCAATATAAAGGAGGAAGACGTCAAGATTGACGTCACGAGTGTGCCTAGTGAGCTGCCCATCAGAGTGTTTAGTGTAAGTTGTAAATAATCATAATAAATCAGTTAATTGAGAGCAGTGGTGGCCGAGTGGTACCGGCCCCGACTTTCGACTTATAGGTCGCGGTTTCAAACCCAGCCAGGTGCATTACTTTGTGTAATTTATTTCATCACCACTACTCTCGAAACGGTGAAGGAAAACATCGTGAGGAAACCGGCATGTCCTAGAACCACAAATTCGAAGACATGTGACAACCGCCAACGCGCACTGGGCCCGCGTGGCGGATTACGGCCCATTCCCTCCAGAGAGGAAGCCCGAGTCCCAGCAGTGGGAAAATTAAAAAGCTGATTATGTGTAAGTTGTACTATTTTGTAATACATTTCCTAGAAAAAGTCAACATAAATTTAAGATTAAGGCTCCAGAGACTTAGCGAGACGCTGAAGCGCGAGACGAGGTCGCGGCAGACCACGAAAGAGATAACGAGACGACTTGGATGTCTTCTTTATGATTTGGCAAGAAATGGCTCAGAGCCGGTAACACTGGAAGACTTGAGGGCCCCAACCAAGGTGCCTTCCTAGTTTTAATCAGTTATAAACTATGACCATCAACACTCTTGGTTTTTTTTTAAGTAGGTAAAATCATCCAATGACATCCCCCGCCCTTGGGCGGAGCGGGAGATAGTGTCAGACTCTTACTGACTAAAAACCTACTCCGTTCCTCTTTTGCCTTGGTTCCAGGGCCCTGGTATGCATTTTCATACCTCCCCAAAGCCCCAGATTAGGCTTCGACCCTGCTGGGCTCCTACAGTTTGCTGACGACTCCTTGAGGCGCGCGGGAACAGTGCGCGCCGTAAACGACTTGGGCTCGGTCCGGTCTGTTACCGGACGGACGGACAGCGAGCTACCCATTGCCCGCCGTCCGCAAGCCCGCGCTTACGGTGGCAGGAAATCGGGATCGGAATTACGGTGGCGGCTGCGGCGTGAGCGCCGTTGCCTGATGCGGTCGGCCTCCTCCTTTGCTAGCTTTACTGCATCGCAGAAGGAAGCGACCGCCTGCCACTCCTCCTTGCTCCGGACCATGGCCTGAACTAAGGCTCTTGGTTGGCGTGCGCGTTTTCCCAACCGCAGTGACTATTTTGCGAAGGTGTTGGCGCATGGTTCGCAATCATGCAAGCTACAACACAAACCAAGCTCCATCCAAGATGACTTTGGTTGGAACGCTGGTTTGCAGCCATTTGGTCCACCCTTTATGCCGTGTTTACGGAGACGCGGCTCGTTGGGCTTTCAACGTACATTGCAGCAGCGGGCCGCGTCATCGCACGCGCGAACACAAACATATGGCAATCTACGACGGACCGCCCAACGCGCCGCGCCTTTTTCCGTAAACAGACACTTAGGTTCAAAAGAGAAAACACTCGAAATGACAGCCAAAAACCGTATACTCCATTCGAAATAAAATTAGACATCTAAACAAACCTTTTATACTGTCCGTTCTACCGATTCTGACAACTGCAGTAAATAGTTGGTATTGTAACTAGTTTTTTTGCTTTTAATGCCATCCTTATGCCTATGGAATAGAAGTCAAAATTGGTTGAACAGACAGTAAAAAAAGTCGAAGACGTGACTTCCACCAACCCGCTCTGGGCCCGCGTGGTGGATTACGGCCCATTCCCTCTCTTAGAGAGGAGGCCTGTGTCCCAGCAGTGGGAACAATAAAAGGCTGATGATGATGATAAGTACTCGTGCTGCAAAGCCATCCCCACGTGCATAATAAGAACTTGTTTTTGACAGCACCTTTATTTCGTAACAGTAAGGGTGGTTTTCCTAAATCAAAAGGAACATTAATTTTGTACGTGTTTGTTTCTATACAGGATGACAACAAACGCGAGTTTATGACTGACAACGCAGTTGCACTGCCAGGCATACCCGGTACTTCGGGCCCGGTCGGGTTCGAACCAGGCATGTTCCGACATGACAAAGATGACATGGGAGCTCCTAAGGTAAGCAAAAATAGAACAGTATTATTGTACTTTGCATTAATTCTTAACGACGTAAATGGGTACCTTATAAAAATGCGTTGTTGAATTTTAAACGCTCGACACGGCGCCGAAAGTAGGGAATCGGAAAACAGACAACATGCAATAGAATTCAAGAAAATAATGTAATGTCTCTGGTCATAGCAAAAATATTTCTAACCATCAAAAGCTTATCTAATTGTCAGTTGTGAAGGTTTTTTAAATGCAATGCATCTTATTTCCTAAAGCTTAATAATGCAACTTCTGAACAACGATAGTAGACAAACTGCAGCTAACAAAATTCAATACAACTTACAGCCAAAGAAAAAGAAGAAGGACAAGAAGAAGCACAAACATAAGCACAAGCACAAACACAGCAGCAAAGAAAAGTCAAAGGACCACAAAGACAAGGACCGTTCCCTACCTCCCCGACCTCCCTCGAGCACAGAACATTTGAAGATCAAAGAGGAGACGCGGGAAACACTCAGCTCTTTTAGCTCGAGTCAAAGCCCTTCAGAGGATATCTCTTCAATGCCTAGTAATATGAGTTTTTAAATCTATTTTTGACTAAATAAACTGATGTGTCAATAATAGATGGGCGTTGGGATAGTCACCATTAAGAATTAAATTTTTAGACACTGATGACGATTCCTTTATCCGCGCTCATAGCCAAATTTTTATAGGAATAAAACTGTATTAAATATACGTAGTTTTTACTTGATCCCCGTGGGAAACTGCGTTGTATGTATGCATGTTCGTTTATAGGACACGTTTTTCTATTCTACTCGATTCATTTGTCTTCTATGTTAATTGAAACAAGATATCAAGGCTAAAGTTACTAATACGAGTGTTTTTTTTTGAATAATTTATGTAAATACGTTAAAACAATCTTAGATGATTTTTGTGTTTCTTTTTTTATCATAAACCTGTTTCACGTCAATCTAATTGTATGTTTCTTATCCTATTTCCTATTAATAAATCTTTAATTATGTCTCTTTAATGAAAACCTGTCAGCCATTGCAATGGTTAGAGGGAGTAGGAAGTTTAGAAGTCTGTTTAGCCAAACTCGTGAAAATAAGTTCACGACTTAGTCCAAGATTCAAGAGCCCCAGGCATAACTGACTGACTGATCTATCAATACATAGCTCAAACCACTGAATGGATTGACATTTACATCATAATAATGATAATTATTATGATGTAAACGTGGCTAAAAAAGGATTTTCAAAAAATCATCCCTTATCTATGGGGATGAAATAGGGATCCAAAGTTTAACACTCTACTCAATCCCAGACTTCTTAATCAGAAAATGATGTTGAAGTTCTGGCTCTGAGATTTTAGGGCCAACGCATTAAGGGCGACGACACGCGACGGGAGCTCCCGTCGCGTGTCGTGTGCGGCGTTCCCCGTAGCGGAAACCGGATTATTACCTGAGTGTCGCTAGTTCAACTTTGACAATGTGCATGTAGTCGTATCGATGGAGAACTTTTATGTATTATTACATAGCAAAAGGGGTGCGGAGCCCAGACGGAGCACTTTTGTAAGGACCCCCCCCGCGTGCACCCCCCTTAACGCATCTTTGACCCTTACAAAACCATAACTCTGTACTAAATATAGTTCCTTACCCAACGACGTTGGTCTTCAGTCGAGTTCGTAAACTGTATCGATGAACTATGGCTTAAGCTAATGTTATTCTTTGACAAGTAGATATTGGTGTGTAATATTTTAATTGTATTAAATAAGTCTGAGTACTTACCGACATAGTACATGTTGGATGGAAATATATATTTGTGATCGGTTTGAACAAATTGGTGTATTTATCGCGAAAGATTTTATTACGGTATCGGAATCAAAGTGATCTTGTTTTACTTCGGATGGACCTTTCGATGTAAGTGTATTTAGTTTTAAGCGAGAGTTTGAGATATTTTGAAATTTGATTTTGTAAAGTGAAAATATGTTTGTGATAAAATATTTGAAATTAAATATTATAAGCGAGGATAAAAGAAGAAAGTATGTTAATGATATATGTGACTAAATAAATTATAGTATTCATTTCCAGCTTTTTATTTTCTTTTTAGGCATGAATACTTGAAGGAAACAGAAAAAGGTTTTCCCATTTATATTTTTATGATTTTTGTGTGTATATTAAATGTTAAATACTTTTTTACTAATAATTAATATATACACCGTTTAGAAGACAAAAATGTAGAAGTGAGGAAGGGGGGGTGTAATTTTTAAATGTTATTGATTATTTACGTGCAGATATCTATTCTTTTTAGTAGGTATAAAATTTTGGTCGTTTTAATCCCGTGGAGGGTCGATTCGGTACATGAAACACTATCGATTTGTAAAGATAAAATTAAAAAATAAAGTACTTTTTTTTAAACTCGAGTTAATATACGCATGTACGAAATTAATTTTTTAAGTAAACGTCTGCTGATCGAGGCCAACGAACTGTAGGTAGTCAGCTAGTCAACAATATACACCGTTAAATTTCGGTCGTTTTAATCCCGCGGAGACTGGCTCGCAAACTTCGTAACGCCTAATAGTCGGATATTTTTTACCGTTTAAACCTTCTCTGGACTATCACGAATATTTCAAGACCATAATTAGCTAAATCATTAGCCTAACCAACAACTATTAATTTTTATATAGGGTGACTGGTAATTAGCGAACGATACTTTAACACGTGATTATAGTCATGATAACAAACAACTTTTGCAATGGGACCAAACCTGAAATCGCGAAAAAAAATCTACTATTCACTAATTACTTACCAGTCACCCTATATAAGAAGACATAGATGACAAACATGTTAGACGACCTCTATGTCAAGCATGTGTTATCGTCATAATTATACCAGCTTCTGTTAGAGGTTTCGCCCGCGCTAATTTAGAAAATTATCCCAAGGAAAGGACTGTCGTGATAAAAAGTATTATATATAATATTAATTATTCCAAGACATAGTCTACGCGCGTGTCAAAATTCATCCAATTCCGTGAAGCCTTTTGGTATGAAGGAATAACAAATATAGGTACACATACACACACCATAGATATCCGACACACATGAACTTTCATCTTTAAATATGTTTTTGTGGTAAAGATACCTATATATCTTTGTTAGTAGCTTTTGCCCGCGGCTTTGCTCCCGTCAGCTGGCTACTCTACTCTACCCTGCTCTAGAACCTTCTGACAATATCAAACAGCAAAATAGTACATTTTGATACAAGTGCAGAAAGTTTGTCATTGCGACCGAGGCGGAATTCTCACGAGCCGTAGGCTTTACGGAGCCGAGACCTGCAGTGACAAATTTGCAAGTGTATCAAACGACGTTTTTCAATACACTTACGAAGAAATACTTTCTCTGAAAATTACAAGGCGTTTTTGTTAATTTTGTACTGAACACAATTTTTCAGTTGGCAGACATTTTAGTTTTGTTTTAGATGGCAGCAGGCTATCAAAAGTATTTTTTACCTTAATCTCTATATCCGGCGGCGGCAGCGTAGTATTTAAAGAATTCTCTTCAAATCTTAAATTCAACATTTTTTTCACAAAAAATGGGCTAGTTAATAGTATTTAATAGATTTTTTCCCGCGTTTAACCTTTGCCGGTTGAAGGAGAAGCAAAGATAGCAAACCGATTTACATCCTAATAGTAATAAAAATAAAAATTCAAATATTTTTGAATTTAGAACGCCGATAAATGTTAATTTGTTGGTAATAACAAATGATAGTGTAACTAATAATTTTTATTTATTATATTCTGTTCAAAAACGCAATTTAAATTTTCATTAGATATTAAAACCTTTAAAATATCCGCCTCTTTGTTTTTTTCTTAAATATCGCCCTTGACCGTGACGAAATAGGAATAAAAAAAGCCCTTGGTGTGATAAATTTAAAAAAAAACACGCGGGTGATATACATGCCATGTCGAACCTAATCGTAGTGCGATAAGAGGCAATTTGCGAGTAAGTGTATTGAAAAAGAATTAGCGAAATCGGTCCAGCCGTTCACGCGTGATAGCGTGACCAAGGGAATACGGATGCATTTTCATATATATAGATTTTAGGTATTCGTATTAAAATGTTATTTAAAATTGTACACTGGATCCGACCCATTATTGTTATTACTATCACTCACAAGTTGAAGCTGGGAGAAAACTATGTAGGTATGTGGTGTGTAATAAATGTAATAATGAATTAAAGCTCAATGGCTAAAGACGCGAACTGCGTGAGGTGCATATTTGAGATGAAATGTATCCGCCAATAAGGTCACCGAAATATATTTAGAAAATAATAGCTGTTAACATAGTTAATTTTGTTGACCGTGACCTTTACAATGTCAATGTCACGCTGAGAATAGGTTAACAATTGGAACTCGATAGTTTTTTTTATTTTATTTTTTTATATTGCGCAGCATATATATGCACTGTCATTCACCAACACACATTCTCTTCTAAGAGAGAATGCGTGTTGAGTGTTGAGAGGAGGCCTGCGTCCCAGCATTAGGAACATGAAAAGGCTGATTATTTATACTTTATTGTACAAAAAGATTACAATTATTATAAAAGGAAACTATAGAAAAAAGAAAAACATACAAACGGCGGCCTTATCGCACTCGGCGATTTCTTCCAGACAACCTAGTATGGACAGAAATTGCCAGGATACAAAATGGGGTTGCACTTTGTGCAAATATAAAAGCAAACAAAAATTATAAATTATTAAAATTATTAGATTATGCATGTGCCTTTCAGTTGCTCTTTGCGTTTTACGTCTTTTTAAGAAATTTTTTGCGGCTCTATCGGGTATCGGCCCTGCTTGGACCCTACGGTTTTGAATGTATTATAAACATGATCACTAGCTGTCTGGCCATGAGTTGCCTTTATTTGCTGAAAATGCTTTACAAATAAACATAATCTTCACACTAATACCTACATTTAAAATTTTATATCAACATCATAGGAATTAGACCCGAAAATATGATATAGGTAGGTATATAGATATTTTTGTTTTTCTTTTGCTACTTCTTTTTTTTCTTTTAGTTTGTTATATATATATATATATATTTGTTTTTTATGCTTTTCTTTGTTTTTTATATTCTTTTTTTTGTATCCTTTTTTTGTTGCTGATGTTTTTATTCTGTACACTTGGATTTTTTCTCAATAGAGTTACCTAACAGTTAATATCCGACTGTGATTCACCAGTCAAATGCACAAAAATATCAGCTGGGCTGTCCGTGCCGGATAGTTTGCAAGAGTTAGTAGATACCGTCTATGGATATGTGTGTGGTTGAAGATTTCATGAAATGTTAAATTCTAAAATCTGCCCAAAACTAGTACCTATACTGTACCAGCATCTGCCAGCGGCTTCGCTCGTGTGAAAGTACCTAGGTTTCTTCGTACAAACTTGGGGCCCCCTTTTCACCCCCCTAAAGTTAGATTTCTAAAAATCTTGTTAGTGCTCGCCTACGTCTTGAAAGGAAGCTTTGTGCAAAATTTAACATTATTAGTGTCAGTAATTTCGGCTGTTCATTGATATACCAAGTAGGTCAACCGCCATGGGATCTGGAGGCAACAGTCCTTGCACACATGTAACCCTATGCAAGCCCATGGAGATGCAACGCCGCCGCGCCAGGGCGAAATTCCGCTGCCGCGACAAGTCGAGGCATGGTGGACAGAGCTCCGGCGGGATCTTATGGCGAAATGGCGTCAACGACTATCGCAACCTTGTTCTGGGCGCGCCACAATTGAGGCGTTCTAAACTTCCGCACGACGCAGGTTCTTACCGAACACGGCAAGTTCGCTAAGTGCCTGTTCCGGATTCGGGCGGAGGATTCGCCCGGGGGTCGCCACTGTACTGAATCCCTGGAGGGCATGGTGGAGCATACTGTAGAGGTGTGCCCCGCCTGGGCGGAGCATCGCCGTGTCCTCGCGGGGGCGATCGGCGGCAGTGATCTCTCTCGCCGGGCCTTGGTTCAGGCCATGGTCCGGAGTGAGAAGGGATGGCAGGCGGTCGCCTCCTTCTGCGAAGCAGTAATGCTAGCAAAAGAGGAGGCAACGGGGCGCTCGACCCAGCCGCCGCCGGGATTCCGATCCCGATTTCCGGCCACCGTAGGCGCGGGCTTGTGGACGGCGTGCAATGGGTAGCACGCTGTCCGATCGTCCGGTAACCGACCGGACCGAGCCCAAGTCGTCAACGGCGCGTTCTGTTCCCGCGCGCCTCAAGGAGCTGTCAGCAAACCGTAGAGGCCCAGCCTGCTAGCTGCAAGCAGAGAGGGTCGAAGCCTGCTGGTGTCATGAGTCAGCTTCCGAAAGGAATACCCGGCCCCGGCACGATAGGCTACGAAGGAACGGGGTAGGTTTTTAGTCAGTAAGAGTCTGACACTACTTCCCGCTCCGCCCAAGGACGGGATTTGTCATTGGATGATTTTACCTACCATAAAAAAAAACTACCAAGTAGGTATTTCATTGCGTCTGTCTGCTATAATTATATTTCTTAAGTCGAGAATTTGATGCCGAAAGTCGGCCGAAACCTCGATACGGTGAATTGATCCCTATGTAACATTATACTGCGGCTTTGTATCGAATAACCTGGCTTAAATGTCTAATCTATATCTACAGTTTGTGTCCATTGACAACAATATTGTCAACATAAAAAAGTTTTTTATATCGTCGACATAAAAAAAAAAATTACAAAAAAGGTAACCAACTCCACTCAAAAAAAAAAAACACTAACGATCAAAATAATTTGATTTTGGAAGTCGGTGTTCCGGGTATTGTTTGTTATTGCGACCTGCCTATTGGTATGTAAGTATTTTTATCAGTTGTCTAGTATTCATAACACAAGCTCTACTTAGCTTGGGACTAGATGGCATTGTGTGATAGTTGTGGAATATTATATATTATATTAAGTATATTATTTACGTTCCGTTTTTAAGTCGGTTAGGTATATTTTTTGTTTTTTATTCCGCACTTCAGTTTCGTGGATACCTACTTTTAGCCAGAGTATCTATACCTATCTCATGACAATTGCAAGGAGCTCAAACACTGCTAGGATGCATTGTTTTATTATGAGATGCCCGAACCTACCTCCCACCTTCCGGCTCCATCATAATCATCAGATCGACTCGATAATAACATTTTCAACATTGCTATTCAGAAACTTATAGTCTTCATCAGTCCCACTTCATCAAATGTTACTTTTTACCCGACTGCGCCAGAAGGAGGGTTATGTTTTTTTGACTGTAGATGTTTGAATCTTTGATGAAAATACTAAAACTACTAAATATTTGTCTATAATATTTGATGAGTTCCCTCGATTCCTTATGGATCCCCATAAGAGGACCTTCTTTTTTTTAGTCGGTTGAAAATAAACTAAGCCGGCATATGGTAATGGCTGGCTGTTATGGTGCCTACTGCTTTTGAGTCTTTCTTATAATAGAAAAAAATAAGGCACTTTCTCTTTTGGATAGAGAAACGAAGAACACCACCATAAATGGTTTCAGTTTTTTTTTAAATTGAAATGCTGTTTTTTTTTACAAATAATAAGTATTTCTGAAGAAGTTTCTTTCGCACTCTTCATTTGCTATATCATTTTGCATTATTTTTGACTAATGAACATAATATGGTCTGATAAATGGTGAATGTGGTTCGAAGTGTGGGGTTGTTTTCAAAGGTCCATGATTCCATTATTCTTCATTTCCCACCGACGACTGCCTGAAAAAAAAAGTTTTTTAAATGTTCCTACATCAATTCCCAGCGGGTCCACGGGATTTATTCAGATTTACTTTGATATTCAGAAACCGTGAATTATAATTTTTAAGTTTATTTTAGTGTAAGATTGAAAACTTTTTTCCATGTTTATGACTATTCACTTTTTTGGAGACCTGCATGTAATGTTTAACATTTCATAAGTACTGATGAAATAAAAATAGTAATAGAAATACAAATAATAAACATTTATCCCATAACAAACCTTTTACTTCTGATTGTAGCAAACATTCTTATGGACTCATAAGGAAAGAAAATATTTTAAAATGAAATGGACTCATTGGGAACTAATGTTCGAACTTTTAGTTTTTGAGAACTAAGGACTCGTGGACCTTTGGGAACAACCCGAAGTGTGATGTATTGTGACCATAGTGAACCGCTGTCTACAATCAAACTTATGTCTCACAATTACCCCATGCTATACAATATACACAAACATCGCTTATCAATAAAGCCCATCACTTATCAATAGTCTTGTAATCGAAATTAATTTCTTCTTATTGACTGCCCGCATTGATCATACGAGTCAATTAAAATTAAATGAAACCATATCGAGGCGAGCAAGACGCAGCGCGAACGCAGTATCGCACGAACACCCGCAGTGTTGAGACTAGAGGAACTCTAGACGAGAGCCGGAGTTCACTCGCGTTTTAAGGCAACTGCTTAGAAATATCGCTAATCATTATTCAGTGATATAATAAACGGAAATCACTGGGAATTATTATATTTTAGTTTTGTGAGCAAATGGCGAATTTACAGAATGGATATTCTAAAAAGAAGCGGCTGGATGTGGTTGTTGTTGGTGCAGGTTTGGTAAGTATAGTTCTGGAATTTATTAGGATTTATTATTATTTGTAGAAAAATAATAGTAGCGCATTATTTATTACATTTATGACATGACAGGCATGATTTTTGGCCGAATGTGTTTATAATTCGGCCAAAAATCATCATAAAGTATAATTTGTGAAAAAAATATTTATTATAAAATGCGCCATTGGAATTAACTGAATAATCTAATCTCAAGAATTAGCTTTAAATTGTAGCAAATCGCATAAACAAAAATCATGATTACACACACACATATTGCTGAAATCTTGGTATTTATTGCATGCCTAATTACTATAAGGTTGATATGAAACACCATGTATTTGTTATTTTCTTTCAATCTCTTCTGCTTAGGTATATGCTACCAAAGGCCTTAGGTATGAGGAAAAAAATACGCGAAAAATATTAAGGTGTAGACTGAAACAGCTTTTTGCTTTCTCCCTCCTTATGTTACAGGTAGGTAGTTTTATGTACCTACAGAATCTGGTAAGTACTAATTAAGTAGAATGGTTCATTCTAATTGAGGAAGTACAGTATATTATTTTGGTTTCGAGAATAAGTCGTACCTATTGATTTCAATGTTTGGAAAATTAATGAACTTTAAAATATTTCCGAGAAAAGGAAAAATTTATTTACATTATTTTTATCTAAGTATAGGACTAGAGGTAGGTAGGTACTCAGTTAAAAGTGTAAAATAAATTACCGAATCGCTATTGTGTTTCGTGTGTGTAACTAACACTTCTGTAGTTTGTGGGTAGATGTTTGTATTCCTCTTACCTCATATCATACTAGCTTCTGTCAGCGGCTTCACTGCGTGAGGATATACAAACTTTAGACCCCCATGTCATCCGTTTAAGGGGTGAATTTTGGAAAATCTTTTCCTACACTCGTATTTATAAAAAAAATAATCACTCGTTGCTTAGTAATTTCATATTAAGTCATTACTTGACGTTCGAAATCTTCAATACAAATTGTTACTTAAGTAGTTACTTTTACTCAAGTAATTAGTTTCACTTGTTTATAAATACGAGTGTTAGTGCTCGCCTGAGTCATAAAAGCAAACCTTGTGCAAAATTTCAAGCTATGTCAAGTTGATGTGGCAGTCAGTCAGTTTCTCTGTTTTTTATGTCACCATAAAATTACTGCTTACAATTTAACGCCATTATAGTTATTTTGGGTGGATTATAATCTATCGAAATGAAACTGTTAAATCACAAGTCTGTCAGTCAGAAAATTATGCTAATTGTACATTCCAAAGCGTAGATCTCCATGGAGAAGAATGTGCAACCAACTCGCAACTATTATGAGATGGATAAAGATAAGCGTTCCTAACACAAGCTCTGCTTAGCTTGGGACTAGACGACGTTGTGTGGTGTGTGTGATATTATATTATAATATAATAATAATAATTATTATTATATTATTTCCTTTTATTCTTTGTATATACATATAAATTACATTTTTAAATATTTTTTTATAGAAGGTAACAAATACAAAAAAAAAACTATATATTATATTATTATAAGATAAATTACAGATGTTACAGTAATTAAAACCTAATAGGAAGTAGCACCTTTCTTACTTTGCGAAATGATGCGTAAATCTGTTCTTTTGTTCAAGTTTATCGAAACTAGAACTTGATATTAAAAGCCAATAAAAATAATCTTGATTATTCTTGATCTTATTATCTCAGAATATTTTACGGAAAACGTGTTATTAGGTATATCAATCTTTATAACTATACACCGTTAAATTTTGGTCGTTTTAATCCCGCGGAGGGTCGATTCGGTACATGAAACACTATGGATTTGTAAGGATAAAAATGAAAAATAAAGTACTTTTTTTGCAAAGTCGAATTAATTCACGCATGTACGAAATTATTTTTTTAAAGTAAACGTTAGCTGAACGAGACCAATGAACTGTAGGTAGTTAGTACCCAACGACCGACAGTTACCTACAAGGTCGTTGACTCGTTTACTTGAAGAAATTCATTTCGTACATGCGTATATTAATTCGAGTTTTAGAAAAAAAGTGTGTGGTTCGAAAATCATGGCAAACGCGCAAATCAAAACCCAACCTTTGGTACAAGAGTTTTGCGTGGATAAGCCATGTGGTCGTGGAATGTGAGCTTTCGGTCAATGCGACTCCCAGGTTTTTCATATCTGTGGTTTTTATGATGGTATTATTATCAATATGGTATTCGAAATCAATTGGGTACCGCATTCGACCGAAGGTCATAGTGAAGCATTTAGGAGCTATTAAATTCCATCTTGTTATCTAAACTCCATTGATTGCGTCAATGTCTTGTTGTAGTGCCAAGCAGTCAGACTCGGAATTTAATTTGAGATAAAGTATCAAGTCATCGGCATATAAAAGACATTTTGCGTGACGCAGAATTCGAAGGAGATCATTTAACTTGATTAGGAATAATAAAGGCCCCAGAATTGAACCTTGACTCACTCCGGAACGCGTGCGATAGATACTGGATTCGTACATTCCGAGCCTAACAAACTGCTGTCGATCGCGTAGATATAATCTACGAAGAAACAGAGTAGAAAGGGTGAGAAACTAATTTTTATTAGTTTCATCAGCAGCGTGTCATTATTAACCATATCAAACGCCTTCCGGAAGTCAAAATAAAGTACCTACGTCTGCCTGACGTCCGTGGTCCAAGCTAGAAGAAATATAACCAACCAGAGTCAGGAGATTTGTGTCAACAGATCTGTTGCTCCTGAAATCATGCTGCTCATTACCTACATAAGTACGTGTTTAACTGTTTTGAAGTTAAGTCCGAAAACACAATTTGTGATTCGGATTTTTTTTTTTACTTAGTTCGGGAATTGAACTGTTTTCATAGGTAAGTTTGTACGGAACCCTCAGTGTGCCAGTCCAACTCACGTTTGCCCGGTTTTTAAGGGCTGCATCCGCGCTTGGTTTCCTTTTGCTTTCTGTACGTCTTTCAAACAATACCGCAGCCTTGGCAATTTAATGCGCCTCTGTTCCGATACTATTGCATTGTTTGTGTTTGATATGCTCAGTGGTAAATTATTTGACTGTAGGTAATAGAATATCGTTTATTTTAGAATAGAATATCGTTTATTTATAAAAGTGGCATATTTAAAGTAAAAAATACATAAAAACAATTATAACACACACAATTGCATTTTTGCCTAAAAATCTTAAATACTAAATTAACAATCATTCCTTATATTAACTATATTAAATGACCTAAATTTAATTAACTAAAAGCGAAACATGTTTTATTTACAAACTAAAAGGAGATCTTCTGTCTCTCCGTAAGGGATGCTGAGTAAAAATTTCACGATAATCTTTTTAGAGTTATAATAATTTAATTTATACAAACCTAATTTTCTATTTAATCTATTATAAAGAAATGGGCCTAAAAATTTGAAAAACCTATTTACAAAGACGTATTTTGAAAAAGTATTGTAGTAAGTAATTTCATCTTTCACGACATCCATTTCGTGGTAATTCTTAAATGAATCTGGGACATCATCATTAATCCAGTGTAATCAGGTTATTGTGAATGGATTTTCGTGACTGTTTCTATTGAATAACTATATATACAAATGGGTAATTGATGGAATGCTGAATAATACTTAGGTACTTAGATAAATAACCTAGGTAATTAAATCCATTAACTTTTTAAGATATTTTGTTATTATGATAGATTAGCTTCGGCGAAGACTGTGTCGCCTGCGGATAAGTAGAAAATACATAAAATGTCGTGGCCAGATCTGGGAA
The DNA here is from genome assembly GCA_958295575.1 of Leucania comma. Classification (NCBI taxonomy): domain Eukaryota; kingdom Metazoa; phylum Arthropoda; class Insecta; order Lepidoptera; family Noctuidae; genus Leucania; species Leucania comma. The sequence goes on from OY282471.1 coordinate 19,606,430, forward strand.
ATTAATCACTTCATGAAATGCAATACTCGTTTCGCCTATTTTTTGTAGTCATAGAAATCCAACATCAATGATATACGATAACCAAACGAATATCATTGATTTTCATATCATCAAATCATCAAATGTTTATGTTTTAAACGATTGACATATCATCAAATGTTTATGTTTTAAACGATTTAGCCAGTTTTATTTTGCCATAATGATCATATCCAAAACGGTACTCACGTGTTTCTTATGACATTTTTCAATACACTTGTGAGGAAAAATAATTTAACTATTACTACAACAGTAAAACTAGTACTTAATTTTTTTTTTGTGATAAGGCTGTAAAAAATTAAATCTGTTTTCTTATGCGCGCTCATCAATTTTTTTATTTACTCCTAGGGGAAAGCTGTGGAAATTGCATGAAATAAGTAATTATGACACTAATTTATACCTACTATTGAACGCAATAACTTAATGTGAAATGTTGTCGTATTCAAAATATTTTAAGAAGTTGATAAAATGTTATTTGACAAACAATTCATTTTATCTCATAAAACATCGTTTGGAATATAAAAAAAAAAGTTTAGTATATTATATTACATAGAACAGCCGAAGCCAATTACACTATTCAGAAAAAAGTATATATAAAAAGAAAAAAATAGTTAAAATATTAAAAACACACAAGTCACAAGTCGCGCAGGACTTTTAGGGGTAGGTACACAAATATTATACACAGTCATATAATCGTTTCACAAAATTTCATATATTTTAACAGTACCGACATTCTTCCCAATATAATTCAAAATCTGTGTTCTTGTCTAAAAAAATAATGTTTTTATTGTGCTTAATGCTCTCCCATTAAGTACAATAAAAACATTATTTTTGGTAGGCTACCCGGAACCGAACTAGTTACGATTAGGTTAATTACGGGTAATTAAAACTGTGACCCCCACTCACGAACCGAGCGAGCGAGTAACGACTAATCATTAAACATAAAAAAATACTACTAAAACTTCCGTACTATGTACATATTTAAAATGAATGAATAAATGATTTAATACTATATCATCCCAAACGTGTGTAAAAGCATTTGTCAAATAAATGTAAAGTGTTTATAAAATAAAATATTTGTGAAATGCACTGGTAATCAAATAAATAGTATACGAAACGTTGGTTGTTAACTGAAAATGTATTAAAAAAGTTTTGGTGAAACATTAGTGAAACTATTTTCTTACACATAGATCGTTACTCACGAGCTTTTTGCACTTCAACCTTTTCGTATCTATTATAATATCTGTGATTATAACTATCTATATCTGTGATTATAAGTATGATCAAGCGTCTTATCTGGCCGTGTTTAAGGACACGCGACGCGTTGTGCGGCGCTTTGGGCGGTCCGTCTTACATTGCCTTATGTTTGTGTTCGCGCGAGCGATGACGCGGCCCGCTGCTGCAATGAACGACGAACGCCCAACGCGCTGCGCAACGCGCCTTACCGTAAACACGGCCATAAAGCGCCTATAAATTAGCTGCAGTGCTTTTTTATTCCATATAAATAAAAACGCGTGGATGCGAACAGCGGCGCGTGTCCGCGCGTTTTCACTTTGCGGCTAATTTGAAAGAGCTCTTAATCTCCCAGTTTTGGAAAATAGTACTTATTGTACGAGTCTAATTTAGGTATAGGTAATTACTTAGTTTTATTGTAACCTCCTTCCTTACCTGCTTTTGTTTTAAATTGTACAGGTGGGGTCACTAGAAGCACTGTATCTTGCAAAGAGGGGCCACCGAGTTCGCCTATATGAGTTCCGAGAAGGTACTCGTATATAGCTTTTATTCCTACTAACCTATTTTTTGGTATTAATCTTTCTCAAACTGGATCAAGTCTAAATTTCTCTCAAAGATTCATTATTATGCAATCTATTACATGTATGTAATTGTTATCAAATATGTAATTGACATCAACATGTTTACTATTTTTTACAAGCAGAGTAGTGTTAATGACATTGATTTACCTATGCTATACATTGTGTAGTTTAATTCTTTAAATAACGTCGTATACTATGACATATTTATACTGTGACTATGATGAGGCATAAAGAAAGCATAATCAATTTTATAATGTTCCCAATACTTTGACTCAGGCTTCCTCTCTAGGGGCGGGAATGGCCCGTAATTCACCACGCGGGCCCAGTGCGGATTGATGGATGTCATAATGTCTTCGAATTTTTGGTTCTAGGATATGCCGGTTTCCTCAGGATGTTTTCCTTCGCTGTTTAGAGAGCAGTGGTGATGTAATAAATTACTCGCGCCCCGTAAGTCGGGGCATTTGTGCATCCATGTTAGATTAGAATGATGACAAATAAAACAAACTGCTACTTATCTAAGGTCAGACCTTAGTTATTGATATAAGGTCGAAGATTTTGTTCGATTAAATAATATACGACAATTTAGGCACTTCGCGCATCATTTTTAGTGATAGTTAAGTATATTGTTTTGATTTAGTTTTAATCTGATGAAACATTGGTGAAACCTTATTTTTATCCAACAAGTCACCTCACTATACTTGCTCGGGTACTGGTTCTTATTACATTATTTATTTTACTTTTCATATAATTTTAAGATCTGATGTTTATTGTTTTTATTGAAAAGTTAAAAAACGTCGTGTGATATACCCGGTTCCATTACGCTCCAACCTTTAGTTGTCAATTCCACGTCAACTGCAAACAAACTCTCTACTGTTTCAGATATCAGGGCAACCCCTACAGCCAGGGGTAGGTCGATAAACTTGGCGTTATCAGTGCGCGGCAGACGGGCGCTGAAAGATGTTGGTTTGGAGACACACATGGTCAAAGAACACGGAATCCCCATGACAGGCAGACGGATTCACAGAACCGATGGATCCACCTACGCTATACCGTATGATGCGAATACTAAGCAGGTTAGTCGAAGATTAAAATTCATCTCCCCTCCCCTCCCCCCTGAGTTTCCCTCCTGACTTTCCCAACTAGCTGTTGAATTGAGCGACTGCCTAACAGACCCTCATAATCCAATAACTGGGCAACACGATGCTCCGCATAGACTAGTGGTCAGATTTTTTGGCACTTGACTACTAGAAACGAAAACAACTGCGAAAGTTCTACGAATGACCACTGAAACCAACGGCTTTACGTACTTTCCGAGGCACAGGGTGACACTGTGTCAGTATTGTCCTAGCTAGATATACTTAGAAAGTACGAGTACCTTCGTAATCAATTTCGTACATGCGTAAATTAATTCGAGTTTAAAAAAAAGTACTTTATTTTTCATTTTTATATTTACAAATTGATAGGGTTTCCTGTACCGAATCGACCCTCCGCGGGATTAAAACGACCAAATTTTTTCGGTGTAAATGAATTTAAAAATTCACATTGGTACTTGGCCGGTTTCGATTCCGCAATCTCATGCATAAGAGACGGACAAAATAAATTTGATTGTACTAACTTTTTTTTTATTATAATCGATAGGCTTGCGTTTTACCACTATCTCATCTGTTGGTATGCGATGATCCTGGTCGCCTTGCTCTTATCTAAAAGTACCATAATCACTTTAGACATGAAGTGAAGACTTCTAGGTTGCAGCTATCAGAAAACAAACTATGGCGGGAATATCAAGTTCTTAGCTGTGAGCCATTTAGTTGTGGGCAGTGTGTTATTGCGCAATTTTTAGAAATAAAAGATTAATGTTACGCAATTTTATATGGATGACGTATCAAGTTGTGTAATATTATAACTAAGTATCAAAGGCTTGTTTTTATGTTAATGAACCTCTACAGTTTTATTGCCAGAGGTAAAATTATAAACAAAAAAGAGGAGTAATATATAATGAAAAACAGCCTGGAATTAATTTATTTATCTGCTGAACTTCTCACTTTAGTTACAAAGGTATAGGCCATATCAATAAGCGCAAACTTACAATAATCGTGAGCATAATGAATAGAGTAATGCTAGCAAAGGAGGAGGCCGACCGCGTGAAGCAACGGCGCTCACGCCCCAGCCGATGCCGGAATTTCGATCCCGATTTCCGGCCTTCGTTCGCAGGCGCGGGCTTGCGGACGGCGAGCAATGGTTAGCTTGTTGTCCAACCGTCCGACCGAGCCCAAGTCATCGACGGCGCGCGTCGTTAGCGAACCGTAGGGGCCTAGCAGGGTCGAAGCCTACTGGGGCACTAGGCGAGGGGACGTTGGCCGTAGAACAGATGATCGACGACCCTTGGGAGAGGCCTACGTCAAACTGTGGACGTTTTTGAAATGTTGATGATGATAAAGCATAAAGAGCCTAACAATGTTCCCTCTGTAGGGTCTGATTACCAATTATAGGAAGGAATGTTTCATAACCCATTACGCGGGCCCAATACGTGTTGGTAATATATAATTAATTAGTTAATAAAAACAATTTAATAATTACACTCATTTTATAAAGGCAGAAGCCCGGTAGACCGTATCCTGAAATAAGAGAGGACACTTTTTGTCTGGGGAGTATGTTCGCTTGAGATAATTTTCTTACTTCACGCGGCCGAAGCCTCTGCAGAGGTTAGTAAGTATAATAGCTATTTCTTAGATCGAGATTTAAGGTCTTTCGATTCATTTATCATAATCTATGTTTGATAGTTAAACAAACTATTTTATCTTATCCCAGGTAATTGTATTTTCTGCTCAATACTTAGTTACTTAATATAGTAAATAGAGCGATTGTGTTAAAGATTACATATGATTGTTTAACATGTCTAGTGTCCTATCATTATTATGCACCTATGTCCCATCATCGGTCCATACACACACACACACGTGGTGACGGGAATCCGTTTAATGTGAGACACACAGAACCGGTCGTTGTGGCGACACTTTGGAGAGGCCTATGTCCAGCAGTGGACGTCTTACGGCTGAAATGATGATAATGAGGATTATCATCGGTTCATAAGAATCCGTTCATAGTTCTTATCTTAGGAGATACTTAGGTACCTCCTAAGTATCTCCATTCCTGACATAATCCATGTGTAACACACAGATCTCTAAGTATTTTGCTTAGCTTATCCAGGACATTAATGATACCACGTGCCTCAGAGAGCACGTAGAGCCAGTCCCGGTTGTCATTCGTAGATCTTTGAGAGTCGTTACTGACCATCAGTCTATCCAAGGATTTATCGTATTGCCCAGTAACTGGGTTGTGGAGGTCTGATAGGCAGTCGCTCAATATAAAACAAGGGCTTTCAGCCGCAACCGATTACACTGAAAACCGACCCCAGGGTAGTTGGGAAAAGGTTAGGAATATGATACGGCCTGAACCATCGATAATATAATAATAATAATAATATTACTACAACTATCACACAACACCGTCTAGTCCCAAGCTAAGCATAGCTTGTGTTATGGGTACCAGACAGCTGATAAACATACTTATAGTTCTAAATACATTTTTTTTTTGGTAGGCTCGCGTTTGACCACTATCTCACCTGATGGAAAGCGAAAAATTATTATTATAGATAAATAACACCCAGACATAGAACAAATGATCGTGCTCATCACACAAACATTTGTCCTGGATGGGAATCGAAACCACGACCTCCAGCATAGCAGTCAGGGCCACTAACCACTAGACCAACAGGCCAGTCAGGATACTGAACTGATAACCTTTACGTTTCTAAGTTCTACTTATGTCAATTTTTATTTATTTTTTTCAGTGCATTTACTCAGTGGGAAGAAATTACTTGAACGGGCTGCTTTTACAAGGTAGGTAAATATATTGAATATTAACTGTAGATTATATGAAGCGCCTTTATAGTTCGAACGTGTGCGTACGCAGCAGTGCATCATTTCTTGATATGTAATAAAGCGTCTATGTGCCATCCGAATTAAAATCTACGATTGCCATGTTTCTTAATACATTATTATATTATCGACTAGCGACCCGCCCCTGCTTCACACGGGTGCATTGGTGATATTAAATACATGCATGTAAATATTTCAGTGATTCAAGAGAAATATTTATTTACATAATAAATATTTCTCTTGAATCACTCTATCTATTAAAAAAAAAACCGCATGAAAATCCTTTGCGTAGTTTTAAAGATCTAAGCATACATAGGGACAGACAGCGGGAAGCGACTTTGTTTTAAACTATGTAGTGATGATGACGATTAAACAAATTTAATAATAATAGAAAACACTGTTTAATGTCACAAATTTATAAATAAATGATTAGGTATAATAATAATGTGTCATTTGTTTAACATAATTATGTCATAATTTAGAAAAATGCGTCGTAGGTTGCCGTAATGCATTATAAAACGATTTGGAAGAGCTTTGTTTTATACTAGACTATTATAAACTATATTAGCACAAATACATTGAAGGTCAGTATTCTTTAACATAAATAGTAAATTTGTAGAATTCTCTCTATCTGTCCAGATACGAAAAAGTAAAATTATGTAAATTTATTTGATTAATATTTTTTTTTATGATTGGTAAAATCATCCAATGACAGATCCCATCCTTGGGCGGAGCGGGAAATAGTGTCAGACTCTTACTGACTAAAAACCTACCCCGTTCCTTCGTTGCCTACCGTGCTTGGGCCAGGCCTTCCTTTCAGAAACTGACCCATGACCCCAGCATATTAATATTTATGATTATTGATGACTTTATTATGAAAGATAAACATAAATATTATTGCCGAGATACTTGCACGCTTGCACCAGTTAGACGAACTAGTACAAATAAAGGTGAATGAAAACATAGTCGACTTCTGGTTTTAGAATGTAAATACGAGTATACGTCAATTAAATGTCAGGAAAATATTATGTTAGATGACGATTTGACATTGAATTGTTATTATTCTTAATATTGGTCAACAAGAAACTTTATATTTTTAGTCCGTTTATGGAAATGAGAACTTTGGCATCATCCTACTAGTTAAGAATTGAATAACTTAAAGTATTAACTTAAAGACCAAAAAATAATATATAAGCAAGATTAGCTTGTATAACTGGTCTGTAGCTCCATACTTTTTAAATTCTCTGTCTCCATTCCGGTTTTTAGTCAGTAAAAATCTGACGCTATCTCCCACTCCGCCCAAGGGCGGGAGATGTCATAGGATGATTTTCCCACCTAAAAAGACCTACCACATTGTCAACGTTATATTCTGCCTTTATTCCTATATATTTAAGGTCAGTCAGCAAATGTAACTTGTCCGCTTCTTCAATTATTACCGTACAATCACCATAGCTTCTTTTTACACTACAGCTAACCAGGCTTTCCTTATGTTCACTGAGCACCTTAATGAAAAAATTGAGCATAATTGTCAATTTAATATTTCAGAATCGGAGAAATACGATAATGTCGAGAGATATTTTAACCACAAATTGATTGAAGCCAACTTGAAGAAGGGATCCTTAACATTTTTAAAGTAAGTGTAGGAATAGACAAAATACTATATAGTAGTTTAGACTAATATCAATATCGATTACTACTCTGGTAGCAATTTGACAAGCACCGCTGAAGAAAGGTGAACTTTTAAAACATGTCTACATTGAATTGAAGGAATACAGAATCAGACACACGTCAATTTAATAAATTGTTTAATAAGCTTTGTGAATAATATTTTCAGTTTAGTAATTACAAATCCAATCACACAAAACACAACACTAACCACAAAGTAGATAGTCACGTTATTTACTTTTAAACCTGTCTTTACTAATAGGACAGATACAAATGAAAATGTTCACATCACCGCTGACTTGATCATCGGAGCTGACGGCGCCTTCTCAGCAGTCCGCAAGGCGATGACAAAGCGGCCTTTCTTCGACTTCAGCCAGAAATACATCGAGCACGGCTATTTGGAACTGTGCATACCACCAGATGAAAATGGCGGAGTAAGTACTAATTAAGCAGATAACTTCTTTTTGCGCATCCACAATTCGCCGTCAGATTGCCCCTTGAATCTATTAACTGTCACCATTCTTTTAAATTTTCTCTCCTCCCTTATGTAAGGGTACCATATTTCCACTAAAAAGCATAAGAATGACAATATGTAGCCCACAAATAGGATACCGAAGTGTAATCCCAAATCTGCCAGTTTTGTTTCCGTGAAGGGCTTAGGATGTCTTTGAATGACACTATAACTCCTCAGGTTGATTGTTTGTAAATGATTCTTTATAAGACCAGCCTCGTACATGCGATGAGCGTAGTCCTGAAACTTTTCGATAAATGGGAAACCACGAACAAGATACATAACGATCACATTAGTGCTAGAAAATATATAGGAATTCAATTCAGGTTTACCAAAACTGTTTATATATTCATACTCTTTAAGTTTGTAGCTGTATTCCATCTCAATTGCATAATATTTTTGTGTATCTGCCACGTATCGTAAAGAGCTATCTGTAGAGGTGCAGTTGTGGATATCTTCCCCTTCTGGTAAATTCTGATTGTAAGCGTATTGGAAAAACATTCTTGAATTATCACTTATGCACGGTGCATATGGTAAAGTCTTCAAGCTTCCAACGTTTATTGAATGTGGTTTCTCGTGCACGTGTATTGTTATTAAACTGAATAAAGCCGTATTGTAAAAGCTGCTGATACAAAATGTAAAGAAAGCCCACCATAATATTATCTGTCTGAATTTTTCGTGTTTTGACAAACCCCTTCCTGCGTTTCCAAAGAAGTATCCCCATAAATTAAGAACGGAGAAAGTTTCATCATTAAGAATTTTTTTCAATGTCATACCAACTAGAATTACTAAAAATGTGGCGGCAGCTATTAACCACCATGTTTTTTTTCCAAACTCCTTGTATACTCTTTGCCATATATGGTTTTTCAAAGCTGGTGTATACAGATAGTAAGCAGCGTAGTTAAAACCCCATAGGTAGTCAAACAATTCAACTCTATTTTGCATTAGTATATACCCACCTGCAGCTATGTCTGCTTTATCTCTATTAATGAAATTTAGAAGTCCAGTAGCAGTACGATTCTGCAGCACAACCCCATACGTTACTTCAGCTCCAAAAGTCTCATAATCTAAGGAAAATCCTTCTCGCTCCGCTATAGTATCCAGAACGTATTGTTCTAATCCTGACACAAACTTGCCGTACACTGTGTAGTTGCTGTCTTTAGAAATGAAGTTTGGTACATCATCACTTGCTACTACTTTAAAAGTGCAATTTTTCATTACTTCGGGGATTACGTTCGGGAAATAGTCAGTAATTTTCTCCGCACTCTCACAAGTACCAAGAGTGATGACTTTGTCAAAGTGTTTGCCACAACCATGGTTCAAGAACGGGTGGTATGTGTAAATCACTGCATCATCTTTTACAATTTGCACAACGATAACGTTAAACATTCTGTATTTCAACAAAGTCTTAAACAACAACTGAATTCCGTCATAGCCACCTACTTGAGTCTGCATCTGGACAATAAATTTAGCTCTGGGATTCCAGAACACGTCTCTGGACAGGTCCAGCAAGCCAGACCAAAGTGCTAACATGTCTTCTACTGTGATGACGTAAACGTTAGTCCAGATGAACCAATTGCGGTCTTTGAATGTCCTTACTATGATTTTGTGACATATTTCTGCCTCGTTCGTACGTTTTACTAACTCGTCAATATTTGTATCGATATTTACAAAAGTCGTGAGGGTGCCACAGGGAAAATATTTTGTTAAAATATTATTTATGCACGCAACTGTGCTGTAGTTTTGATTACGGTAAAAGTTATGTAAATCCGTATTATTTTCGTCACAGCAGGCTAATTTAACTGCGCTAATAGTTAAACAAAATAAAACAATAGCTCGTATCATGTTTGCGTCAAACACAACGTACTGTTCCTACTGTTTTTGTTTGAACTGAAAGTTGGAAATTAAATCTATTGAAGTTTTGATGATAAATGACATCGTAACGGCGTATTTACAGTGATTTATCTTTATTTAAGTGGCAGAATATAATTAAATAGATATTATCCCTTCATTCAATTCATAATGTCCTGTTTATACCTTTAAATTTACCTATTTTTTATGGTATTGATGGTTGTGGCTTTTTGTTATTTTTTTTAAATGATAGTGTGTTAAAAAAGTAGAAAATGATTTATAACTTAGGCGCGTCGATAGAATATTTTTTCAGTAGTAATTTTTAGCGTTAGGATTGCCTTGTAATATTCCCACTGCAGGGACTCGAGCCTCCTCTCTAGGAGAGGGAATGGGCTTTAATCCACCACATGGGCCCAGTGCATACTGGTAGATGTCACATATCTTCGAATTTTTGATTCTAGGACGTGCTGGCTTCCTCGTGATGTTTTCCTTCACCGTTTTGAGAGCAGTGGTGATGAAATAAATTACACAAAGTAATGCGCCTGCCTGGTTTTACCATTGGACCACCATTTCTCCTCACTAGGCCACCACTGCTCCCCAGTAGTAATACTTTTTATTATCTAAGGGATTACACGGAATTTCTTCTTCAGTTTCAGATGCCACCCAACTTCCTTCACATTTGGCCCAGGGGCGAGTTTATGATGATCGCGCTACCGAACCAGGACTGTTCATGGACAGTGACATTATTCATGCCATTCACCAAATTTAAAAATTTAGATACAGAAGAAAAATTGGTGGCTTTCTTTGAGAAATACTTCCCGGATTCCATCCCTTTGATTGGCAGAAAGAAGCTAATTGAAGACTTCTTTGCTGAGTCACCGTCGCCTTTGGTGGCTATTAAGGTGAATATTTAAATCTTTATTATATGTAGGGGAAGTACGTACAAAATGACATATGGTTTTGTTTTTGAATCATAACTCTTTATTATCAAATCACAGCACGTTCATATTGTACTCCAGTAGTCTTTGGTTTTATACCTATGCATTATATTAGGCGTTTGAAAGATAAATAAACTAGAAAAAATATAAAAAAATGTTAAACAGAGGTCAACGAAAATCCATTTTGTCCATACCATATGGACAAAATGGCATAACACATATGGACCAAATGACATACACGACGAAACTATAAAATTAAAGGTAAATCTCGCAAATGAATCGCTTGGTTCATTTAGAAACGTCCGCGGGCCTAATGCAAAAAATTTGAACACCGGAACCAGTCTTCGCCAGGTCTTGACCGGGAAAAAAGATCGTTGCAATATATGCAAGCGCAATCCTCTTATTCATCTTGAGTATTACTTGGCAAATTTTCTTCTTTACTGTCTTCTTCGAATAGAGATTTGGTAACTTTTCATCTCTTCTTCTCTGGAGGAGCTTTGACGTATGTGTGTCTTTAGGTTAATTTTTTGACTTGATTTCATTCATGTTTGGAGTTGAAGTCAAAATCAAAGCTGTTTGAAGATATCAGATGGAAAATTAGCTTTCCAAGATCCTAGACCCTTTGCACTGGACTCCAAAGTTTTGTAACTATTCAAAGCATGTCTTCTGAGAGTTGCTTGTGGCACTCTAAATGTATTAGACGCCAAAAGCCAGCTATTTTATTACTGAGAACTGTTTCTATAGCTTAAAGAATAGATTTCTCACTCCAAGATTGGCGATCAGTCTTACGCTTATAATTACGCAGTATTTTGGTATATCTGTAATGAAAGTAACAGCGTTGAATAAAGGTAGGTACAATAAATTCATTGAATCTTATCTTATGGACCAAACGACACCTATGTCATTTTGTCCGTTACCTATGTATGTCATTTTGTCCAGAAAGCGATATAAAAAATCAAAATTCAACCATAAATGTAAAATCAATATTATTTAATGTAAAAGTTATTTAAATGGAACAATAAATAGTTAAGGGGTGCAATAAATGTATACGCAAGGTAAAGCCATGAAAAATCTAACGTTAAAACAAGAAACTCCTTCATATAAGAAAAAAACTCGAAACTTACCAATATTTGTGTTCGGTCATAGCACTCGAACGAAAGACTGGCGCGACTTCACTTTTTGACAGGTTGGTGTGAGCCGGTAGGGTCACGAGATATAGTTGTCTACTGTGGGCTAAACACGGCAGAATTTGAAATATCACTGATGTGTCGTTTTGTCCGTGTATGTCATTTTGTACGTACTTCCCCTATGTGTCAAAATTACTTCAGATTCCTCCTATTTCTAAATTAAGCACGTATTTTTCAAACGTTACTTAATCCTGACAATCTGTCAAAATTCGTCATTAAAGTAGTGTTTGACATGTAATTAATTTAGGAACCCGCAATAACAATGTCTAAGTGCATTAAACGACGATCTTCAACACTCATACACGCGAAATCAATCACTCATTTGTGGAAATATTTGACATGACAATATTGCGCGAAGGTTCTTTTTTCCTGTATTGTGTTTTTTTTTTAAGAAAAGAAAGAGAGGCTGCCAAAGTTTTTTCTATACTTATGCCTACCGCTTTTAGGCATGCAATGTTCTGTTTTTCGCACTAGTACGGGAAAGTGCGCGTGCTCGCCCTCGCTACAATTTTATTACATTTGTCATATCAGGTTGTGCGCTAAGTGACCGTCACGAGTCGTGTTGCATCCCCCATTTACATAAGTCTTCGTAAGTGTATGGCAAAATGTCGGACAAAAGCCGCCTCGGTCGAAAAGACAAACTTTCTCCACTTGTATCAAAATGTACTATTTCTAAAGTTCATGCTTAAGCCATATTTATAGCCGCCGAATGTAGTAATTATAAATTGACTTTTAATTTAAGGAGGTAAGATTGAAACTGCGGTCTTATGATATTCTAGTATTTTAAGACCTTATGAACTTCTTTCCTCAGTGTCGTCCATACCACGTGGAAGATAAAGCTCTCCTGATTGGTGATGCAGCACATGCCGTCGTGCCATTCTACGGCCAAGGCATGAACGCAGGTTTTGAAGACTGCACGCTATTAGATGAACTCTTCCAAAAGTACAACGATAACCTTGCCGAAATCCTTAATGAGTTCTCTGAGACAAGGTGGGAGGACACCTTCGCAGTCAGCGACTTGGCTATGTATAATTATATTGAGGTAAGAAATAATGATTTTTATAAGTATATTTAGGCCGTGATCAGATGGTAAAATTTTGACGCGTGTTTAGACGTCCTAACCTAACCTAACAACAGTTCACATGCGTCGGTCGTCTGCGTCTAGAAAAAGTTTCTAGACGCAGACGATAGCGCGTTCACTCGCGCTTTGTACGGTTGCTGTTCCGCGCACTTTTTGAACGCGCACTTTCCATTTAACATTTCTTAAGTTTTACTGAACTACTAGAGTTGTGACTGATATATTAGTATTCGCTAAGATATTAGTGATATTCAATGGATTCATGTATTAATAATCCGACTAACTCTGATATGCTAATATTTCATATTCACATAATAAGTAAAGACCATTCAACACGGGTCGAATATTATAATGAAAAAGTACTTTGTGAATATAATATCACTCGGGATTCATTCGATTACCGCGGAAAATATTCACTCATTACTATAGCAATATCAAATAGTATCTAGATACTATCTCAAAAGTAATATCTGTTTATTGAATACAAATACAGCAGTGATATTTATGTATTCCATCATATTCAGATATCACATATTACTAATACTCAAGTATTACTCCTAGTTTAAATATTACAATATTACTAGACGAATATATTCATATTAGCTAATACTAAAAATAAATTGGTATTAACTCATCTTTATGAACTACACTGACAAATAGCGACGAGTACTCTCGGAACGCGTATGCTAAGCGCTCATCATTAATTAGTGCGTTGAGTGTGAGTTGTTTTTACGTTAACGCGATCGAAAAGTTAGCGGCGTTTGGCTCTCTGATTGGTTAAGAGCTTGGAGCGGGCCAATCGGAGGCTCGAACGTCATAAACGTGTCGATCACGTTAGCGTAAAACAAACTCACACTAGGCACTCAGAACTCTCTTTAAATTTGATCGTGCGTTGAAGCGCGTCAACACGCGTTATATAGAAACTTAGCCTTCAAGTCCTTTTCATTACCCAACCTGGATGAGAGCAGCAAGGGACCGATTAATCTGGAAAATTCTTGAGAGAGCCTATGCTGAAAATCCATCCACCTTTTCTTCGGCTTTCCTCTCTCTTTCCATCCATCTACATGTTTATACTCATAACTCTTTTAGTAATATATGTTTCATCTCTCCTCTTCATACGATAACGTACCGTTACTTATGTATAGGTCTCGAAGGATTATGGGGAAGATCATCTTCCCCTATCATCTTTCTGCAGTATTTTTGAGCACTTCATGCACTAGCTTACCGATCTCAACGCTAAGTAGCGCTTCAGTGTTCTGGATTCTCGTGACATGTAACTGTGTGTACAGATGCATTAGAAGGGCTTACTATGACCTATTAAAATATCATTCGTGTGAGCGTGAACATAGCTTCATCACTGTAAAAGATTGCATTTAGAGCTTGTGGTATTGCCTCAGGATTGTCTTTTGGACCGCAACACCCTTTCGTCTGAATAGGAGATAGGGTTTTATCTTTTTCTGAGCTTTTGTTGTCTGGGAATTGATTAATTTACTACAAATTCATAACCAGGACGTTTTTATACTCGAAGTTAGTTTTAAAGATACATTTTGTAATGTAATAGCTACTTGTTGCCTTTTTTATGGTGTGCAATTGTCAATTTTGCATCTTATTTAGCGCAAATAATATATTTTACTTTCTTTTTAGATGCGGGATCTAGTAACTCGTTCGTCGTATCGTCTTCGAAAGGCAATGGATGACTTCATATTCTGGCTGCTGCCCAACTTCTGGGTGCCTCTATATAACTCTGTTACGTTTTCCACCATGCCCTACAGTCAATGCGTCAAGAACCGTGAATGGCAGGATAAGGTGAGAAGAATACCCACATCCATACGTAGTGTTGAATCCATACTTAGTAGGCTACTAAAAGGTCGCTTTGATTACAGCTAGTATAGTAGGCCAAAATGGGTTTCTTGCTGTCTCTACTATTTTTAGGATTTCTAAAAATAGCACAGATAGCTAGAAATCCATTTCATAGTAAGTACCTAAGTTCACCGATATCCATGTTTCTTTCTTTCTATTGCAGATATTGAAGAGAACTTTGTCATTTGCTGGCCTAGCAGCGGTCATCGGCGCTGCTGTTGCGTTCAAAATCAAATAATTATAATGATTTATATTAAAATAAAAAAAATAAGTTTAATAAACACTGCACGTATAGTTTTTACTTTTTATTCAAGTATTGTTGCGCAAGTTTTGCTGTTTTTATTTACTACTATTTATTCCGGAAAAGCGCGGCGTAAACGTCGAAATATTGCCTATGATAAAAAAGTATACTTGGTGTTAATTCGAGGCATAGTCCACCCGTGTTCAAGTTCAAGTTTCATCCATATCCGATACCATCATACAGACTTTCATATTTACTAAATTACTATCAAAGTCGGATTATTAATTAATGTTCTGGGTACGTTCGTTCCAGCGCTTTCCAACTCTACTGCAATCCGATCGGCAACAACACAACTTCATTAGCTTTGCTCTGCGCATTTTGATAGGGACAGAGACCCACGGTGAATATCGAATACAATACAGCTTACACACTGATTTACGATTTACGAATAGGTGCTTACTGTACTAAGCATAAAATGTAATGCCATAATTTACATTGGCTATAATGTAGCATAATGATAATTATGCATAATTAATATTTTAGTCTTTCAGATACCATTGGATAATAATAAAAAAAAATACCCTGCTTTACATCGCTCTTACTTTGTTATCTTCTAATTTAACCTATCCGAGTCCGGAAATGTGTATGATATAATTATTTCACCTTTGAGGCACGTCTATTGCTCAGACGGGCTTTTTTTTTTTTAAATAACTATGAAATTACAAAAAATAAAATATGCGACATCAAATTATGCCAGAACAAATTAGACCAAATGATAATTATGTTAACATTTGCATGATGCGAACGTATTATTATGCCAAATTATTATTATTCTAATTGTGATTATGTGAATACGTTATGCCAAACAATATTTTGCCTTATAATTTTTAACTATAGGCTCAGAATCATCTGAAATTCTAGTCTCAATCGGACAAAGATGTTTCTAAGTTCCCTAAGCACGAGTAAAAACCTTAAAGGATTATTTAACCATACAGCGTGGTAATGCCGCCAGTCTTTTGTGAATATTACCAGGCGACAGTGATGCAGAGGAATTTTTCGACGTCATACTTAAGATTAAATATACGTAATTAGTTAAGAGTTTTATTGTTTTAGTGTGTTATAATTAAAGTTAGTTAAGTATTTTTTAAATAATTATATAAATAGTCCGTAGCGTTTTGTTAAATAAATGTGTATCTTTACTTTTAGATATTTATTTTACAGTCCAAATCTTGTCACAGATTGTCCTTAATATTCTGAGATAGAGCATTTATAGTTAGGCATCGATAAATGCCGTTCGATTTACTCGGTGAAAGCACAATAAATCCAGTTGGCAATAAGGAAATCACAGACATTTCTCAGCGAATCCGTTCGTGCTAGTGTTCATTGACTACGCAGATCCCTTAATCTGCTTAAGAATGACTGTGCTTATCTAGGCTCTTTTATTTAACGTTTAAATCAATAAAATAGCCTGTAGGTACATTGCTAAGATTTTTTAGATTGAATTGATTTTAAATATAGTTTTCATCCCACCTATTTGAAACGGACGACTTGGTTCGCCTTTAAATGAACTCAAAGGTGGTGTTTTTTAAATGAAATTTTTTATGATTCAGAAAAGCGCCCTCGCCGCAAAAATATTATTTTGCTACCTTATATGTAATACAATCTACTATTGAACTATCGTGACGAGATTGCAAAAATGCATATTATGATTAATTAAAATTCTAAACGTGATTTCAATGTGTAAAACGGTTGTCGGAAACCATGAAATCTGTCTCCAGTCTTGCCAGGGGTATAGTGTTATCCAGTTGCTGGGTTTTAGAGGTTAATTAAATACGCACAGTGACTCCTTGTACTCGTAAAAGAACTGATACTCAGTTGAATCCTGTTAGATTGGAAGTCGATTCTAATATAGTAGGGAAAAGGCTAGACAGATTTAATAATGTTATGTAAACGCCTATAAGCACAGACCAAAGCATCTCTTAGTGAGTAAACGGTTCGACTGGATACTTAGAGCCAAATTCACCAATAAACTAATCGCAATTCGTTCAAACAAAACGCAGTTTGAGCGACTAATCGAGATTATAGCTTCATTTTGCGTTTCACCGCGATGAATTGAACCTAGTTTATGCTAAACTCAGTTTCAATACTTTTGTTGTCACCCATGTTTACGACACGGGTCTTTAAACTAGATTACGCTGAGCTCAGTTAAACTAAGTTTTTATATTGAATGATGAAATCAGGCCTTTGTTATCAAAATTGATTCTCAAAACGAGGATCTTTAGAAACGTTGGATGAAAAAATTCCATCTCCATTATTCTATTTGTTTCCGTTTCAACCAAGATTAAAACTAAAAGCACTCGGTGTTGAAATGCAAGTTTGTTCAGCATTGGATAATAGCAGAGATTTTGCTCATTCAATATGCAGCGAAGCGTGTGCTCTGCGCCACAGCATAATGCCCGCTCACACCTTGAGCGAATTGAAACGTGAAATGAGTGGTATGCTTATCTATCTCATCTATCTGGTTTTTATCCTAGGGTTACAATCCATCCTAAGGTTGTCTGGTAGATATCGCTGTCGGCGATAAGACCGCCATTGTACCCATAGATTTAATTTTGTTTATAAGTTGAGTTTCATGCCAACCTACACCAAGTTAACTACCTATCTATTTTGTGGTGTAACTTGTCAGAATAAAGATGATTATTATTGTTATTATAGTTGAAACGCACGCCAAGAAAGGGTGCATAACACAAGGGACATTGTGTCGGGACACAATGTCCCGTACGCGAATGCGAATGCTACCTTAACATACGGGTTGAGCGTTCGCATTCATATCTCAGTCTCGATCTGTCAAAAACACCTCTTCTAATGAGGGTTTTTTAATATAACGTTCACTAGGTGGCAATACTGCCAAGTACTTGGAGTTGGTAACTTCTCCAATGTTTTTGTTTTTAACCACGTGACTGAGCGTTGAGATGACGTCAGAACAAAGGAATTGGGGACGTGGTCAACTCCGAGCGTTCACGCTAAACGACACGATCGTAAATTGACGTGATGAATGTATTTTCAAAAGTAGAATACTTCTCGGCTAAGTGTCGCAGACTGGTGATGTGAATTTTCTTGAAAACCCTCATTTTGATTGATGAACTCACATTAAAAAGCCTTTAGTATTTTTACATAGGTATTTAGTAAACATATAGTTTTCAGTTTGGGAAAAGTAAAAAAAAAAACATATAGAAGTCCCACTGTTTTATTAAGAATACCAGGCTTAGTATTAGGTGTGCTGGCAACATATATTAAAAATTATCTGCTAAGGGCGGCATTATTTTATAGCTCCATACTCTTTATGTTCACTTTCCTATAATACCTTTATTGTACCGTCCTATTCTATATACGCCTCTTCCAAAACCTTTAATCATACTTTTGATAAGAGAGTTTTGCAATGCAGCTAAGTTTTCATACATATTGGTTGTAGATTTTTGCATGCGGGTTGTCGTTATCGGATTCTCCGAAGTGGTCTCTTGTATATTGTGCTTCTCAAGCCACAGCTTATAATAGTGCTCACACGGATGGCCTGGGACTTCCCAAGGGTAATGAGAATAATCGTATGGTTTTTTAGTGGTATATTCGAGTGGTGTCCAACTACTATATTTGAATGGTGTCCAAGTAGTATATTTGTTTGGTGTTGTTGTGGTATATATGAAAGGTTTCGGGGGGGTATATATGTAAGGTGGACTTGTGGTATATTTATGTCGTGGCTTATGGGTCTTTTTGTGTGGTGGCCTATGAGTATGTTTCTGTGGTGGTCTATATTCTTCTGGTGATATTTGTATTTCTTGTTCTTCAGACGTGGGACTTTGAATCTCTTCAGGTATAATTTCTAGAATTTCGGCAGATGTTGGTTCATAAATATCATCGTTGGGTGGCTTCTGTATTTCATCTTCCAATGAAGTTTGTATATCTTGCCCCTCTGAAGTGGGTCTATTAGTTTCTTCAGACAGCATTTCAGTAACCTCCTCTGATGAAGGTTTGTCAATATCATGATGTGGTGGCATATGGGTATGTTCATGATGTGGCCTATGGGTGTATTTGTGTGGTGGCTTATGGGTGTGTTTGTGTGGTGGCCTATGGGTGTGTTTGTGTGGTGGCCTATGGGTGTGTTTACGAGGTGGTCTTTGAGTTAGCTCATGTAGTGGGCTATTAATTTCCTTAGGCGGCTGTTTCTGAATTTCTTCTTCCGGTGATATTTGGATTTCCTGTTCTTCAGACTTGGGGTTTAAAATCTCTTCAGGTATAATACCGGGCATTTCTTCAGTCGTGGGTTCATAAATATCTTCGGGTGGTGGCATTTGGGTCTGTTCGTGAGGTGGTCTTTGGGTATGTTCTTGAGGCGGGTTATTAATATCTTCAGGCGGTGACTCTTGACTATCTTCTTCAAGTGAAGTTTGAATCTCCTGCTCCTTAGACGAGGGACCTTGAATTTCTTCAGACATTACTTCAGGGATCTCAACAGATGTCGGTTCATATATATTTTTGTGTGGTGGCTTATGGGTATGTTTATGACTTGGCTTATGGGTATGTTTGTGTCGTGGTTTATGGGTATGTTTGTGTCGTGGTTTATGGGTATGTTTGTGTCGTGGTTTATCGGTATGTTTGTTTCGAGGTTTATGGGTGTGTCGAGGTTTATGAGTAATATGCTCATGAGGTACCTCTTGGCTATTTTCGTTTAGGGGGCTACCAATTTCCTCAGGCGGTGATTCCTGAATTTTTACTTCTGGTGATTTTTGAATTTCCTGCTCTTCAGAGGAGGGACTTTGAATGTCTTCAAATATCATTTCAGGTACTTCCTTAGATGTTGGTTGAGAAGTTTCTTTATGAGGTGGCTTTTGGGTATTTTCGTTTGGGAGGCTATCAATTTCCTCAGGCGGTGACTCTTCACTTTCTACTTCTGGTGACTTTTGAATTTCCTGCTCTTCAGAGGAGGGACTTTGAATGTCTTCAAATATCATTTCAGGTACTTCCTTAGATGTTGGCTGAGAAGTTTCTTTATGAGGTGGCTTTTGGGTATTTTCGTTTGGGAGGCTATCAATTTCCTCAGACGGTGACTCTTCACTTCCTACTTCTGGTGATTTTTGAATTTCCTGCTCTTTAGAGGAGAGACTTTGAATGTCTTCAAATATCATTTCAGGTACTTCTTTAGATGTTGGTTGAGAACTTTCTTTGTGAGGTGGCTTTTGGGTATTTTCTTGTGGGAGGCTGTCAATTTCCTCAGGCGGTGACTCTTTACTTTCTACTTCCGGAGATTTTTGAATTTCCTGCTCTTCAGAAGTGGGACTTTGAATGTCTTCAAATATCATTTCAGGTACTTCCTTAGATGTTGGTTGAGAAGTATCTTTTTGAGGTGGCCTTTGGGTATTGTCGTGTGGTGGCTTATTGGTATGTTTGTGTCGTGGTTTATGGGTATGTTTGTGTCGTGGTTTATGGGTATGTTTATGTCGTGGTTTATGGGTATGCTTGTGTCGTGGTTTATGGGCAATATGCTCATGAGGTACCTCTTGGCTATTTTTGTGTGTGGGGCTATCAATTTCCTCAGGCAGTGACTCCTGAATTTCTACTTCTGGTGATTTTTGAATTTCCTGCTCTTCAGACGTGGGATTTTGAATGTCTTCAAATATCATTTCAGGTACTTCCTTAGATTTTGGTTGAGCAGTATCTTTATGAGGTGGCTTTTGGGTATGTTTGTGTCGTGGTTTATGGGTATGTTTGTGTCGTGGTTTATGGGTATGTTTGTGTCGTGGTTTATGGGAATGTTTGTGCCGTGGTTTTTGGGTAGTATGCTCATGAGGTATCTCTTTGCTATGTTCGTGTGGAGTACTGTCAATTTTCTCAGGCGGTAACTCCTGAATTTCTACTTCTAGTGATTTTTGAATTTCCTGCTCTTCAGACGTAGGACTTTGAATATCTTCAAATATCATTTCAGGTATTTCCTTAGATTTTGATTTACCAGTATCTTCCTCAGGTGGGCTTTGGGTATTTTCGTGTGGTTGCTTATGGATATGTTTATGACTTGGTTTATGGGTATGTTTGTGCCGTGGTTTATGGGTATTTTTGTGCCGTGGTTTATGGGTATGTTTGTGTCGTGGTTTTTCTGTATGATCGTGAGGTATTTCTGGGCTGTTTTCGAGTGGAGGGTTATTAATTTCCTCTGCTGGTGAATCTCGAACTTCTACATCTGGTGAATTTTGGATTTCCTGCTCTTTAGACAAGGGACTTTGAATGTCTTCAAATATCTTTTCAGGTATTTCTTTGGATGTTGGTTGAAGAGTATCTTTGTGAGGTGGCCCTTGGGTATTTTTGTGTGGTGGTTTATGTTTATTTTTATGACGTGGCTTATGCGTATGTTTGTGTTTATGTTTATGCTTGTGTTTATGTCGTGGTTTATGGGTAAGTTCGTGAGGTGTATTCATTTCTTCAGGTGGTGGTTCCTGTATTTCTACTTCCAAAGGAGGCGTGGAGCTTTTCTCAGGCAAAATCCCGTTGATTTCTTCAGGCATTTTTTGTGTTTCTTGCTCCAAAGGTGTTGGATATTGAATCTCTTCAGAAATTGTTTCTTGAGACTTAAGTTCGGGAATTACGTCGGATGTTGTTTCTTCTATACCGTCAGGTTTATGGGTACTAAGCTCATACGGTGGTCTAGGAGAATGATCATACGGTAGCCTATCAATATTTTCAGGTGTTGGCGTATGGACGTTCTCCTTTGATGAAAAATCTTCATAATAAATCGGTACGTAGAAATCTTCGTAAGCTGGCTTATAGATCTCTTCATATGTTGGTAAGTAGATTTCTTCATTCGTAAGATTCAAGAATTCCTCATTTGGTGGGCAAATTGCCTCGTAAACTGTTCCATGTTCTCCTTTACACAGAATTTGCTGAATCTCTTCCGGCGATGGTTTATAAGTGGCCTCAGTTGCTGACTCTGGAGATGCTAAACTGTCATTCTCTTCGGATAATGGTAAATATATATCTTCAGTTGCGGTTGAATTGATGTTGTGCTCAGTCGTCGGGCAAAAGATGTCTTCCAATATTGTACCTTGTATTTGTTGGCACAGTTCCTCTTGCGTTGGGACATAGAACTCTTCAGGCGCTACAATATTTGTACCATTGTTAAACGTTTGACAATAGAATGCCTCAAATTTGGTCCCTCGCATGTTCTGGCATAATATTTCTTCCACTTCTTCTGTTATTAAGGAGTCAGGTAAGATGACCTCGGTTTCCGCTGTAGTGATATCTTGCGGTTCCTCTGATTCCGAGGTATAAGTTTCCTCAGACGTTGTATTGGGTTTATCCTCATATGTCAAGCAAAAAATAACTTCGTATATCGTGCCATGCATTTCCTCGCAGATTTTTGCTTGCATATCCTCTGGCGATGGGCTGCTGACATCTTCTGGTGATGAGATATGGCTCTCTTCAATTTTTGAAATACTTTTCGTCTCATTCTGTGGGCAGAAACTGGCCTCAAATATTGTTCCACTCACTACATCGCATAAAATATCCAGTATCTTTATGTATATAGGCAAGTGAATACCATTCATTGCTAATTGTATGTCCTCAGGCGTTGGTTTTTCAGCTGTCTCATCTATTGGGCAATAAATCGCCTCGTATATTGTCCTGTGCATTTCCTTACACATTATTTCCAGTATTTCCGCGTGCGTTGGCATGTGGTCATTTTCGAGTTGTGGGCACATGATTGATTCAAGTATCGTCCCTTGTATTTCTTCGCACAGCTCTTTTTGAGTTTCTTCTTGCATTTTTTCTGTTGTTGAGGAGTCAGATAAGCTGACCTCGGTTTCCGCTGAAGTGATCTCTTGGGTTTCCTTTGAATCCGAGGTATAAGTGTCCTCAGACGTTGTATTGGTTTTATTCTCATTTGTCAAGCAAAAAATAACTTCGTATATGGTGCCATGCATTTTTTCGCAGATTTTTGCTTGCATATCCTCTGTCGATGGGCTGACGACATCTTTTAGTGATGAGGTATGGTTCTCTTCAATTTCTGAAATATTATTCGTCTCATTCTGTGGGCAAAAACTGACCTCAAATATTGTTCCACTCACTATATCGCATAAAATTTCCAGTATCTTTATGTATATAGGCAAGTGAATACCATTAATTGCTATTTGTATCTCCTCAGGCGTTGGTTTTTCAGCTGTCTCATCTATTGGGCAGTAAATCGCCTCGTATATTGTACTGTGCATTTCCTTACACATTATTTCCAGTATTTCCGCGTGCGTTGGCA
This sequence comes from Leucania comma, assembly GCA_958295575.1. Taxonomy (NCBI): domain Eukaryota; kingdom Metazoa; phylum Arthropoda; class Insecta; order Lepidoptera; family Noctuidae; genus Leucania; species Leucania comma. Next base: position 19,629,839 of record OY282471.1, read on the forward strand.
TGTGGTTATTTTCGAGTTGTGGGCACATGATTGATTCAAGTATCGTCCCTTGTATTTCTTCGCACAGCTCTTTTTGAGTTTCTTCTTGCATTTTTTCTGTTGTTGAGGAGTCAGATAAGCTGACCTCGGTTTCCGCTGAAGTGATCTCTTGGGTTTCCTTTGATTCCGAGGTATAAGTGTCCTCAGACGTTGTATTGGTTTTATTCTCATTTGTCAAGCAAAAAATAACTTGGTATATAGTGCCATGCATTTTCTCACAGATTTTTGCTTGCATATCCTCTGGCGATGGGCTGACGACATCTTTTAGTGATGAGGTATGGTTCTCTTCAATTTCTGAAATATTATTCGTCTCATTCTGTGGGCAAAAACTGACCTCAAATATTGTTCCACTCACTATATCGCATAAAATTTCCAGTATCTTTATGTATATAGGCAAGTGAATACCATTAATTGCTATTTGTATCTCCTCAGGCGTTGGTTTTTCAGCTATTTCATCTATTGGGCAATAAATCGCCTCGTATATTGTGCTGTGCATTTCCTTACACATTATTTCCAGTATTTCTGCATGCGTTAGAAAGTGGTTATTTTCAAGTGATGGGCACATGATTTTTTCAAGTATTGTCCCTTGTATTTCTTCGCACAGTTCTTTTTGATTTTCTTCTTGCATTTTTTCTGTTGTTGAGGAGTCAGGTAACCTATCCTCGGTTTCTGCTGAAGTGATCTCTTGGGTTTCCTTTGATTCCGAGGTATAAGTTTCCTCTGATTCCGAGGTATAAGTTTCCTCTGATTCCGAGGTATAAGTTTCCTCAGACGTTGTATTGGGTTTATTCTCATTTGTCAAGCAAAAAATAACTTCGTATATGGTGCCATGCATTTTCTCGCAAATTTTTGCTTGCAAATCCTCTGGCGATGGACTGACGACATCTTTTGGTGATGAGGTATGGCTCTCTTCAATATCTGAAATATTATTCGTCTCATTCTGTGGGCAAAAACTGAGCTCAAATATTGTTCCACTCACTACATCGCATAAAATTTCCAGTATCTTTATATATATAGGCAAGTGAATACCATGCATAGCTATTTGTATTTCCTCAGGCGTTGGTTTTTCAGCTGTTTCATCTATTGGGCAATAAATCGCCTCGTATATTGTGCTGTGCATTTCCTTACACATTATTTCCAGTATTTCCGCATGCGTTGGAATGTGGTTATTTTCAAGTGGTGGGCACATGATTGATTCAAGTACTGTCCCTTGTATTTCTTCGCACAGCTCTTTTTGACTCTCTTCTTGCATTTTTTCTGTTGTTGAGGAGTCAGGTAAGACGACCTCGGTTTCCGCAGAAGTGATTTCTTGGGTTTCCTTTGATTCCGAGGTATAAGTTTCCTCAGACGTTGTATTGGTTTTATTCTCATATGTCAAGCAAAAAATAACTTCGTATATGGTGCCATGCATTTTCTCGCAGATTTTTGCTTGCAAATCCTCTGGCGATGGGCTGATGACATCGTTTGGCGATGACGTATGGCTCTCTTCAATTTCTGAAATATTATTCGTCTCATTCTGTGGGCAAAAACTGACCTCAAATATTGTTCCACTTACTACATCGCATAAAATTTCCAGTATCTTTATGTATATAGGCAAGTGAATACCATGCATAGCTATTTGTATCTCCTCAGGCGTTGGTTTTTCAGCTGTCTCATCTATTGGGCAATAAATGGCCTCGTATATTGTGCTGTGCATTTCCTTACACATTATTTCCAGTATTTCCGCATGCGTTGGCATTTGGTTATTTTCAAGTGTTGGGCACATGATTGATTCAAGTATTGTCCCTTGTATTTCTTCGCACAGTTCTTTTTGAGTTTCTTCTTGCATTTTTTCTGTTGTTGAGGAGTCGGGTAAGCTGTCCTCGGTTTCCGCTGAAGTGATCTCTTGGGTTTCCTCTGATAGTGAGGTATAAGTTTCCTCCGACGTTGTATTAGGTTTATTCTCATTAGTCAAGCAAAAAATAACTTCGTATATGGTGCCATGCATTTTCTCGCAGATTTTTGCTTGCATATCCTCTGGCGATGGGCTAACGATATCTTTTGGTGATGAGGTATGGCTCTCTTCAATTTCTGAAATATTTTTCGTCTCATTCTGTGGGCAAAAACTGACCTCAAATATTGTTCCACTCACTACATCGCATAAAATATCCAGTATTTTTATGTATATAGGCAAGTGAATACCATTCATTGCAATTTGTATCTCCTCAGGCGTTGGTTTTTCAGTTGTCTCATCTATTGGGCAATAAATCGCCTCGTATATTGTGCTGTGCATTTCCTTACACATTATTTCCAGTATTTCCACATGCGTTGGCATGTGGCCATTTTCAAGTGTTGGGCACATGATTGATTCAAGTATCGTCCCATGTATTTCTTCACACTGCTCTTTTTGAGTTTCTTCTTGCATTTTTTCTGTTGTTGAGGAGTCAAGTAAGATGACCTCGGTTTCCGCTGAAGTGATCTCTTGAGTTTTTTCTGATTCCGAGCTATAGGTTTCTTCTGATTCCGAGCTATATGATTCCTCTGATTCCGAGCTATAGGTTTCCTCTGATTCCGAGCTATAGGTTTCCTCGGAAGTTGTATTGGGTTTATTCTCAAATGTCAAGCAAAAAATAATTTCATATATGGTGCCATGCATTTTCTCGCAGATTTTTGCTTGCATATCCCCTGGCGATGGGCTGAAGACTTCTTTTGGTGATGAGGTGTGGCTTTCTTCAGTTTCTGAAATATTTTTTTTCTCATTCTGTGGGCAAAAACTGACCTCAAATATTGTTCCACTCACTACATCGCATAAAATTTCCAATATCTTTATGTATATAGGCAAGTGAATACCATGCATAGCTATTTGTATCTCTTCAGGCGTTGGTTTTTCAGCAGTCTCATCTATTGGGCAATAAATGGCCTCGTATATTGTGCTGTGCATTTCCTTACACATTATTTCAAGTATTTCCGCATGCGTTGGTATGTGGTTATTTTCAAGTTTTGGGCACATGATTGATTCAAGTATTGTCCCTTGTATTTCTTTGCACAGCTCTTTTTGAGTTTCTTCTTGCATTTTTTCTGTTGTTGAGGAGTCAGGTAAGATGACCTCGGTTTTCGCAGAAGTGATCTCTTGGGTTTCCTTTGATTCCGAGGTATAAGTTTCCTCCGACGTTTTATTAGGTTTATTCTCATATGTCAAGCAAAAAATAACTTCATATACGGTGCCATGCATTTTCTCGCAGATTTTTGATTGTAAATCCTCTGGCGATGGGCTGACGACATCGTTTGGCGATGAGGTATGGCTCTCTTCAATTTCTGAAATATTTTTCGTGTCATTCTGTGGGCAAAAACTGACCTCAAATATTGTTCCACTCACTACATCGCATAAAATATCCAGTATTTTTATGTATATAGGCAAGTGAATACCATGCATAGCTATTTGTATCTCTTCAGGCGTTGGTTTTTCAGCTGTCTCATCTATTGGGCAATAAATCGCCTCGTATATTGTGCTGTGCATTTCCTTACACATTATTTCCAGTATTTCCGCGTGCGTTGGCATGTGGTTATTTTCAAGTGGTGGGCACATGATTGTTTCAAGTATTGTCCCTTGTATTTCTTCGCACAGCTCTTTTTGAGTTTCTTCTAGCATTTTTTCTGTTGTTGAGGAGTCAGGTAAGCTATCCTCGATTTCCGCTGAACTAATTTCTTGGGTTTCCTTTGATTCCGAGGTATAAGTTTCCTCAGACGTTGTATTAGGTTTATTCTCATATGTCAAGCAAAAAATAACTTCATATACGGTGCCATGCATTTTCTCGCAGATTTTTGTTTGCAAATCTTCTGGCGATGGGCTGACGAAATCTTTTGATGATGGGTTATGGCTCTCTTTAATTTCTGAAATATTATTCGTCTCATTCTGTGGGCAAAAACTGACCTCAAATATTGTTCCACTCACTATATCGCATAAAATTTCTAGTATCTTTATGTAAATAGGCAAGTGAATACCATGCATAGCTATTTGTATCTCTTCAGGCGTTGGTTTTTCAGCTGTCTCATCTATTGGGCAATAAATCGCCTCGTATATTGTGCTGTGCATTTCTTTACACATTATTTCCAGTATTTCCGCGTGCGTTGGCATGTGGTCATTTTCGAGTGTTGGGCACATGATTGGTTCAAGTATCGTCCCATGTATTTCTTCGCACAGCTCTTTTTGAGTTTCTTCTTGCATTTTTTCTGTTGTTGAGGAGTCAGATAAGCTGTCCTCGGTTTCCGCTGAAGTGATCTCTTGGATTTCCTCTGATTCCGAGGTATAAGTTTCCTCAGACGTTGTATTGAGTTTATTTTCATATGTCAAGCAAAAAACAATTTCGTATATGGTGCCATGCATTTTCTCGCAGACTTTTGCTTGCATATCTTCTGGCGATGGGCTGACGACATCGTTTGGTGATGAGGTGTGGCTTTCTTCAATATCTGAAATATTTTTCTTCTCATTCTGTGGGCAAAAACTGACCTCAAATATTGTTCCACTCACTACATCGCATAAAATTTCCAGTATCTTTATGTATATAGGTAAGTGAATACCATGCATTGCTATTTGGATCTCTTCAGGCGTTGGTTTTTCAGCTGTCTCATCTATTGGGCAATAAATCGCCTCGTATATCGTGCTGTGCATTTCCTTACACATTATTTCCAGTATTTCCGCGTGCGTTGGAATATAGTTATTTTCAAGTGGTGGGCACATGATTGTTTCAAGTATTGTCCCTTGTATTTCTTCGCACAGCTCTTTTTGATTGTCTGCTTGCATTTTTTCTGTTGTTGAGGAGTCAGGTAAGATGACCTCGGTTTCCACAGAAGTGATCTCTTGGGTTTTCTCTGATTCCAAGGTATAAGTTTCCTCAGACGTTGTATTGGGTTTATTCTCATTTGTCAAGCAAAAAATAACTTCGTAAATAGTGCCATGCATTTTCTCGCAGATTTTTGCTTGCATATCCTCTGGCGATGGGCTGACGACTTCTTTTGGTGATGAGGTGTGACTTTCTTCAATTTCTGAAATAGTCTCATTCTGTGGGCAAAAACTGACCTCAAATATTGTTCCACTCACTATATCGCATAAAATTTCCAGTATCTTTATGTGTATAGGCAAGTGAATACCATGCATAGCTATTTGTATCTCTTCAGGCGTTGGTTTTTCAGCTGTCTCATCTATTGGGCAGTAAATCGCCTCGTATATTGTGGTGTGCATTTCCTTACACATTATTTCCAGTATTTCTGCGTGCGTTGGCATATGGTCATTTTTGAGTGTTGGGCACATGATTGATTCAAGTATCGTCCCTTGTATTTCTTCGCACAACTCTTTTTGAGTTTCTTCTTGCATTTTTTCTGTTGTTGAGGAGTGAGGTAAGCTGTCCTCGGTTTCCGCTGAAGTGATCTCTTGGATTTCCTCTGATTCCGAGATACGGATTTCCTCAGACGTTGAATTGGGTCTATTCTCATATGTCAAGCAAAACATTATTTCATATATGGTGCCGAGCATGTTCTTGCAGATTTTTGCTTGCATATTCTCTGGCGATGGGTTGACGACATTTTTTTTTGATGAGATATGATTTTCTTCAATTTCTGAATTATTTTGCTTCTCATTTTGTGGGCAAAAACTGACCCCAAATATTGTTCCACTCATTTCATCGCACAAAATTTCCAGTATTTTTATGTATACAGGAAAGTGAATATTTTGCAATGCTATTTGTATCTCCTCAGGCGTTGGTTTTTCAGCTTTCTCGTCTATTGGGCAATAAATAACCTCGTAAATTGTGCTATGCATTTCCTTACACATTATTTCTAGTATTTCTGCGTGTGTTGGTATGTGGTTATTTTCAAGTGTAAGGCAAAGGATTGATTCAAGTGTAGTACCACGTATTTCTTTGCAAAGCTCTTTTTGAGCTTCCTCTTGCGTTACGGTGTTCTCTTCAGTGGTTGGAGGAATATCCATCTGCGATGGGCAAAAAATTATTTCATATATTGTTTCGTGCATTTTCTCGCAGATCTTTGCTTGCATTTTCTCAGGTGCTGGGCTAAAGTCCTCTTCTGTTGGTGGATCGTGGTTCTTCTCGTATGACGGGCAAAAAGTCATCCCGTATGTAGTCCAAACCATTTCCTCGCACAAAATTTCTAATACCTTTTCGTATAAAGGCATGTGAATCTCATGCGTTGCTATCTCGATCTCTTCAGGCGTTGGTTTTTCAGTACCGTCTTCCATTGGGCAATATATCGCTTCATATATTGTATTGTGCATTTCCTTACAAATTGTGTTCTGTATTTCCTCGTGTGTTGGTAAGGAGACGTTTTGCGGTTTTTGGCAAATGATTGACTCAAGTATCGACCCATGAATTTCTTTGCATAATTCTTTTTGATTTTCTTCTTGTTTTTTTTGTCTTTGTTCTACAGCTGTGGAAATAATATAATCATGCGATGGGCAATATATTATTTCATAAAGAGACCCGTGCATTTTCGTGCAAATTTTTGTTTGCATTTCTTCTTGTGTTCGACTAAAAATTTCTTCGTTCTGTTGGCAATAAAAGAATTCGTACATTGTCCCTCCCAGACTGTTGCACAACATGTTCAGTATCTTATCGTATATAGGCGAGTGATTCTCCCCAGGTTTTGGTATGTGTAACTCCTTAGGTGTCGGTTTAGGAACTTCTCCATCCGCTGGGCAAAAAATCACTGCGTATAGCGTCCCACGCATTTCCATGCACATCATTTTCTGCATTTCGTTATGCGTTAGCAAATTAGTAGTTTCAAGTGTTGGACAAAAGATTGACTCCAATGTCGTCCCGAGTAATTCTTTGCACAATTCTTCTGGGATTTCCTCTTGAGTTGGAATATTATTCTCTACAGGAGCGGACATGGCCGACACGTTCTCTTGCATTTGTGTATGGTTCTGCTCGTTTGTTGTTATTTGAATTCCCAAAGTAGTGGTTTTTTCGCTGGCTTCTCCGTTTTTTGTTATAGGTGCTTTTTCGCTTGTCAACAAGTGGTCTAAAGTAATATCTATTGGATTCTGGTTCGACTCAAGCATTAACGTTGGCGTCTTCTCCTGCATTGGAATGTGAATTTCGTTTGGTTCTTGGGTTGATCCATATTGATTATTTAATGGCGCGTCATTTAATATTGGCGGTTCGTTTTGTAGATATTCGTCATGTGGTTCATTTTCGTTACTGGTTGCAGATGTGATTGCAGTCAAAAATTTCTTGCCCTTTGACAACAGGTTTGTGACTGGAGAAATTTTTTCTTTAACATAGCCGTAAGCTTTTCCTGGCCACTGCAAATTGAAAAACCTGTCATCGATATCAGGAGGGTTATTATTGCTATCGGAGCTAGTTTTTTTAGCTTTATAGTTACTAAAGTGTTGTGGATTATAGCGCGATGAACCTCCCCCAGCCACCAATTTCGAGTTCCAGGGTAATTTTTTTAGTAAACTTTGTCTGAGCAATGCGAAACGTTCGGCTTTATTCTGCGGAGGAGGTCTTCTAGGATAATATATTAATGATGAAGATTCGACATGGTAACTACATAGTAGTATTACCAACAAACCGGCTGCGGTTTGCACTGCAAAGAAAAGACATAACAATCTAAATATCTATCATTAAAAAAAAAAACAGCACATATTTATTTTACTAATGAGAAACAAAAAAAGATTTTCTTAGATACAATCTGGTAATTCACTATATTTATAAAGAGAAGTGGCGAAAGAGAACTAGTTCTGGATTGACAGGTGGTAGACATTTTCCAGTACATTCACATGTTATAGGGCAGCTAATATGCACTAACTAATTTAATCAGTCTACGGAGTTCGATTCTCGCATGGAATCTATAAATAGTGGTTCCGGATCTCGGTGTCTTGTGTATGCGAGTTTAAATATTTGTAAAAAAAAAAATCAGAAATGCGCCATTATATCGGGCGCATTTCGGATTTTTCTGGGATACTAGAATAGATACCAAACCAAGTATGCAGTATCAAAAGACGTAAGTTGACTGGGTAGTGTTCGGACCCTCCAATTTTCGGTAAATTTTCAGGTTTTCGTTTATGACTTCTAAATGGAGCATCGTTCGGAAAAAGACATTCAGTTTATTTTTAAAATTAACTTAGCTTAGATCTCGGGATTTTTAAACTTTATCTTCAAGGTACATCAAACATTGGCCAGTCTAATAATCGCAGGAAGTAGTATCGCTACACTACCTACCGTAATTTGTTTGCATAAAAACTGCAAGTGCCCCTATATCTTCAAATATATACATAAGAAATTATAATAATTATGTATATATAAGATCATAACCTTTTCTTGCTTCAAATAAAGTTCCAAATAGTTTTTAGTCAACTTGAATATTTCATTTACTTTTACTTACGTGGTTTATTCTTCATTTTCCAAGCCTCATTTATCGCTATATTACAAAGCAAATTTGTATTATTGCGATTTCCATCTGAAGCTAATTTGAAAGTAATTACTAATTATATAAACACAATATTTCACAGTATTCCATTACTGTACAGTTAATTGATAACGGAAGAAATTATTATGTATGAAGTGTGAGCCATGAGGAAAACTGATTCAGTTTAGCTATTTACTAAAACCATACAAATACAAACCATGTGGGTTTTTTTTGTAAACCATGTGGGGTGTGTGAATAGTAGATATTTGTATAGTGGTCTACTGCTTGCTGTCTTGGTATGTTTATCACTATATGGTTACGCTGCAGGCGTGATAGTTTCTATTTTTTTGGCTGGATGTTACAAATCCTATATCTAATTCTATATCTCTTTCTTGCACATACTTATCGAGTGAAAAAGACTGAGCTACCAACGTAATTGTTTCTGGAATGATATTTCAATGACACCCGTATTTTTCAATGACGTCGTTTGACTTCGGGTCATTTTCGGGTCTCAATCGAAGTGGGGGGGCTGCGCTTAACCATAGCAAATAGTTAAACTTATTTGCCGCGTACTATACTAGCTGTTCCCTACCGTTTCCCCTGAATATTTACAACTCCGCTCCCGTGAGATGTAGCGTGTGTATAGGTATAGCCTTTTTCGATAAATGGGCTATCCAAAACCATAAGAATTTTTCAATTCGAGCCAGCAAATTTCTGCGTTAACAACTAACAACCTCCTATCTTGGTGTACAACAAAGTATATATAAATAAATAACTAAACACACAACCACAAACAAACTCTACCTCTTTATAATATTAAGTAGTATAGATTTGCTTGGAAGCACAAGGAATTTTGTCACTGTAGTGAACACAGAACAGAAGAATGTGGTGTAGTGTAGTGAATGATAACTTCGACTGCCCAGTAGAGAGGATTTTGTTATAAACTATCCAACATGTTTCTACGAACAACTTACTTTGTGATGTTAGTTGATGCAGTTGTGGTAGTTTGAGTTCGAGGTAAACTTTGTGTTGTATTAGATAGGTGAAGTGAATTCTGGGCTAGGTGTGACCGAAAACAACTGTATTAGGAACACAGTAACTAAACATGATGTGTGCCTACAGTATCATATGAATATTATAAAGGAAGGTTTTTATGTATCTTTTTTTGTGGGGAAGCATCCAATGATTTCTCCCGTTTTGCGTGGAGCGGGAGGGTGTGTCAGACTTTTACTGACTAAAACTATACCTGTGTCTTTCAGTTGCTCTTTGTATTCTAAGACCACAGGTTTCCTTTTCAGAAAATGGCCGCAGCTCTGCTGGGCTCCTACGGATTGACATTTCTTTGAGGAGCGCGTGAAACACTACGCGCTGTCGACGACTTGGGCTCGGTCCAGACGCTTACCGGAAGGATGTATGTAAGTATCTGTGTGTATAATATAATAAATATTCCACAACTATCACACACAATGCCGTCTAGTCCCAGGCTGAGCAGAGCTTGTGTTATGAGATACTAGACGACTGTTAAACATACTTATATATTTCTAACATAAATATTATAGATAAATTACACCCAGACACAGGACAAATGATCATGCTCATCACACAAACATTTGTTCTGGGTTGAAATCGAACCCAGAACAAATGTAGTAATGTCTGTTGGTCTAGTAGTTAGTGGCCCTGACTGCTATGCCGGAGGTCGTGGCATAGCAGTCAGGGCCACTAACTACTAGACCAACAGACCACTCAAATGTTGTAGTTATGTTTGTTATTCCTTCAGGTTCCAATGGCTGAACGGAGATTGCTTTATTTTATGTACCATCAAAGATACTTGCGCTTGACCACCGCTAAGTTCAGTTTTGCTTGCACTCGAAAGAAAAACTTTAAAGGGTTTAGTACTCAAAAAATTTTTAAGTGATCAGGCACAAATGACCGCCATGGTACCTCTGACATCGAAGGTAAATGCAAATTTTTACAATGCTCAGTGGTTTAAGCGTATAAAGGCAATAAATAAACAAACTTACTGTCGCATTTGTAATATTAGTAAGTATTATCGAAATCATTACCAACTACAATGGCTACGAATTAGTGGAGTAATGAAATAAATGCGTCACTTCAGTGAGTCCACAACGAATCAATTTTTAATAAGCTAATTTAACAACTGTTATCTTAATTAAGTAGCTGCCTGTTTGTGCAAGCCATCATTCTTTTGCGCAAGTAATTAATTCCAATAATCCATCATTTAGCTATTACGAGTGCTTTTTTAAGGTGAAATTAAAATATTTCTTATATCTTGAGTTGACCTACACGAGTGAGAAATGCCTGCACTGATTTATCGGGTCCACTTAAATCTATGTGGTCCTATCCTCCAAAATACCATCTCAGACATCAAATTGAATGAAAAAAAAAACAACAGTAAACATGTACCACCAAAGACACTTCCGGCTGACGACCGCTAAGTTCATTTTTGTTTGCACTCGAAATGAAAACTACAAAGGGTTTGATTTGGCGCCAGGCTGCAGGATTCAAGCGGATTTTTTTTATAAGTGACGAGGCAGAAATGATCGCGATAGCACAGCCTATGAGAATAAGTACATGCTTTTGTTTTTGATGTTTGAAATTTAAAAGAGAATTTGACCTCTGAGTCTATTTTCAGTGTTTCTTCTAAAGGTAGTCCACTATGAAACACCGCCTTTGTTTAGTTTAAATTGGCGAAAAATTTTTGTAAACAATTTGGAAAATTAATATTTCAATTTTTTTTTCCGTGATTTGTTTTTAACCTTATTCGAAAATATTCGAAATAGTTAACTAATTATCGACTAAAAATCGAAATATTAAGATTATATTTCATATATAATTCTTATGGTTTTCTGTGAGTAAAGTAATATTTAATTAATTACGGTAACAGTAAAATTGGATTGAGTTTATTTTACGAATGATTCTTTAATAATTTCTTATAAAACCACAGAGCTATAATAGGTAGCAGTCTATAATTCAGTCTCAACCACAAACAAACAGTACAGTAATTGGAAAAAATATCAAGCTAGTAGGTCAACAAAATAGGACATCGCCCAGTGGGAACAAATAAGGAAAATATAATATTAAAAACATGGAGCTCAAAAATGAGGCAGAAAATGATATTTGCAAAGGAGTTTTCATATCCGTTGGTGGCAAACTACAGCGAATGAATTCAACTGTTTTAATGAAACAAGAATCTGATTACATGATGTGAGCGCTGTAATCATAGAGTACGGAACCACATCACTGCTGGAGACAGCATTTTCAAAACTTTTCTCAAAAACAAACGTGTCTGAGTATCGGGCTCTGGGATTGGTTCGAAAGTGTCCGTGACCCTCAACCGCAAAGGGTAACTGAAGGAACACGGGTAGGATTTAGTCGATAAAGTTCTGTTCTGGCGCCGTCGGCTACCTTCGTCACTCGTCGGGCTGCATCGCGGGCGACGGCGCGCGAAAAAAGTGGGGCCGCGCGCCGCTCACCACACTTCACTAGCGAGACCGACCGATGACACACGCGCGCTTGGAAATTCATCTCTGTATTTTTTGGATATACATACATAGTCAGTTTTACTGACCACTGCTTTTAATTTTGAGTCCAAGTCTAGCTCTAGACCCTAACAAGTTCTGATATATTATTTTTAAATATAATAATATAATATTCCACAACTGTCACACAACGCCGTCTAGTCCCAAGCTAAGCAGAGCTTGTGTTATGGGTACTAGACAACTGATAAACCTTCTTATATATTTCTAAAAAGATAGATATTATAGATAAATTATACCCAGACACAGAAAAAATGATCGTGCTCATCACATAAACATTTGTCCTAGTCAGGGCCATTAACCACTAGACCAACAGGCCAGTCAATATAGATAGTAATTTAATGATTTTTCACCAAAAAAGACAGTGTCATCGTTTGTTCATAGAAAATTAGAAACTGACGGTTCGTGACAATTACTTTGACTAAGTAGTGCTATAGACAGACGATGCCTGTGCTCAGCGCAATGCACTGCCATAAATACTGATTATGCGATTGAGACTGCCTGCGGCTTCGCTCTCGTGATTTCCGAAAATTATTACAAGTATACTTCCGGGATTAAATACTTTTTAACATCCGGTCTATGATATGGTTTGCTCGTGTGCCTAGTTTCATTATGTAGTAACAAACATATGGAGAGTCAGACAGATTTACTTATAAAGAATTTTAGTATAGGTATAGATGGCGTCGCAACTCAATTCCGACAACACCGCGTTCCGTGGTCTGTGGATGAAATGAAGGCAACGCGTTTGCCGAATTAAATTAACGATTTAAGCCAATTTCGTCGATTTGTGTTATCGCCAATATCGGCTACAAAATGTTTTAAATTGACTCATTAGTGCTATTATTAACATTTTTTTAGGCTGATTATGAAGTTAAACTGTGTCGTTTGGTCCTAAATGTTGCTGATATTTTTTATAGGTTATCTTTTTCTTTGTTAGATGTTTATAAATGTTTATTTTTATAGGTTATCTTTTTCTTTTTGTTAGATGTTTATGATGTTTATAAATGTTCTTGAACTGAAAGATTAGATGTAAAATGAAATGTAACGAGAAAGAATCAAGCATAAGAGATACTAATATTTATTTACGCTCAATGTTGTCTGTAAGCTCATCAACACTCAAATTAAGTCATTTCCTCGGTATGGGAGAAGTTACCTTCAAAAGTACTTAGAAATTAGAATATGAGTATTTTTTCCCTTATGTTATCCCAGTAAATCTATGTATATAGGTGAATTATATAAAATTTGGTTTTATATAATAATTGATACATACTCTAACTATAAATAAATATACCTTCACAAAAAAAAAAAAATATCTATTTTTATTATTGTTAGACTCGCTTGCTGAAAAGTAACCTTTTTTTTAATTTATATAAACTAGTGCTTGACTGCGATCCCACCTGATGGCACGTAGTGACGCAATCGTTGATGGTGAGGCGCACCCGCGCACTACTTTATTAAGACCCTATTTACTCTAAGGTGCCTTGAAGACACCTAAATTATATTCGGACGTGAAGACCTGTGGGAAGACCGCAGCAGACAAACTGTTCAAGTCCCTCGATGTACAGGTATAAACGATGTGTAGGTATAAACGACCAGGCAAACACTCAGTCCGGACCGTAGAAGTTTCAACAACGTAAGGGTGAATATCCGATGTACGTCGGAACGTCGGGTTTTCCGATGATATAACGGAGATGGTGAAATCAAACCTATTCACTCTTGACTTAAATACCCATCAGGTTGTAGCTATCAAGTAGCACAGACTCTGGCAACGAATTCCACTCCTTAGCACGCATGAGTGCAATGAATGTGTTCCCAAAACATTTTGTACGTATGGGTGGGATATCCACCATGTTAGATTTCGGGCCCCGGGACAAAGGCGAGGAATGGAAAGGTAGGTTTTTAGTCAGTAAAAGTCTGACACTGTTTCCCGCCCCACCCAAGGGCGGGATTCGTCATTGGATGATTTTACCTACCACAAAAAAAAAAAAAAAACCATGTTAGATTTAGACACGAGTTTAGATAAGTCAAAAAGTTTTTTTTTTTTGTGGAGTCATTGGAGTGTGTTTTAGTCAGTAAAAGTCACACGTCCCGCTCCGCCGTAGAGCGGGAGAAGACATTGGACGATTTCTTACCTAAAAAAAAACAACATTAAAATTACAATGTTCAACATAACTGACATAACACGACTCCAAAAAAACAAATAACAATCAAATAAAAGTACAAAAAATATATTGGTTGCGCCAATTTGCTATGATCCGCGATTTTGTTTTTTGTAATTTATTTTTTGGCCTAGCAATCCTATCCCTTCCGTTTCCCTTCCCCGCACGACCTCAAGACATGACGTGTTGTGCATCGATTGTGAATGTGACCGCTCCGCTAACATCGCCCACTCGAAATTACAAGAAAAATTGACTATTTCGTGATCCAACCATTCAAAGACTCAACAATAGTGCAGTGTAGTGCAATACAGGACCTGGCAGTGGTTAAAGGTGCGAAGTCAGAGTTCGCCGGCCGGCGCCACGTGGAACCTTCGAGGTCAAAAGGTCAGTGTTCCTCCCTAATACATCCATCCCATCAATAAATAAAGGCACAGTACCTGCATATTGTTAACAAACCTTAGATCGCTTTTTTCAAACATACAGTCCACCAAGCTTATTAGCGCAACCATTATTTTTGGTCCTACGAGCAGGATCGTGAATCATTTTCTTGTAATTTCGCAATATAGTATTTGTTCCATAGGGAATAAACGCAACGCGCCTGTTTACCTAGATATAATAGTAGAAAACCCGCATCTAGGCATTTAGGCAACTAAACGTTATTTCGCTCGTATAGTTAAAGAGCCATTGATAATTACGGTACCTACGCCGTCAACCGCACCGCATAATTATAGTTAGCTACGTAAATATCAGCGTAGATATAAATCGATCGCATTCTTTTTCTTGACAAAATTCATTCGGAAGTCCTACAAATTGCATGTAGGTAGACGCATTTCAAAAATACCCGTTCATTGTTGAGTGAATATTTGTAGGAAACGGATAAACCATAGATTATATACGCATATGAACGACGTGAATGATTTAATCGAGAAATTGGGTAATATTCACTCATTGATTCAGGTTATTCCGTTCGTTCGCCGTTCACTTTGTTGTTTACAATATTACCATATTGTTATCTGATAATTATCGCTTACTTAATAATTCGTTAAGTGTTTGTTTGAGTGTATAGTGTGAATATATCAAAACAAGATGTCTCTTAAGGGAACCAAGGTTAGTACTGATTTAAAGGTTCAGTTAAAGCTTTTATACGCTGAAAGGGACTCACAGTTTTCACGTGTTCAATCAATTTGTGATAAATCTTTGCAAATCTCGGATCTGACGATTAGAGATGCTTTCTTGTGTTCGTTGGAAACTTTAGATAGTTTGCGCGCGGATTTTAAATATACAATTAAGAATATAAACATTTTAGAGTTGGAGTTAAATCCTGATTACTGTGTGAGTTATCAGGCATTGTCGTCCTTTGATGACTTGTATTGTCGTATCAAACGTATTGCTAGGAGTTTAGAGACTCCCCCCCCCGCGAGTGGTTTATCCAACCCTCCTCGCGAACGCCCACGATTGCCGCCAATTCAAATACCTGAATTTAATGGTGACATTCGAAATTGGAATTTATTTATAGATAGTTTCGAAAATATAATACATAGGAACACATCGCTGACAGATCACGAGAGATTGCATTATCTCGTAGAAAAATTGACCGGTAAGGCAAAGGCTGTCTGTGCTGGAATTACGTTTAGCGCTGAAAATTACACTTTAGTTTTGAACACTTTAAAAACAAAATACGAAGATAAGCGATTAGTAGCCACCGCATATTTAGATCAATTATTCGATTTGAAAAGTTTTTCCGTTTGTAACGATCATAATTTAGAGAAGTTTTTAAATATTTTCGCATCATCTGTTCGTGCAGTAAAGAACCTAAAGGTCAATGACCTCTGTGACTTTTTGTTTTTGTATATCGGTTTAAAGAAATTAGATCCTGAAACTGTTCGTCTGTTTGAAACGACTCAGCGCGGTAACGAAATACCTAAGTTCGAAGATTTAGAATCTTTTATTCGCGACCATATTAAGGTATTGCAGCGCACGTCGGCACGTCATGAAGTCACGAATAGGACAGGTTCCGATCGCCGTATAGACGCGTCATCGAAGTCAGTCAAGACTGCACATACGCTAGTTAATACCGCCTCAACACCTGACTGTTCTCTGTGTAAGGGTAGCCATACACAGCTGTACAAGTGTTCAGAATTTCAGAGATTATCGCCTAGTGATCGTTACAAGTTTGTCCGCACTAATAATTTGTGTTTTAATTGTCTAAGTGACAAACATCTGGTTACGTCATGTAACAGTGGTGTTAGCTGTCGTAAATGTCTAGCTAGACATCATACCTTCTTACATTTTGAGAGTAGTAAGCTGCCATCGCAGCCGCAGCCTGCGCAGACGCGCGACGCTTGTGACGCGCGGCCTGCTGCAAGTGCAAACGACGTAACATTGTGTTCGCTTTCCGCCGCTGGTACTCAAATCACTACCGTTTTACTTGCGACCGCGCAAGTTGTCATTGTAGATGCCTTTGGCAAACCGCACACCGTTCGAGCGCTACTAGATGGCGCTTCCCAGAGTAATTTTATTACTCGGGATTGTTGTCAACGCCTTGGTTTTAGTTTTAATAATTGGTCATCCCGCTCAGAAGTGAAAGGTTTTGGAGGCTTAAAGGCAACCATTCACGGTTCCATTAAAATAATATTTAGTTCACGTTTTAATCGTAATATTTCGTTTGAAATGGATTCGCTAGTCGCAGATAAGATTACGGAACGGTTGCCCACGGTACCGGTTGACACGTCCATGCTGACGGAGTTTAAGAACTTGCAGTTAGCCGACGGAAATTACGCGTTCCCTGGAGATATCGATCTATTGATCGGTGCTTCGATTCTCCCGCATCTCCAGTTATCACGTAAAATTCAAGGTCTTCCGATGTACCCCGCTCCGCACGCACTGGAAACAGTTCTCGGGTTTGTTATAGTTGGTTCCGCACCCGCTTGTTTAGATAGTTACTCGACTGTGTCGCACTGTTGCACCGTCGAGCCGCCGCTTGAGTCTACCATCCGTAAGTTCTGGGAGATTGAAGAGGTCAATGTCCCGCCTATTCTCAGCCCTGAGGATCAGGTCACTGAGGAGATTTATACCCGCACGACTACTCGTGATAAAGATGGTCGTTATGTTGTCGCGCTCCCTTTCAAGGGTGATATTTTTTCGCTCGGTGGCTCCCGTGCCTCCGCAGAAAAACGCTTTCTATGCTTGGAACGTAAGATGCAGGCGTCTCCTAAGTTGAAGCAAGCCTATGATGATGTGCTGATCGAATATTTAGATAAAGGTTATATCTCATCAGCGCCTGCCGAGACTGAGGAGACACGTGATTACCCGTTTTATATCATCCCGCACCATGGAGTTGTTAGAGAAGACAAACTTACAACTAAACTGCGTGTGGTTATGGATGGTAGCGCTAAGACTAGTACTGGCATATCGCTTAACGATATCTTGTGTTGTGGTCAGAAGCTCCAGGGTAACTTATTTGAAATAATAGTAAATTTTCGCTTGTTTGCTATTGCGCTCTCTGCTGATATTCGGCAAATGTTTCTTAGTATTGGAATCAGAGAATGTGACCGTAGATTCCAACGCTTCTTGTATAGATTTTCTCCGCAGGAACCTTTGAAGGTTTACGAATTCAATCGTGTTTGTTTTGGGCTTAAGTCTAGTCCCTTTCACGCTCTTCGCACTATCAAGCAGTTGGCCGCTGACGAGGGTGATACATACCCGAAAGCAAGGGCCACTATTGAAACCGGATTGTACATGGACGATTTTGTGTACAGTGTACCTAGTGAAGCAGAGGCTATAGAGACCGCTGCTCAAGTAATCAGCCTCATGAAGTCCGGTCAATTTGATCTGGTGAAATGGACAAGCAAATCGCAAGCTACATTAGAGTCGATTCCACCGTCACACCGGTTGACTTCGGTAAAGGAATTCGATGATAGTGATTCGCATAAGATCCTTGGTTTAAGTTGGTCACCCGCAACTGATATGTTCAGTCTTAAAATTAGCTCGACTCCGCCAACTTGTACCAAACGCGTTATCCTAGCATGTGTAGCTCGGATATGGGATATAATGGGTTTTGTAGCTCCTGTCGTTTTGTATGCAAAGAAAGAAAAAAAGAAAGAAAATACGTTTATTCTGCTCAAAACAGACGCACAAATTATTTACAAAAAAAAAAAAAAAACAGTTTTCCTGTCAGGCCATGTGTGAAACGAGCATAACATTCCACCTTGTGACCATAGACAACCAAGTCGTCTAGGTTGTCTACTACATCCGCGACGCCAGCTGTCACTGGCCTCAGCAGAGACAAACATAACCAACAAATAACCAAAATAAAGAAAAAGAGACATTATCAAGCTGCTTATAAAAGAGCTTTGGCTTTCCAACTGTGATTGGGACGAAACCGCTCCTGACAGTGTTGCTAAGTTGTGGGCTCGCTATAGGAAAGAGCTTCCAATGCTCGATCAGATACAGATTCCTCGCCATGTTGGTATAGTACCAGACACTGTTGTTAATGTGGTTGGTTTCGCAGACGCCAGTGAGAGGGCTTGCGGGGGAGTGGTTTACTTTCAGGTACAAAATGGCGATAACATTTCAGTTTTCCTCATTAGCGCAAAATCAAAGGTATCTCCTCGTAAGGTTGTCTCTCTTGCTCGTCTCGAACTCTGCGCTATTCTTATGTTGGTTCAATTGATTACATCTATAGACAAAACTTGTCGTCCTCGCATTAATATAGAGAGAATTGTAGCGTTTTCAGACTCAACCGTTGCTCTATGTTGGGCCCACTCTTCACCCCATCGATGGGGCACGTTTGTCGCAAATAGGGTGGCTAAGATTCAAGCTGAATTGTCACCGGAAAATATATTCCATGTCGCTGGAACAGAAAGCCCAGCTGATTGTCTCTCACGTGGTTTGCTTCCTGCGCAAATTTTAAATCATCCGCTTTGGTTTTGTGGCCCTCCCTGGCTTCATACCACTCCTAACGAGTGGCCAAGTGCTCCGTTTAACCCCGCTACTGTTTCAGAGCCACCCGAGGAGAAGAAGCATACGCTTGTAGTATCAGTTCCGCGTGAAGAGTCAGTTGTTTTGTTGTTGTCTAATCGAGTCTCGTCTTGGTCGAGACTATTACGCTGTGTAGTTTACGTCCTAAGATTTTTGAAATTATTACCATCGCGTTGTTCTATAATCGCAGCTGATTTGGATAGAGCTGAATCAGTTGTACTTCGAGAATTGCAGAAATTTTATTTTTCAATAGAATTTCGTAGTTTAGAATCACATAAACCTTGTAGTCACGCACTTCAGCATTTGAAACCATTTTTGCAAGACGGACTCATTCGTGTCGGTGGCCGTCTGCGAAATGCTAAGTTAGAGTTTGAACAAATGCATCCAGTAGTTCTACCACGCAGGGATCACGTTTTGGATTTGTTGGTGGATTATCACCATAAGGTGAATTGTCACGCTGGTCCCGATTTATTAATGTCCATTCTTCGACAGAAGTACTGGATACTTTCCGCTCGCAATTTGATACGCGCTAGAGTGCACAGATGTGTGCCCTGCTTTAAGCTCCGCCCGCGTTTCAACGCGCCGGAAATGGCCGACCATCGTTCTTGTCGTGTTGTACAGACCGTGAAACCTTTCATACATACTGGGACGGACTATGCTGGACCGTTTAAAGTCACTATTGCCCGTGGTCGTGGTATACGTTCCACAAAGGCATACATTTGCCTATTCGTTTGTATGACAACTCGTGCAGTTCACATAGAGTTAACCAGTGATTTGAGTACGCAGGGTTTTATGTCTGCATTTAAACGATTTTTATCTTGCCGTGGTCCCGTTAAGCGCTTATATTCTGACAACGGCACAAATTATGTTGGAGCGCGACGCAATATTTCGGAATTACATACATTCTTACGCTCCAAGTACTACCAAAGTGAATTCGCCCATGTCTTAGCTGAGAATCGCATTGATTGGTGTTTTAATACGCCAGCGGCTAGTCATTTTGGTGGCAATTGGGAGGCGAATATTAAAAGCCTTAAGTCGCACCTGTTTCGGGTCATAGGCGAACAGATTCTCTCGTACGAGGAGTTGAGCACCGTACTCGCTCAGGTAGAGGCGTTGATGAATACGCGTCCGTTGTGTCGGACTTTGTCTAGTGATCCATCGGAGCCACTAGCGTTGACGCCGGCTCACTTCTTGACGACGACTCCTCTTAAATATTTGCCCGCTTTAGATGTCGAGACTGACAAACTGCAGCTTCACCCGCGTCACGCTCTGCTAGATAGCTTAGTTCAGTCCTTTTGGAAGCGATGGAGGACAGATTATCTGCATACGCTGCAGTCGCGTCAAAAGTGGAACACTCCTTCAGATCCAGTCACAGTCGGTACTGTGATGATACTGAAGACTGAGAGTGCGCCTCCTCTGCACTGGCCTCTTGGTGTAGTGGAAGAAGTTTTTCCGGGTTCGAACGGAATAACGCGAGTCGTAAAGGTTAAAACCGCAACTGGATCGTACCTGCGTCCGGTTATTCGCCTCTGCCCTCTGCCTAATCAGTAGTAGTGGCATAGTTAGTTATAAGTTGTTTCGCTACCTAGTATTGATAGTTTAGATATAGTAATAGGGTTTAGTTTCGCTTTGTTTTTTTCCTTTTCTTTGAAGGTAACCCTTCAAACCCGGGGGGAATGGTTGCGCCAATTTGCTATGATCCGCGATTTTGTTTTTTGTAATTTATTTTTTGGCCTAGCAATCCTATCCCTTCCGTTTCCCTTCCCCGCACGACCTCAAGACATGACGTGTTGTGCATCGATTGTGAATGTGACCGCTCCGCTAACATCGCCCGCTCGAAATTACAAGAAAAATTGACTATTTCGTGATCCAACCATTCAAAGACTCAACAATAGTGCAGTGTAGTGCAATACAGGACCTGGCAGTGGTTAAAGGTGCGAAGTCAGAGTTCGCCGGCCGGCGCCACGTGGAACCTTCGAGGTCAAAAGGTCAGTGTTCCTCCCTAATACATCCATCCCATCAATAAATAAAGGCACAGTACCTGCATATTGTTAACAAACCTTAGATCGCTTTTTTCAAACATACAGTCCACCAAGCTTATTAGCGCAACCATATATGATAATCGTGTCATTGTTGAGTAAGACTGGCACGTGCCATTTAACAAAGGGGTATACCAGAGCAAAAAAAAAGTCCAAATGGGAGGGAAACAATTCCCACAGAATATTGGGACCCCTCGCTAAACAAATTACTCGACTATTGCGTTACGAATTGATGAGCTATTTATGGATTCTGGTTTCAAATCTCGTTGATTGTTTAGTAAATTATCTTTGACTAGCTCCTACCAGTGGCTTCGTCCGTTATTCTGATGTGTAAGCTATTCTTAATACAGGATAGTTTAGACAGAATACGTTCAGCCATTTGAGCGTGAAGGAGTAATAAAAATTATACAAAAGCTTATAAAAAAGCGAAAGTGTGTAGTTATGTGTATGTAAAATCGAAACTATTCCTGTGCATGCGCAGCTAGTGATAAAACACGAATCAAGAGGTCGAACCGTGAGCCTTGCTATACAATTATCGTCCTTAAGGTAAGCTTGCGGAACTTTGGCCGATGGTACACATACCTACAAACTTTCGCTTTTTTTTTAATATTAGTGTTATATCAGGACGAAGTCTTTTTTACATGTCCTATGTTGGGTAAAAGTCTCCCCTATAATTTTTCAGCTTATTTTGTCTTCTGTATTCTGTCAATCCTTTAGCAAGTAAGTATATACAAAAGAATTTGAAGTAGGTACCTAAGTACTAAAGTTACGTAGATGAACTATGCGAATTTTTATCACACGTTAACATAAACGATCGTCTCCTAAATTATTGATAGATTAAATTATGGTGTTAATTTTTTGTTAATTAATTATTTGAAATTTAATGTAATTTATTTTATTATTTGCTGAGTAAATACTTTCTGCATAATAAGAAAAAATTGTTTATAAGATTACATACACACAATTATAAGAAAAAATATCGTTATTCCACGTGAATTTTTTTTTTTACAATCTGTGTTAGTGTAATGTTGTATGGCTGTACTCGCAAATACAATGTGTGTCAATAAAACCGAAACAAAACGGCCAAAGGGTATTTGGGCTCAAAACCTTCGCCACTTAAACTGTTTCATACTATCATAACTTCATTTCAAATCAATTTGTGAGCACTTCGCACAAGAAGCATAATGAAAGCCAGTTTTGCGAACACAGAGTGGATTTCCACTGACACTACTGAACAGGGCTTTTTGAAGTCAATAAGAGAATTGACAGGGCGATTCTGAACAATGGATTACCCGCTTTGTCCATTTCGACGGAGTGCCCAGTGTTGAGCGGCACTTAATTCTATTTACTGCAGTTATTTGGTTTAAGAAATAAGGGAGTTAGTGATAGTGTGACGGGTGACAAGACATAATGATAGAAAAACCCCTAAGTGCTTTTTTTAGTGCGTTGGGCGGTCCGTCGTACATTGCCATAATTATGTTTGTGTTTGCGCGAGCGATGACGCGGCCCGCTGCTGCAATGTACGACGAATGCCCAACGCGCCGCGCATCATGCCGCGTCTCTGTAAAAAAGCCCTAAGGCGACCCACTGACCAAAAACGTGTTACGCCAACCCCAAATAATACAGTACAAGGATAGGAAGATTATGATTTAGTTGAAGAAATATTAGAGGATGTGTGGTATCTTACCACCCCTGTAGCTTGGAACATGTTCTCGATGCCGGTGGGTTACTATTTTTAGGGTTCCGTACCTAAAGAGGAGAAAACGGAACCCTTATTGGATCACTTTGTTGTCCGTCTGTCTGTCTGTCAAGACCCTTTATCTCGGGAACACGTGAACGTATCGAGTTAAAATTAAAAACATACTCAGTACCCTTACCATGAGTTACTATCGAAAAACGACACCATCTTACCGCAGTCGATATCGAATAAACGCGCATCGAAAAGTTTACTATTAAACTCGTACCATGAGTCGTACGTTTATACGGTAAAACCGCACCGTAGCTATCTTTTCACACTTAAGTTTGCTCTTTTTCTAGCTGCAGTAAAAGACAGAGTAAGGTAGATAGACCTTAAACCCTACCAATTTGAAACACCGATTTTCTCTATAACCCGGCCTATTGAAAATGTAATTATTGTACAAAATAATATTTTGATGGTTCAGTGATGTTGTGAATTTTAAATGGAATAAAAATGGAATTATAGTGCACATAAAACGTAAAAAGTATTTATTTACCTTATGAAATGCGTGAACAAGTAAGTTTACAGTTTTTCTATCATACTTCGAATTTAACTTTGATTCAAATGTTGCTTATATTGTAGATTTCAAATCCTATAAACCTTCTACCACATAAATGTTCGAAAGCTTCTATATTGAGCCAACCTATATTCTTTGGTGAAATTATTTTCACTAATATGTGTAAGTATTCACTAATATAGCCAAGACCTTTCGTATAGTAACTAGTTAGGAAATTTTCTTTGACGCGTCATTCGTCTTTATATGAAGCCGTGCCTAATATATTCCACGTTAAATAAGTTTTATCGGACATATTTATGCACAAATTAATAAAATATTGTTTTACGCGACACTTTTCACAACACTTTCACCCTTCATTATGCAAGTGAGTTACTTTACTACTGTGGCAACGGATTGTTTCGATAGCACCTGTCAAATTTTTAACTCATGGTACCGATTTTCTATAAGAAACTGCTAAAAACTTTAGTCGCTAGCGAATTCCTATTCGATAGGTTTTGTACTTGATGACTCATACTACCGATTTAAGTTCTGCAAATGACCGCTAGAGGCGCTGCAAAATTTGCCATACAAAAAGTTTACGGCGTCGATATCGAGGTGCGACGAATACTATTGCTTAAAACTCATGGTAGAGGTACAGGTCTTCGGTTCCTTTTCCTTGAGTTAGTTTATAGTTATGTATTATATATACAATACATATACCTAACTTAACCTGCCGTGACCTGTGTTGTACTTAGTGTTAGTGGTGTCCAATTGTAATATCTTTTTAAATATTTTTGAGAATAAATATAACATGGTGTAAAAATAATTGGAATCGATTCAGTTACTGATTCTGAACAAACTGTATTCAGGTTTCGCATATACTAAAAATAATGTTGTATATTTATGCATATAATTGAATAATAAAGTTGGTGACGCGCCTACCATACATCACTTACCCTACTTTACAATAAGACATACATTAAGTAACTTTACTAATGCATCCGTAAGGTTGACATCAAATAAATTGGACCCAATCCCAAATGGTTCACCAATAAACTTCTTTGCGGGATGAAATAGGATTATATCTGGTCGTTTCATACAGGAATATTTTAATAAAATCAAATATATATCTCTAGGCCCGAGTTTCATCAAGTAAGTGCTTACCTCACCAGCATTTTTACATAGTTAGGTATGTTATTTGCGTGGTGTTAACAAATGGAATTTCATTTTGCGCGGATATTTCAACGTGGCATAGTAATTATCGAGGCGTAAGGCGAAATAATTATTTTAATCAGCATGAACACCATGTAACGATGTGTTTTTAAAATCAGAGAATATTAATTACGCTTCTATTTTTTCTACAAAATGGAACAAACTTTTGTGAGTTAAAAATTTGTACTGCATTAAAAACACGTGAATCTGACACTTTGTAACTAAGCGAGGTACTTTGGAAGTCATTTATTCTTTGAGTGAAAATGAAATTAAAGAAAAATTAAGGAAATTAATTTGTTTTTCTTCGTCTTTAATTAAAACAATTATTTATATCTACTGTACAGAAGGGAACCCATATTACACTTTACCCTAGGTACTAAGCTAGCGGTGACTTCTTGCGGTAGACCTTGGTACAAGCCATGGTCCGGAGCAAGGGAGAGTGAGCGGTGGTCACCTCCATCTGCCAAGCAGCGAAGTAGACGGCCACAAGCGTGCAAGAACGGACATCCTCACACCACAGCCGGCGAGACCCTGACCCCAACTTCCAGCCACCGTAGACGTAGGCTTGTGGATGACGAGCAATGGGTAGCTTACCGTCCAGCCGGTCGGTAACCGTCCGGACCGAGCCCGAGTCGTCAACGGCGCGTACTGTTTCACGCGCCTTCAAAGCGATGTCAGTAACACCGTAAGGGCCCAGCAGAACCGAAGTCTACCAGGGTTATGAGTCGACTTCTGAAAAGGTTACTCGTGGTCCTAGAACACAAAGGCAACAAAGGAACATAGGTATTTTTTAGATGATAAAAGACTGACACGTCCTTCCATTTCGCCCGAGGGAAAGATGTATTGATAGTAATTTATAATAATAATATCATTACAAAATTGCCTATCAGTTAACAAACGCACTATACTGCTTTAACATATAGTCAGCTCTTTTATGACTTGATAAATAATAGATAATTTTTTTGCTTAGAAAAAATTTAGTTTAATCTTCTAATATAATAATATATTCAGTGTGTAACCGTTGCAGACAGACCACACACATAACCGCGGTAAAGCCCTTCAAGTCTTTCTGTGAATACCCTACTTTAGTACATATTTCGTTTTCGTATCACAAGATTGCAGGCGCTCAGTCCCTCTACCATGAGTTTTAAGCAATAGTATTCGTCGCTACTCGATATCGACGCCGTAAATATTTTGTATAGCAAATTTTGGTTCTGCAAGTGACCGCTAGAGGCGCTGCAAAATTTGCCATACAAAATATTTACGGCGTCGATATCGAGTAGCGACGAATACTATTGCTTAAAACTCATGGTAGCGGTACTGTCCGCAGATGCTCTAATTCTAGTGACGTCATTCAAGATACGCGAATAATGGCCGCCTACAGGCACAGCTTGAGGGACGATTGTTATGTTCAAATGCGGCTTTAGTGCTATGTTAGTTATTATCTTAAGACGCCGATAACTGTCACGAATCTGTGCTACATACTTAGGTTTTTTGAGGTGGTAAATAATCAAATAACTTCTCTCACTATTGGTGGTGCGAAAGGGTGTGTCAGAGATTTTTTTAACTAATATTCACCCGTGTTCTTTCAGTTGCCCTTTGCGTTCCAGGGCCGTAGTGACTTTTTCGAACAATCATCATCTTCCAGCCTTTTTCCCATATTATTTGGGGTCGGCGCAACACGTTTTTTCTTCCATTCTTCCCTAACACCCGTCATGCTTTCACTAACTTCTTTTTCTTTCATATCACTTTGACCTTCCTTTTCCTCTCCATCTATCCACATGTATACTCATAACCCTTTTAGTAACATGCGTTTCATCCCTTCTAACATGATCATAACAAGACAAACGATTCCCCTTCAACTTTTGAAACTTCCTCTAATATACTTATTCCTCATTTTATCCTTTTTCCACACCACACATCCATCTCAACATTCTCATCTTAGCATCATGCAATTTTTTTTATCCGCCTTTTTCTTTGTCTTACATTCTGACTTTTTCGAACTATCTCACTTCTTCCCTAGGGTGGGAAATCATCCAATGATTCTCGTTACAGGGCGGAGCGTGTCAGACTTTTACTGACTAAAACCCACTTCTGTGGTCCTTCTTTTCCTCGCGTTCCAGGACTCCGGGTTTCCCTACCAGAAGTGAACCCATAGTGCTTGACCTGACCTGATAGTAAGCGACGATATATTATATGGAGTACGTTTGCGTAGAAGTAACCTATTCACTCTTTGACTTAAAGACACTTACGTTGTATCAGGAAAAAAGTCCGGCAAGGAATTCCACTTCGCACAATGACATGCATTTCCAAAACACAGTACAGATATCTTGACTAGTATTTGTCCTTCCAAGCGGGGTTCAAGCCAATGCACAAGGTTCGTAGCATTTGTTACTCTTGCTACATGGCTCATCCGATACTGTTTGACAGTCGGTGGTCAGAAGCCACAAAAATCTGACATCAGACTTGCCAAGGGGTATTGTATTATCCATTTACTGGCTTCTGGAGGTTAGATAGGCAATCGCTGATTCCGAATGATATTTGCTTTTATTATGTGAGAAGTCATCAAATGATTCAACCCACCCTGGCTGGAGCGGGCAGGAGTGTCAAGCTTTTGCTGACGAAAACCCATGTGATCTTGTGTGCCCTTTGGGTTCCAGAGACAAGATAACTCTCTCGGACAACCCGCAATCCTAGCTGGCATCGGCCCACGCGGACCCCATCCGTTTAGTTGACATCTCTCAATCACAACGTGCCGTCGACTCGTGTTTGTTCCTTACCGGATGCAGAGCTACCCATTACTCGCTATCCGCAAGCCAGTGCCTGAATCACTCCGTGACTACAGAAGTCCGTGGCGTCCCCTGCGGCAGATGGGGCGTGAGGACGGCCTCCCCGTGTGGTACCTACCTAAGTACATTCCCGCTACAGACTCTAGCGATAATAGCCGACTTTGCCGACGTATTTTCTACTCTTGATGCATTGCTTTCCACTTCACGTTAAAAGCTTCGCATAACTTTGTTACTTTTCTATTGACTCACTGGAGCGTTAGCCGCAATTTTGTATTATGTTAGCTGTTTTGCTTTGTTCACGTGAAAATTCGGAAACTGCAAGTTAGACGTTGTGTTAGCTACATATTTGGAATATACACATTTTAGAAGCCAGCATATAAAACATTAGTTTTATTTATTTATTTAAACTTATGTACAGTTGTGGTACATAGGCGGACTTAATGCATCAAGGCATTCTCTACCAGGCCACCTGCGGGTTAAAAAAGACAACACAATAACTAATAGGTATTACAAATAGAATATAGTACCTATAAATTAAATTACCTAATGATAAAATACGTATACATGCTAATATAGTATATGCGAAAACTGAAACACGTGTCTAGTATTTTATGTAAAGAATCTATGTACAAAATTACATAACTGTATTATGAAAAATCACAAAATTATAAGCTTGTTATTGTACCTGGTTGTCCACACAAATACATGGTCACTGGGTCATCTGGGCGACTAAGGAGTTCTTTTGCTCTCGCACCCAGGTGTTGCCTTGGGGCTAATATCTGCTATGACCTGTGTTGAACTTAGAGTCGGTGATGTTCAACTTGAGGCCTTTTTAAAATATTTTTGGGAAAAAATAAAACACGGTGCAAAAAAAATTGGAATTGATTCAGTTGCTGATTCTGAACAAACTACATTCAGGTTTCGTCTACAATAAAAATAATGTTGTAGGTATATATATTTGCAGCTTTTTATTATTAATATAAAAGTCTCTTGCCTCTACTTTGCACGGGTGCCAATTATACACAAGCTTTTTTTAATTCTTTTTTGTTCGCATAAACTCGGTGATTAAAAACAATTCATGTGTAAAGGCGAGTTTTATTCAACAAAGAGTTTTCTTCTAGCTAGCCTTTGAGGAATAGACAAAGATCATATTCGTGTCTATTAGATACACGAATTGGATCTTTGGTTTATATTTTACACTGCTTGCTACTTAAATAAAACTGTATTTTCATATTTTAGCATTTTAGATAAACTAGTTGTTTGAGGAAGAGACAAGAAAAACACAAT
Source organism: Leucania comma (assembly GCA_958295575.1). NCBI lineage: Eukaryota > Metazoa > Arthropoda > Insecta > Lepidoptera > Noctuidae > Leucania > Leucania comma. The sequence goes on from OY282471.1 coordinate 19,658,538, forward strand.
TTATATAGAACACATTTTTCAAACCTGAGTCAATACGACCACCGCTTCCAAGTATTTGACTGGATAGGAAATCAGTACATGATACAGAGCAGCAAGCGGCTGCGCAAAGAAATACACAATGCGTATATCAGGCCCCACTGAAGCATTTCACGAAGGGCTGAGACGGAGCTTCGCTTCCGCAAGTTTTAAGCTGATGTAGTTTATGAACTAGTAGATATGTTTTTTGCTTACTTATTCGGATAGTCGCCATAGAAGTCAAGGGCGAGTCATCATAATGATAATTTCAGTTGAAAGACGTAGACTGTTGGGCATAGGCCTGCTCCAAGTGTCACCATAAACGCCGGGTCCTGTGCGCCTCACATCCATCGGATTCTTGCGACTCTCACTAGGTCATCGGTCCACCTTGTGGCCTTGTAGGGGACCGGTAGGGTCGAGGCCTAGTCTGGGGCTCTGGGGAGGTATGAAAATGCATCCCAGGCCCTGGATCCAAGGCAGGGAAGGAACAGGGTAGGTTTTTAGTCAGTAAGAGTCTGACACTATCTCCCGCTCCGCCCCAGGGCGGGATTTGTCATTGGATGATTATACCTACCATAAAAAAAACCTTGTGGCTTTGTGGGAGGCCTTCAACGCTACGTCTTACGGTACCTGGCTGCCACTACTTTTCGTCCCTACTGACCATCTGTTCTGCGAGCAATGAGCTCTGCCCACTGCCACTTAAGTTTGACGAATGTTGTAGGTTGACTGGTAGAGAATGCCTAAGGCATTAAGTCCGCCTGTGTACCTTTGTGTTGCATGAAGTTTTTATAAATAAATAAATGTTCGGGCTATGACAGTCGGTAATCTTGGTTCTTCAAGCGAGTTGTGTCGAAGATCACCAAAGTCGTGAGAAACCACTAGATGAAGGACGCACATGGCAGAAACGAAAGAAGGCGCATATATTACGAGTATGTTGTATAGCAGTTGATATGATGATTCAAACTGTTTTGTGACTTTCAGGTATAATAAAATGTAGATTTCATTTAACGTTTTTGCTATGATGTATTTTTATAAAAATCGAGGAAATCTAATATTTTTGTTTATTTACTTTATAATTATATTTATTAAATTATATTATAAAACCAGACGTATCCAAGGTGATGCAATAACTGACACTTAAAATATACAATTATGATATTATTAAATTAACTATGAATATAAATTATAAGTCTAGAAATTTTGCGATAATTATTTTGAGCCACTTTAACCGGTAGGTTTTGGCCAAATATATCCTCCGATAGCGCTATATCATTGAAAATTGAATTCGACTAAGCTAAAAAATGATTTTGAATGTTAATTACTAATAGATTTTTTTTTCGGTGGGAAAAAATCAAGTAATGACATCCCCCACCCTTGGACGGAACGGGAGATAGTGTCAGACTCTTACTGACTAAAAACCTACCCCGTTCCTTCGTTGCCTTTCATACCGGGGCCGAGCCAAATTTTCAGAAGCCAACCCTTATTGATCCTTAGATACAAAGTATTTTTTATACTTTTTACTCTTTTGACATCCACACTGGCGGAGGTGAAACTCTGAATATCCGCCTTCACAAAATGACCTCGGTTACATCCCTAATTTCATGAATAAACTGTTATTTGTTACGTTGGTAGCCCGAGCACGTCGGACTTCGGACTTGCTTGTTTCTGCTGCATTGTCTAACGCATTCCTAGTACTGAGATTATACCCGTTATTGGAACAAAGCTTTATATTATGTACCTAATATCGGCTTTATTGACTTAGGTGTTGTGTTGTTTGGAACATACTCGTAGTATGAATCACTGACGAGCTTGCAAAACTTAGGTATGTGTAAAGTAGCGATATTTTTCGAATACCTGATTCAGGTAACCTGATGGACCGTTATCAACATAATGGTTAGTATCAGGGTTTTTTTATGGTAGGTAAAATCATCCAATGACAGATCCCGCCCTTGGGCGGAGCGGGAAGTAGACTACTACTGACTAAAAACCTACCCCGTTCCTTTATTGCCTATACCGTGGCTGAGCCTTCCTCTCAGAAACCAGCCCTTGACCCTAGCAGGCTTCGAACCTGCCTGCCTGCAGCTAGCAGGCTGGGCCTCTACGGTTTGCTGACAGCTCCTTGAGACGCGCGGGAACAGTACGCGCCGTCGACGACTTGGGCTCGGTCCGGTCGGTTACCGAACGATCAGACAGCGTGCTACCCATAGATATCCGGTGCTACCCATTGCACGCTGTCCGCAAGGTTATTATTAGGGTTAGTACGACGAGCAGTTTACAAGCCTTCAAATTTGGTGAAGAAGTATTGTGAGAAGTTTAGTTTGACAGTCAATTTAGAGCCAATGAACTTATGAACTTGGGAAATATACGTTAAAATTAATAGGTAAACAGGAGGTTGACTACTTCGGAGTAGATCTTCAGAAAACGTAATATCCTATATGGAAAATCATATACGTTCACGATCGCGAAGCATGCGGCGAAACGCGTAGAGTATATTTTTTTCCGTATAGCATAGAAGACGCGCACAGTGAGCCAAAATACATTAGTACTCGCATAAAAGATTGTTATGAGTTACTACTTGGTAACAAACTTAGTGAGTATAGTATTCTTTTCATTTTGAGTCTCAATGATACTTCATTTTTCTCAATGATATTTCATTTTGAGTTTCAATGGTACTTCGAATATGGTTCATAGAGCGCTTGTTTCTGAAATAATGACTTAAAGGACATCACCCACGGTCCAAAGAATAAAAATACAATATTCTGTTAGAACTCGTTCTTACGAACATTTTTTATTATGGCAAGAATGCTGTGGGAGCATTAGCCTCGGTATTATTTAAGTTCAAAAATGATTAGTTTTCAAAGAAAAACTTTCTCAAAAAATGAAATATCCCATACATGACAATAGTTTAAAAAAAAATGCAACAAAAAAAAAACAGCCAGTCTGTAGTTGTGTTTTAATTTTTTTTTGTATTTGTTGAGATTTTCAAAGAATAAAAATATCGGTATATGTAATGCACAATGCTTTAATTGTTTAGAACAGTCAAGCTATATATTTATCTTTTAGAACCACAGTAATATTTTTTTATAAACCCAAAAACAAAATAATAAAAATAAAAAGCATAATTATGACGGTGAATTTCGAAAATGAGTGGACGGTCAATATCAGAAGGTGGTCAATATCAATTCATGAAATGCTGGATGATAGGGATTTTATGATCTCCCCTGAAAATCCCCTTTTGTGATCAAAAAGAACTCTCATTTCAGACATTTCGCTTCGCGGATTTTTAGGAATCGCTTTTGAAGTATTTGCCATATATGGAGAAGACAGAGTAAGCGTATTAAAAATGCGACCATACCTACGGGTTGGCAGAATTTAGTGGAGCCTGCTTTGTGCGAAAGCGGCACGCGTACGTTCAAGTTTGCTTTATGTACTCAGCTAAGGTCAAATGCTGATCTAGGATCACACCGAGCTTGCTTCTCCCAAGGTATCGGATTGGTATAGGTACGTGGTGATCAGAGGGAGACCCATGAAGAACCCTTGAAGAACTCCTGCTCGTATGGGTGGAGATCTCCCCACTATCGCATAGAGGGAGCGCTACCATCTGGTAGTCAATAGTGGAAGGTACAATTCAAACAAAAAGTTTCGCAAGATGAGTACTAGACAATCTGGCACACCGAGTTGATATAGCTTAAATGATAAACCATTATGTTACACTTTGTCAAAAGCTTTCGTTGAGTCAAAAAACTAGACGTCCATCATCGCGTTATGCTGGAAACCATTGCATGGGTGTTCGACGATTCGCTTGACATGTTCGATTCGGAAACCAAACTACCGTTGGGAATAACACTTATGACTTCAGCATAATCTCTGCGCCGCTTTAGATTTTATCGAGGACATTGAATTGACTGATGAAAATGTAGCTGGAGGTGTCAAACTTGACTTGGACTTGCATGGTTTAGGAATACCGATATTAGTGACCTTTTTCCACGCTTGGGGGAACATGTTATTCCTTAATGCACCATTGAAGATGACGGTCATTAGTATTATGAGTTGGGATGGGAAGAGTTTAAACACCTTGTTTATGACACCGTCAGAGCCGAGGTCTTTTCGGGGCTGGAGCTTTTTGATGATATTCCCCACCTCATCTGAGATAAAGGGGAACAAAGGATCATTAGGATCTTCGATGAATTCGAGAGAAGCTCTGCGTTCAACTTTAGCGTCTCTCATATCAAGATGAGTTTTGTCTATTGGTTGAGGGCATTTATTTGTTTTCTCGTTGTATTTCGCTTTGTCAGTGTTATCGAAAGCGATACTCTTATCGGGGCGAATAAGAACAGACATAGAAGCCTCTACTTTCTGTGAAGGTGCTAGAAGGCGAGGTGAATGTGTTCTTGCTCACATTTCATCCAGCACGCGGCACGCTGCTCTGTTGCTTGAGCTTTGTTTACTTTGCCGGGAGTTGCATTCTTTTCGGTTTTCAGACCACATACATTGCCCAGGAGTTTCCAGCGATGGTCATCAGTCACTGTGATCTCCCCTGAAAAATCATTCAGGACGGATCGTATGTGATCCATAAGTGAATCGAACGCTGCTGTCGTGTCAGCGACTGAGACTCAAGAAATCGGGGATGGAATCTAACTGATTCAATATGGTACTCGTAGATTTTGGTCTTCCCGTCCACGATCAATTGGGACAGGAGTGATACAATATCACACACCTTGCTTTAGGTACTTACTAAAGTAACAGATAAGATATTCGAGGTGGGGCGAGCGTTCAGTGGCTAGGGGAGGACGTGTGGTGGTAAAAGGCAGCTACCTGGAAGTTTCTATTCAAACTCTAACTCTTTGTTTTTACAATTCATGTTACCGAAAATGTACGGAAACTGATTTTTTAAAACTTAAATAAAACCCAGGGCAATGATCCTACAGTTTTGGTGCGATAATAAAAAATGCTCACGGGGTCAAACTCTAACAGATTGCCATATTTTTTTTTCTTGGCCGGCACTTTTGAATTTGGACCAAAATGAATGATCTCCTTTATACTGTTTATTTTTTAAATGTACAAAAAAGGCGATACATTCTCTGTTTGTGCAATAATTGCTATGACTGCATATGCCACTGAATAAAAAAGAAAATTACACCACTTGTTCGTAAATGCCCTTTTATTATGTCATAAAACCTTCACTAGTAATTCTGTCCCTAGGGAGATATAGTGTGGACGATCCCTAGAGAATACTGAGATTTGAAAAAGGAACGTCAAAAAGCATTATTTTGAAAAATAGGCAAGTGTGTGTCGGACGCGCACACTGAGGGTCCCGTACGTACCTATGAAAACAGTTCAATTCACGAATCGAGTCTCGACGATTTTTCGAATTAAAATATGTTTTTTTTGTGGCGTAACTACAAATTTACAGTTTTCAGATTTTTTGCTATATTTGTGCTATGAGACCTTACTTCATGCCAAAATTCATATTAATTCTCTCGAAATGCTCGGGAGTTAATTAAAAAAATCCCTCACTGGCGTTCGGGATTAAAACTTAGCAACCTCCGTTTCATTTGGACTCAATTATATAAATCTGCTATTAATTATATAAATGCAATTTGGAGAATTGTTAGAAAAAGATAGATAAATACCTACCTATTATAAGAAAATCCCTTGAATATTAACTGCGGAAAGGCCCTCCTTCCCCCCTCTCATTAGTTTGCAACGTGAAGACCACGAGCAGTAGACTGGACGTTTTATATTCTTCGCCAATTTTCTAAGATCTCTCAACTTTAAACTCTTTGCTCTTTTATTATCTCAATATGGTGTAGTTGAAGAGGCCTAGATATACTGGTTTTGTTTAACTAATGATGCTGGTGAAAGATGAGGGCTATTTGTTAAGGGGCTGACTATATTACGACTAAGGGTGGTTTTCCACCAGAGATGTGCTATGCAGATATGCTGCGAGGAGGTGAAAGCTAAGCCACAAAACTATGTGTCTGTTTCCACTGATCGCTAAGCTATGTGGCGAAGCGAGTAAGATGCGCAATGAAGGTGCGCGCCTATGAGGTTGCTGTGCTTGACAAACGTGCGCCTATTGTAGGTATTAATGCTTAAGCCACACAAAAAAAAATCGTTTAGTTGAACTCGTTTCCAAGTTGAGCTAATAATGGACCAAGAAAGCAACGGCTAGGAAATGAATCCCTTCACTTATAAAGCGGGTGATGACGAATGGCAGGCGGTCGCCTTCTGCAGAGCAGTAATGCTAGCGAAGGAGGAGGCCGCGTGTGGGAACGAAGGTCCTTACGCCCCAGCCGCCGATATTCTAACTCCGACTACCAGCTACGGGGGTTTGCGGATGCCAAGCAATAGGTGTTGTCCGGCCGTCCAGTAATCGACCGGACCGAGCTTATCGTTGACAGAGCTCGTGCTCGTGATCCACGTGCTCCTCAAAGTGATTTCAGCAAACCGCGTGGCCCAGGAGGGCTAATGCCCGCTAGCTAGGACCGCGGGGAATTTTGAAAAGGAAACTCATAGTTCTAGAACGCAAAGGGCAACTGAAAGACACAGGTGTGGTTTTAATGAGTAAAATTTTGACACGCCCTCTCGCTCCACCCAGAGCGGGAGAAGTAATTGGATGATTTCCACGCTTAAAAAAAATGAGTCTTTACTCATCAACGGTCTGCTTGAGAGAGTGCATCCTGGTAGGGCTCCTCAACCTCGTGGCAAAAGGGAAGTGCCATGACTCTGTCAAAGCCACCAGCTGTAGTTCTTCCAGTTGCCACTAGACAGCAGGCATGCTATCGATTTCTTGACATAACAAGGCATTGTTTTGTCAAGAAATCAAAGACTGCCGGATGCAACATAATTTATATATATATATATATATATTCTTTATTGTACACCGCATAAACAACAAATATAGGACGCGTCCACAGCAACGTAGTAGGTATAGCGTATCTCTTGTGTATAAACACCCTTAGGCTCGTGTCACATCTAGTTTCGCTAGGTTATATCACGAAAACCAGTCATTAATCGTAAAATGTGAAGGACTATGGTTGATTGGATTTAATAAACAATAAAGGTTGCTGGGGTTGGTTTCAAAATCAGTTGTTTCGATTAATATCAGCACGTTTTTCCCAAAATCTCGATAATCCTCGTATAAGTAAGTAAATGATGGTAAACGATGATGTGAATCATCGTTTACGCTGTCGTGTATCGCTGGGATCGAACCCTCGACCTACAACTCGTAAGTCGGGGCTGTTACCACTCGGCCACCACTGCTCTCACAAAGAAGAATCCAGCACATAGAAGAACAAAAATAGGTAGCAGAAGATTGACTGGCCTCTGCTGTTGCCATTGTTCGTAAAATGTACGTAATAGGTCACATATTTGCTTTAGATATAGCAAGCTTATTAACTAATGGTAATACGGGCTACTGTTTATTGTATTGACCCCAAGTTATACCAGATATTTGAAAGGGTTGGTCCTAAAACGCAACAGGCAAATAAAAAAATATCCGCGGCTTTTAGTCAATAAGTCTGACACGCTCTCTCACTCCACATTAATGGTTCGTACTATTCAATTTGTTTTATTAAAGCATTTAGCTTTAATATAAATTATATTTATTTTACAAGTAGGTTTTAAAAACACTTTTACACGTCAATTTTTTTTCTATCTGTTTAAACTGGATAAGGCCGGTGTTTCCTAGCTGACTACCCTGAGAAGAAACACCGAAACAAAATCAGGGGTCAACGTGTTTTTTAAAGTCCATACAGTAAATATGTATTGGTCAAATCAAATGAGGACCATGCAGATTTGTCTGAAATGGTCTTTTGAAGAAAGAAACATACAGATTTGAGTGGACTTGTCCAGTCAGTGCAAGCTTTTGACAGTATTCGCAAAGCGCTCAACACAGGATACTAAGGAGCTCAACGACTGGACGAACAATACCAAGGGAAGGACATTTGGGTACGCTGCAGAAAATACTGAAATTGCTAGACATACGCTAAAAGTTACTGAAAAGAAAAGAGAAGAGAAAGAGAAGAAAAAAAAAACTAACACATAGTCCTTACATTCACAATAATAAAAGAAAACGTATAGTTTACAAAATGTAATTCTTAGTAAGGTAAGTATCTATGTCAAAAATTAGTTAAAAAAAAACATATTGTAAAATAAAAATAGTCCACAATGTCAAACTCTAAAAGATTAATAATTTACCTAAGACGTAAGCATTTTTTTATGAGCCTCGTCTTACTGTTTGCCATACTTCCTCTATATTCTATTTATCTTTGCGGAAACGCCACTGTCATAATTGGGGGCAAATTGGTCGTGACATTTAATATCCGTCCAACACTTTCTCTCCGCACATGTACTGCCAAGCCTAATTAATTCGGATATTGGAATGTCTATCGGATATCCATTATAACTAATTAAACTGACGTAACCGTCGTCAGATGTAAATATTTACGATACATAAAAAATATGTTTACAGTTTATTTAAATGCATATTTGTCCACTATGTTCATTATTATGTTAATTTGATTACGTGTGCGTTTATTTTTTAGTATTTTTTTACGTTTTCTGTATTTTTTCTTTTCCCATAATCTGGCTCGTAAATTGGTCATTGAAAGATAGTTGTAAAATAAATGGTCACAATCATTATAATGTTACGGTCGTTGCAGTACCGCTGACTGCGCGGCGACCACATTTCTTGTTTTATAGCCGCGTACAAGCATTTCGGCTAACAAGTGGAGGCTTGGGTTGCGAGTATAGTACGATGAGCGGGAGCGGGTGAATTATTATAGTTCAACTTTGGTCTCAATTTTTTTTTTTTACAGAATTTTATTGGAAAATATGATCTATATCTTTTGAGGAGTCCATAGACGAACTACTGTTCCGAAAACGTTGTGAGAAGCAGAAAAGTAATGGGAAGGCCACTTTTTTAAATAGAGTAATTGTTGGAGGAGGCGAGTTCTTGACCGACGGTCAGAGTAGCCTGGATGAAAGATCCCTTGCTGCTCTTTCCTCGGAGATTTTCAAGGCGAGGTCCGTACCTATGATTTGGTGTAGGTGAATGATCATGTAGTTTAGGTTTTATGTAGTGCAAATATGCTGTGGCTGGAACAAAGCTGTAAATTACTGTCGAATTGCCACCCCATCAGGTTATAAGAGTGAAGGAACTGTGAGTGCACATGTGTTTGCGCATAGACTTGTGTTCTGTAATATCTCCATGCTTGGTTAATCTCTGTTGAGAGGTGTTGGCCACCGTATTCGAAATTCGGTGGTGAAGATTATCCTTGTAGTAGTTGATCAACGAGATTCTAAAGAGCAAGAAATCGCGATAAAGGATTGGTTCACGTTTTTTTTAAGGTGTGAAATCATCCATTTGACTTCTCCCGCGTGTCTGACTTTTACTGACTAAAACCCATTCCATTTTTTCTTCTTTGCCTTGCGTTCCAGGACCACAGGTTTTCTTTTCACAAGCGAACCCATAAGGATTGGTTCGTGTGGCAACACTTTGGTGAGGTTTATATCCAACAAATGAATGAAATTATTGACACTCGCTCCCGCGCACTCTATGGTCTCTACCCAAGTCCGGTCTGTGTTCAATTGTTCGGAACCGTTTAGTTCGTATGGAGAGTTAATACGGAGCATTGTTTATGTACTCCCATGTTTATGCAGTTATGCACGCCTTCATTTTATTGCCGTGACTTTGAACATCAATAAAACGGTAATATATTTGTACCTTACTAATTGTATTTATATCGCTGTGAAATGTATAGAGGCTGGGCTTTGGGATTGTTCGAAGGAGTTACCGTGATCCTGGAATGTATAAGGCAACCAAAGAAACGCAGGTGGGTTTTAGTCAGTAATAGTTTGATACTATATTGTCATTCCTGAGCGGGAGCAGATATTTAGGTACTTAGGGTTGGTGATAAAAAGTTAAGACTCGTTTTTGCTAAGGAATTTTAATTAAAATTATAACTTATAACTTTTTTTGAAATAAATCAGTATCATTGGTTATATATAGTTCACTAATTAGGTGATACTTACATTAGTAAAATATTCCATGTAAGATAACACTTAAAATCACCACCTACCAGCTTTTCACTACTGCTTTTACATTCTCCAGAATAGAAACCACTTTGACTACATAATGTCTCAACTTTGTATTATCCAATCAGTCCAGATGGACTTGGAGCAGTGTTTCTTGAAAAAGATGGCCAACCTGGAGGCACAGATTCAAAGACTGACTGACTGAATTCCTGACCAAAACTATGTTGACTGTTTTCATTAGAGCGCGACTGCACTTCGGTATGACGTCATGCTGGACTCAGGATGGCGTTATTGTAGTCCGATCCCCCGATGGAGCACGGCTGAAGATTTCGTCCTTGAAAGAACTCGATCACTTGGTGGCTAAGTACCTTAAGAAGGCAGGGAAATCAGCTGTGGCTACAGGAAGCAAACCAGGTATTGAAGTACAATGCAGTCCAAATGAGAATAGTATCGATTGCCATGTTGTGACGTCACGTCGAACTGTAAAATTGAAGAAAAAGGGTACGGTGCGGCGGCATCTTTGCGTCACTGGGTGAAGTGTCTGAGTATTGGCAAATGGAAAAGAAGGCAAATTGTTCCTAACAATGAAAATAAGATTATTATTTTTTAAACTAATTATGACTTAAAACTATATATTTAGCAAATTTATATTAAACAATAACGTTTTTACTTCACCTTGATTTAATTAAGACTTAGTAATACAAAGAAAAAAATCCTATATTGATAAGCAAAACAGTTTTTTTTTTTCAAACTGTACTTTTCAGTCAAAATTTGACAGAAGTTATTGACTTTTCTATTCTTATTTGGAAAGTATAGTACATTCAAGCAGAGAGGTAGTGATGTTAGCAAAAGTTTCAATAGAGCTTCATTTTCAGTAAAAATAAGAAAAGAGTAAATACGAATAATAATAGATAACAACAATAAAGAGGCAAGATTAAGAAATTTCTTTTTAAATTAAATTAATATAAACTACCTACTAATGGTGAGAAAAAGAATAAATTCTACTTTGGTATTCTAATTTTGCGTCTCTTAAAGCAAATAAGAATTGTAAATATTTATCAGAGCTTAAGAAAGATAAATTTATTCATAGCTTACCTGTTTTAATTTTACCTTTAATCAACACCACAATTACGTAGCTATTTAAAATTCTCGTATGGAATGTGATACCTAATTAATATCCTATATTAGCGCAGGTAGGTATGTGGAGACATAGTAGACGTACGTAGGAACTTACCGGTAGAATACCGGTTCCAAAGAATATAAAATATGTATGAAAATTAACACAGCGGGGTAACCGAAGCTAAGGTGTTAGGTTTTATTACTTCCATTTTTAGGGTCCCGCATCAAAATGCGATAGGAATATTTAAAACATATGTAGACCTCGTATTCAGAAGCCCAAATTATGTTTTACTTATTTCTTTCGTTTTTTTTTTCTGATTAATTTTATTACGGGTTCCAAGACGGTTGGATCTGTTCATATCGCCTCGATGCTTTCTGGTATTCGCCATTATTTATTCGCGATTATTTAGTGGCGAGCTTGCCATAATATAAGTATCTACTATGATTGTCGATGATGATCAGTATCAAAAACTGAGAAGAATAGGGTCCAGATAATGACTTATTCTCAACAGCATCTTACATTTATGTATATTTATGTTTTAATAATAGGTATATATACTCGTATATGTATAATTTAAAAACATAAATTATATTTTCTAATACAATTGCTTGGTGCATAGAAGTCAAATAATTAGCAAACTTAATTGGCAGTGGGCAGGGCACATTAGGGACAAGCTTTGAAGTGGTTCTGTACCAGCAGACGCAACACTGGAAGGCCTCCTGCAAGGTAGACCGATGACCTGAGGAGGATCGCGGGAATCCGATGGAAGCTAATGAGGAAACTGATGAGGCCTGTGTCCAACACTGAACGTCTTTTGGCTGAAATAATGATAATGATGATATTTAATTTAGTATCATTTCTTTTTTTACTACGGAACCTTGTCGCTTGTTAGATGCGCACTTGATACATTTCTATTTATTCAAAAGGTAATGAAATGATAGCAGGTGAATTTTAATGGTAAATATTTATAGGTTGTATAATTTATTAGCACATGTAAACAAAGCCCTCGTAAGAATGTAACTTGAAACGTTTTTGGGTTATTTGTGTATGAAAATTAAAATGGAGGGACAAATGATATACTATAGAGTTAACAGCTGCCATCTATCTGTTACTGTTGGTACTAATTTATTAAGAGCGATTTTTTATTTTTTATTGGGATTATTTCGAGTAAAGTTCGGAGGCTATGTTAATTATTCGCTTAATTCGCGAATAATTAACATAGCCTCTGAACTTCATTTCCTAGTGAATATTCTGATGTAGAATTGCTATGGTTTTGGATTCGGTATCGGTACTGTAGTGTTTGACAGTTGACAGTTGCACGCCGTCAGTTGCCAGAGGTGCACGCGTTGACCTTAGCTGCTGGTGACGTAATGAGCTAATGTGTTTACCCCCTGTGCTAGTGAGAGTACTTAATTGTTATTTGAGTATTTTAGTGTAGTATTGACTACCTCAGCGAAGCTTTGCGAGCCGGCTGAATCTATCAAATACTGCAAAACAATTAGAATATGTAACATCTGCATTGTAATGGAAAACAAACTGAGTGTATTCTGTATAAAAAACTTAATAAAAGAAAACAAGAATGTTTTTAATTCGTATACAAACTTTTACCATCTAGAATCTTTACAGCAGTCTGAAAATCAAACTGGCAAAAAAAAAAAAAAACAATAAATTGGGATGAAGTATAAGTTTAAAAGGGAAATATATAAGTCAGTTGAGGTTTGCCGACTTCAATACCCTGTAGTCAGAAGACAGCTAATCCCCCTAGCCAAGTTACGATCGTTTCGTTTAGTGTGAACGGTTGGAGTTGGCCACGCCCCCAATTCCTTTGTTCTGATGTCATCTCAACAATTCCTTTGTTCTGATGTCATATCAACAAAGAAATCGGGGGCGTGGCCAACTCCAAGCATTCACGCTAAACGAAACGATTGTAACTTGCCTAGGGGGGCAGAGCTCAAGAAGCAAGTAGAAAGGCAGGAGTAGAAATAATAAATTACGAGTACCTATATTTTATTATTTTTATAAAACATTAGCTGCTGTTAAGGGTTATGCACACATGAAAGTAGAAAATTGTTCCAAGGGTACGAAGGTAACCTACCCGTATGTCAAATTTCATTCAAATCCAAACATTGGTTAGTGTGTGAAGAAGTAACAAACACACATATTCGCGAGTCCAATGACCTGTAGATAGTTAGTACGCAACAACCGATAACTACCTACAAGGTCATTGACTCGTTTACTCAAATAAATTAATTTCGTATACGCGCATATTAATTTGAGTATTAGAATAAAAGTACTTTATTTTTTTATTTATGTTTACAAATCGATAGTGTTTCATGTACCGGATCGACCCTCCACGGGATTAAAGTGATCAAAATTTAACGGTGTATAGTATTTAGAACACCCGTTGCCAACATACGGCTACGATCTTTATGAAAAACATGACGAAATCTTCTCCAGCCACTCCCGTCTATCACTTACTACGAAACGAACTTAAATGCTCACAAAGCATTTAATAAGTAAAGAGATTAAATTATAGACATTGCCCCCGTAATTATGATAATCGTCCAATTCATCAGCAGACATACCGAATGTCATAGAACCTTAGAACTCAAGCCTTGGGGAGCAATTATAGTCAAAAGCTCGGCCACACTAAAATATATGGAGGCAACATTGCCCGCGGGCAAAACGTAACAATACACTTTTTAATTTTGACCATGCACATGCAACATGAACGTTCTAGATAAAAATCTAAGAAAGTTTATCGTGAACTGGTCGAGTTACTCGAGGCTCTTAATATCAATTTGGTTTTGACAAGTTCATTAATTTTTGTGTTATTAATGTACCGGATGCGTTGAGCGAGAAATTTGATTGGAGTTATATTAAAATGGTCATATTTTATTACGTTACTAGCTTTTGGCCGCGGCTTCGCTCCCGCTCTACCCTACTCCTACCCAAATCTACCCTACTCTACCCTACCCTACTCTACCCTACTCTACCCTACTCTACCCTACTCTACCCTACTCTACCCTACTCTACCCTACTCTACCCTACTCTACCCTACTCTACCCTACTCTACCCTACTCTACCCTACTCTACCCTACTCTATTTTTCTCGCCGTAAAAACCATCCTTGAACTTCAACGAACATTTTAAAAAAAGATTTGGCCAAATTGGTCCAGGCGTTGTTGAGTTATGCGCTTACCAACACATTTTGCGATTCATTTTTATATTATAGATATATTTATGTCTAAATAATCAAGTTATTTAAATGGGGCTGCTGTGTGGATAGTGAGTGAAGTAATCCATTATTTATTTATTTAGCTCTTTTATTATTAGCCGTCTATTACTTGGGATAGAGGATAAGCATTACATTATACACCGTGAAATTTTAGTGGTTGTTTACCCGCGGAACAAAACCATACCTACCAGTTGGATAGGAAAACAAATCCGTTTAGAATCGTCAGACTCATAAAAAATAGTATGGAATATATAACAGTAGGTTTTTTTATGGTAGGTAAAATCATCCAATGACAAGTCCCGCCCTTGGGTGGAGCGGGAAGTAGTGTCAGACTCTTACTGACTGAAACCTACCCCGTTCCTTCGTTGCCTATTATGCCGGGGCTCAGCCGTCCTCTTCGAAAACGGCCCTTAACCCCAGCAGGCTTCGACCCTGCCTGCCTGCAGCTAGCAGGCTGGGCTTCTACGGTTTGCTGACAGCTCCTTGAGGTGAGCGGGAACAGAACGCGCCGTCGACGACTTGGGCTCGGTCCGGTATGTTACCGAACGATCGGACAGCGTGCTACCCATTGCACGCCGTCCGCAAGCCCGCGATATAACAGTAGGTTACGATCTACGGAAGCAGAACAGTAACCAAAGACGCGGATGTAACCATGGGGTTCTTAAAGTTCATATTTTTAAAGACGAAAGAAGTCATGTTTGAAGTCATCATCAAGTTGTTTATATTGCAAAGATATATACATCGAAAGACTTGAACATTTGCCTGATGCAGTCTTCCCGTCCGATTATAATTTGGGTGTTTTTAAGTTTAGAGTGATTATGCTCACTTCATTTGCATCACTGCTTACAATGAGGCGGGATCGCAGTCAAGCACTAGTTTAAACCATTTAAACAAAAGCTCAGCAAGTTTCAACATAATATCGTAAGCTAAGACTTACTGTATGCCTCCCTAAAGATAAATCAGAAATTCCAACGATACTTTGAGAAAATCCCTTTACAATTTCTGCATTCACCTGGTTTCTCAACGCGCAAGGAAAAGCGTGTTTTCGCACTCCAGTCTACTAACTTACGTATAGGCTGCAAAGTGCGAACTCAACTGACCGCTATCACCGGTGAAAGTAACATATTAACTGTTAAAATGTTGCTACTCCTACTTTCTATGTGAATAGTACTGCCTCGGGCATTCAGATCAGATAAGGGAGCAATAAGGTTCCATTAGTACAACTTTTCATATCACAAGTTGTCTTTCTTCGGACAGTTTATCGATTAATCCGCTTGTCAAAAGATCGAATTGAAGAGGCAAGCTGGTTGCGCATCGAGAGCTGGGCTATGTTTCGCTTAGTTTAGTTTATGTTATGCTAACATTAATATTTTTTTCAATACAGTTGCTCAAAAACTGCCTCTTATCGCACTACGATTAGGTTCGATATGGCGTTTTTATCACGCGCGTGCTTTTTTTTTAATTTATCAAAACAGGCTTTTTTCATTCCTATTTCGTCACGGTCAAGGGTGATTATAATAATTTTTTTTTAAAGCAAATTGGCGGATATTTTTAAGGTTTTAATATGTAATGAATATTTAAATTGTGTTTTGAACAGAATATAATGAATAGACATGATTACGTAAGCAATAATTTGTTAATACCAACAAATTAACAATTATCTTAATATTTTTAATATTAGGATGTATACAGTTTGATATCTTTGCTTCTCCTTCAACCTGCAAAGGTTATGCGCGGGAAAAAAATACACCTAATATTACTCGTAACTAACTTATTCATTTGAAAAAGAGGATAGTTGTGAAAAAGAAGATTTGAAGAGAATCTTTTAGATGGTACGCTGAATTTACCTACCATTAAAAAAAAAGAAAAAAAGACGCTACGCTGCCAGATTATGTGGTTAAGGTAAAAAATACTTGCGATAGTCGGCTGCCATCAAATCAAAACTAAATTGTAAGGTAACATTGGAAAATTTTATTCAGGACCTACAAAATAAAAAAAATGTGTCGTAATTTTCCGATAAAAGATAGATTATTGGTGGATTTTTCATCATATTTCTTCGTAAGTGCATTGAAAAACGTCGTTTGATACACGTGGATATTTGTCATTGCTAGGCTCCATAACTCCCTCGCCTGTACGGCTCGGTTGAATTTCGCCTCGGCTGCAATGACAAACTTTCCCAACTTATATCAAAATGTACTATTTCGAAATAGTTATTCGAATTACATTAGTTATTTATTTATCAAATAATAGGTAACTTTCTTATTTATTTATATATTCTTTATTGTACACCGCATAAACAACAAAAATTAGGACATGTTATTATAAATAAGGGTACAATGGGCGGTCTTATCGCACAGGGCAATTTCTTACAGACAACCTTTGGATGGACTGAGTGAAAGGAAATAGATTTAGGGTTGTCAGTGTACAAACATCAGAAATAATACTAATAAGACATAATAATCCGAATACATACATACAATACCAAATAATATACTAATAAATATCAAAAATATATAATTGAGTTAGGAGAAGAAAAATCAAAGTGAAAGGTAATGTTCCTTCACCAATTTTTTAAACGTTGGAAGCGTTTGAGCACGCCTCACTTCAATAGGCAACGCATTCCACAAACGTGCAGCTTGAATCGTGAATGATTTGTCCACGAAGGAAGTGGAATGCGCGCGAATACTTAATTTTAGATTTTCCGATGATCTCAAGGACCTACTATGTGTGTCACTAAGGAACTGAAAGCGTTCTTTAAGATAAAACGGGGTACAAGGATTAAATAGCACATTATATAGCAAAGAAAGTATATGGGCGTTCCGGCGAAGGCGAATATGAAGCCATTTGAGCTTAGTACGAAATTCAGAAACGTGGTCATACTTGCGTAAGCCAAATATGAACCTGATACAGAGGTTTTGAAGTCGCTCAAGCTTATCCAATTGGTCTTCTTTCTTTCTTGATATTTTATAATTACCTACACTGTACTCAATCCAGATTCAAACAGCATTCTCCTTCGCGCCAAAAGGCTCGTCAGTCCGTTACTCACGTAGGTACAAATAATTGGACCAGTTGTACCAACAAGGTAACTAGAAGAACCAGAACCACTGCTCATCGTGAGAAAACAATATGACGTGATTCGTGATTGGGTTACGGGATGAGCGAAAATGTTCTGACAAAAAACGCATATGACGAAATTTTGAAATGTGCACGTTTTTACAGCTCTGAGTGTACGTGAACCGAAATGATCTGAATGTCAGAAATCAGGATCGAAATTGCAGTGAGATCTTGGATGCATAGCATAGGTTAGCATAGCATAGGTTAGCATAGCATCAGCCTTATAATGTTCCCACTGCTGGGACTCAGGCCTCCTCTCTAGGAGAGGGAATGGGCCGTAATCCACTACGCGGGCCCGGTGCGGATTGGTGGATGTCATATGTCTTTGAATTTTTGGTTCTTTCCTTCACCGTTTTGAAAGTAGTGGTGATGAAATGAATTACACAAAGTAATGCGCCTGGCTGGGCTTGAAACCGCGACCTACAAATCATAAGTCGGGGACGTTACCACTCGGTCACCACTGCTCTCTTCTCTTCATCTTAGATAACAAATACGGGAGATGGGTGAACTAGTGAGTACGAAGTGTGAACTGGTAGTTACCTGCCAAACAGACTCAAAAGACTGATCAGAGAAGGCTGAAGGCATCTTGGCTATAGTGAGGGGTTTTTTTCGTTGGGGAAAAAAAACATCCAATAACATTTCCCGCCCTTGGGCGGAGCGGGAGATAGTGTCAGACTTTTACTTAATACAAAACCCATCTGATTCCTTCATTGCCTTCGTAACAGGCCTCTGGTGTTGACTTTCACATTTTCCCTAGGGGCTATAGTGAGGGGTAATGAGATAAGAAAGTTAATTTGCAAATTCAGTATAAACTGAATTTGTTGTTAAAGTTTAATATGAAATTGACATATTGCTGATACTGCACATATTCTATGTGTGTATCGTGCAACTATGACATAATAATAATAATAAAAAAAATCTGACTAATTTCAATGTTCATATTATGTTAGCGACTCTTAAAAATACGTTAGTATAATATCTATTCAAATCCATTTAATAAATTAGTCAAATAGTTTATAAAAATAAAAGCATTCAAAAATACAATACTCATAAATAGAGGTTATGGGTTCATAAAATATGCATTTTAAGCGATCCACGCGTCAACTAGGTGAAGTGTAGCGTTAATAAAAAAGTTAAAAATGTTTTGGATCGACTACGACACATTTACGAGTATGTAGAGGCTTTTAGATTAATTCAAAAACTTAAGTCAAATTTTCAATCTAACCATTTTTAAGGTTCCGTACTTCCGACTTCGCAGTCTGTCCGTCTGTCTGTCACCAGGCTCTAGAACTGCGATAGCTAGACAGTTGAAATTTGCACAAATTATGTATTTAATACTGAAAACAAAATAAAATAAATATTTAAGGGGGGCTCCGATACAACAAATGCGATTTTTTTTGTCCTTTTTTGCTTGATAATGACAACAGGTAGGCACTTGAAATATTCACAAAATACTCAATTGTATTTTTACTTTAATAATAAAATAAATATTGAAGTGGGGCTCCCATTCAAAAACGCTATTTTTTGCCGATTTTGTTGTTGTTCTCTTGTTTATCTAGTCAATGGTACGGAACCCTTCGTGCGCGAGTGCTGCGTGCCGTGGCCGGTTTTCATAAGTTCATAGGTTAACTATTAAGCAGTCAGTTTGATTGAAAGATGATACTAATCATATGTAAGCATATCTCTATGGAGAAAAACATGCAGGAAACTCCATGGACACCGTTTTAAATCAATAGGAACAAAGTATTGAAAGTGTCATAAAAACAATACAAGTACTGCTTCATGTATGTTATGCAGTGATAAACATCTATAGAAGAAAATATAAATATACTAGCTCAACAGCAGGTTCGCCCGCGTCCTTACGTCATTCAGTAACAAAGTAGCATTCTATCGATTAAAATAATTCTAGTAGTTTTTAAGGTTATTAGATTATAGACAAAAATACAAATTTCCTCCATATAGTATTATTACTAAAATTGATGGAGACTGAAAAGTTCTTGTATCCTGGCTTAGTAAATACATAAGTCACTCATAATGACATTCTGCACATAATGGTATACGAGTACGTATGTGTAACGTAATTAGTAAATAAATATGTATATTATCTGCTTTTGCTAACAGTGTTACTACTAAAATATAAAAAAGTAGTATAATTAGATCATTAGGTAAACTAAAATAAATTGACTGAATTCATTATATTTTTCAGTAGGTAGGCATTTGATATATATTTTTGTATGTATGTTTATAATTTGTCATTATAAATGCTATGAATACATATATAGAAACGATTGTTTGTGGATATTGTATTTTTACTGACTATTTAAATGAAAAATCATGTGAAATTTTCTAAAGGAGTCTGTGTAGGTCCTTAAAGTACGAACATAGTTTTATAATTTACTAACAATTTTATACATATACACCTTTGGAGGTAGGGGAACATAAAGTCCCACATACCTCTGTTGAAAAGGGAGGATCCTCCGACCAGACAGGTGTTATATCTGGTGGGCTATTGCCCGATAGATGATTTCGGGTTTGTTCTATATGTTCCAATCGCGCCGCGAATCTTACTTGCGCGATGCAGGATTTGTTCATTTCTGACGACATAGATGTCGCTACACACCGTTACATGAAACACTATCGATTGGTAAAGACAAAATAAAAAAATAAAGTACTTGTTTTTAAACTTGAGTTAATTTACGTATGTACGATATTAATTTCTTTAATTAAACGTCAGCTGGGCGATTTCGATGACCTGTAGGTATTTAGTATGCAACGACCGACAACTACCTACAAGGTCATTGACTCCTTTATTTAAAGAAATTAATTTCGTATATGCATACATTAATTCGAGTTTTAGAAAAAAAGATTTTTTTTTCATATTTACACTATCGATTTATCGTGTTTCATGTACTAGATTGACCCTCCACGGGATTAAAACGATCAAAATTTAACGATGTATAATTATGTTTTGAATTAAATTATTATTTCGTTTATTTATTTTAAATACATATTAATTATATTTTTAAATATTTTTTAACAAAAATAAATAAAAAATACGATTAAAAATATAAAAAATAGTAGCCCACCGGCATCGGGAACAAGATCCAAGCTGCCGGCGGTCAGGGCTCCTGAGAGAGGAACCTCCGGATAAAACGCGACGTCTCTGAATCAGACTCTTGACCCAACTGCCTAACGAGAGCCTCCTCAGATGTTGGTCGAGGCTCTTGGCTATTAAGCCATTCGCCGTCATGACTATCGGCACAAAGACTGCTGTGTCCACTTCCCACATGTCGACAACCTCGCGAGCCAAGTCAAGATACTTAGTTTGTTTGTCCTTCTCAACATTCACGAGGTTCTCGTCATGAGGGACCTATATATCAACAATCATTGTGCGACGCTCTAGTCGATCTATCACTACTATATCAGGGTTATTGGCAACAATAGTCCTATTAGTGATGATAGATCGATTCCAATACAATGTGATGCTGCCATTCTCGAGAACTGGGTCGGGCACATACCTATAGTACGGTACTTCTGATTCCACAAGATTGTATTTAAGAGCAAGTTGCTGGTGGATAATCCTAGCTACGAGGTTGTGTCTATGCAAATAATCTCCGTTAGCTAGATGAGAACACCCAGAAATAATGTGTCGGATTGATTCTCCGGGCCGGTGGCATGCCCGACATATGTCAATCGTACCGTCCTTCACAATGTATTTCCGGTAGTTGTTCGTCATCATAACTTCGTCCATAATCACAAAGACAAAACCTTCGGTTTCTCCAAAAAGATCACCAAAGCGCAGCCAGGATACGGACACTAAAAGATCTACATCGGGTCCATGTAAGGCCCGGTAATAGCGTCCGTGAAGCTCCTTGCTCTGCCATACTTCCCTGCGGTCATTAGTATCCAGTACTATAGGCTTGCGCCATTATTATTATTATTAACTGGGATTGGACCAAATGCTACCCAAACGTGAGAGTACTTCCAAAAGATTTTATTTTGATATTACCTGAACAAAGTCACGAAATTAACCACTATTGAATTTAATCAAATTCACACTATTATTGATTTTCATTATCGACAGAATCGCTAATGAGGCCTACTAATTAACACAATCTGTGTTAATAAAAGGCTCCAGCACTATATATTGTTGCATAGAGTAAATAGGGTTTTAGGAGGTCTAGTTCTGGACTTCACGATGGCGAAACTTGTTTGGTTACTTCTCGTATTGGTGGTAGCCACACAGGGTTTAAGTGGTAAGTTGAAGATTTGGGTACAATATTTGCAATTATTTATTTATTTATTACTTTATTGCATACATTAGCTTATTACAGGACAGACATTTATAAAAAATAATATATTACAAAAAAAATATTAATATGTATTGGTTGGTTTAGATAACAATATTCATGTAAATTACATACTTATAATTATACATAAAAATTGGTTTATGCTCAGATTAATTATATACAAAAAAAAAAAAAATAGAAAAAGCAAAAATTAAAAAAAAAAACTGAATCTTCTTTGGATCGAGTATTTTTTTTTTGTTGTATAGCATAATATGTTGCCTCTAATTACTGTAATTGTCTAATTATTATTTTGCATCTGAATTTTTGCGAACAGATTGTCCACAAAAAAAAAATGCAATTATATGTAGATAGCTATAGCTTCTTTGCTCTGATTAAGATGCTGTTTTTTGTGGTTTTACTCTGTGACAGCAGAAAATTGTACTTAGAACTAAAGCTGATGTAGTTGTTCTATCTAACAAAAACCAGTTAGTCTTCAATATGTGTGTATGTTCACGAACATTTTTTTGTTCTGTATACGTAAGCCCGGAGCGCTCGATATCTTAGAAAATAGGTTACACATACAGACACACATATCCCAAAACAACGACCTTCGTGAGATACAAAATTCTACAAATAATTTTAATTTTCATAATTTACAGTAAAAAAGGCTAAATCTGCGACCAAACGAGCACCCAAAGATGTAAAAAAAGTTGATGGTGGGGAAAATTTAGGAAACCCAAACAAACCCTTAAAATGGCCGAGTCAATACACATTAAAGGCGAAAAGGATGTCGTTAACTGACAATGTCATTGAAGACTATGCCGTCTGGTAAGTCTACGCATGATTATTACTAATTATAGATTTTGTTGAAAAAAATAACCTCGGTGAAACTTCTGAAAGCGAAGAAATATGTTACTTGATTATAATTTGCTAAATGTAATATATTGTCCTCTATTACATGCTATTTTACACCAAGTTCTGCCAGTGGCTTCGCTCACGTAATAGTTGATAATTATTCCAAGAGAATATATACAGATTACAGATTACAAAATAATACAAGTTTTTTTAGATTTCTTACAAAAATGGTTATAAATACAGCGTTATTAAAGAAAAAACAAAACAGAAAGAAAACAAATATACCTAATTTCGAAAAAAAGAAAAATGTACCTTTAATATACAATTTATTTGATACTTTTAATTCCTAGTAGATCCAAAGATCCACTTCAAAGCAAAAGAACGGGGTAGGTTTTTAGTCAGTAAGAGTCTGACACTACTTCCCGCTCCACCCAAGGGAGGGATTTGTCATTGGATGATTTTACCTATCATAAAAAATACCCCTTTAAAAAAAAAATCATAGGTAATAAATCTCCCTAGGGAACAATGAGATTTGAATTTGGAACGTCAAAACCAAAGACCTTGAATTAAAATGTATACGCGTCCGTCTAATAAGTTTATTCAAAAATTGAACAAAGAATAAAATGTGGTTACTGATCAGACACTAAAAAATATTGAAAGAGTGGAAGTGTTTTAGAAAATTAAAACTATAGGATCATTCAAGTACTGAATTGATTGAATATCGAGTTTTAGAAGATTATAATATTTATAGCTTGTAAATATTAATTATATTTTTTAGTAATTTGTCTTTTAATTATCTCTTAAAAGTAGAGTATCCAATACGAAGATAAAGCTGTCTTGGGCGGCTTGAACTCTTCACTTTACTCAGGTTTTTACACTAACTCTCTCGCATTGCTCGGGAATTAATTATATAAAGGGTCTTTCAACAAGGACGGGTCGATGTTGAAATTAAATAAAACAAGCTGTATGTGAGATATTAAAGAAAAATAATTTTTATTTGAAAGGCCCAGTTATGCCATTATTTATGAAATATGTCATTGGTCCGTACTTCTTCGAAAACGATGATGACGAGGCCATTAGGTACTGTCAACGGTGAGTGCTACAGATCAATGATTAACAATTTCCGGCCACCGAAGGCGCGGGCTCGCGGACGGTGGGCAATGGGTAGCTCGTTGTCCGTCCGTCGGGTAACAGACCGGTCCGAGCTCAAGTCGACTACGGCGCGCACTGTTCCCGCGAGCCTTATGGAGTTGTCAGCAAACTGTAGGGGCCCAGCAGGGCCGAAGCCTACTGGGGCCAAAAGTTATGTGAAAATGTCACCACGGGCATGTGAAAATGTCACCTGGGACAAAGGCAATGAATGGAAGGGTAGGTTTTTAGTCAGTAAGAGTCTGACACTATTTCCCGCCCCACCTAAGGGCGGGATTTGTCATTGGATGATTTTATCTACCATAATAAAAAGCTTGTTTTTTTTTAATTTCAACATCGACCCATCCTTGATGAAATACCCTTTAGATCCCTCACTGACGTTCGGGATTACAACGTAGCAACCTTCGTTTCGTTTGGAATTCAACATGTCGCCCACGATATTCCTTTATACCCTCACATAATCTACTATTAAAACTTTATATGACTGACTGTAATAAACAGTGTGTGTCCGAATGCGTCAGAGAAAAAAATATTGAAATAAAATTGCATTAATTCGGATATTGTTTCCGAATATATTACACCCGATTCGTCACCAACTCTTAATAGTGTGGTAAATAATATATTTTGTCTTATTTTTTAGGAAAAACTCCAAACAATCGAGAATAGATTACAATGGTGGGCAGGTGAAATCTTTTGTGTCTTCTAAAGACAAGAATTTCCGCTATGGTGTTAAGTTTGAGGTCAGTGTTTCACGTTTAACCGGGTACAGATTGCTGTGACGTAACCTGCAATGTAAAACGCAATTAAAAAAAATTGCCGTTTACATTGGCGAAATGTATCATGCAATGTAACAGAATTTCCATAGGTTGGACGCCTTACGCGTGTTAACCGTGCAGTGTGCACGCAAGCGAACAGAGCATTTCAATTAATTATGTGAGTAGGTTGGTACCTGATATGACCACGATGGTTCGCGGTCATATCAGGCCAAAATACAAAAAAAACGCTTGAATCCTATGGCGCGGCGCCAAACCTAACCCTTTGAATTTTTCGTTTCGAGTGCAAGCAAATATGAATTTAATGGTGATCAGGCGGAAGTGTTTTTGATAGTACATGTTCGGTTCGTGCGCGCTCTACATTCACACTTATGAAATGCTCCTTTCATGTTACATTAAAGCAGTCTGTATAGTTTAATACGCGGCAGATAAGTTGAACTAAAATGGCCGTCGTTACGCGTAATCCCACGTTGTGCAGTACCATTGAGACCTGAAAATGTCTAACCACACATTGAAGGTCGACCGCCATTTTGGTTCAACGTAAACGCCGCGTATTGTACCCGGCTTTTGGTTATTAATTATTATAAACTTATACTGTTAGAAACTAATACCAATATTTTCTTAAAACAGATCCATCCTGAGGCTTCATTAGAACAAGAAGTTTTAACAGTGTGTAACAACATTGAAGGCTCCAAATGGGAAAGACTAACACCTGAAACTATTTTGCCTGAAGTCGATGGCTTTGAGGCTGAAAGTGAGAACCAAAATTTTTGGAAAAAATAAAAAATGGCTTGTTAAAATAGGGTCACTCTGTAATAGGGTATTTGCACGAAAAAAAAAAAAGTAGTTAACCAACAAAATTTAATACTAATTAAGCCACAGCCAGCCAGCTAAGTTCAGCGATTGGCCGCACTGGCTGCGCTGCGGGTCAAGGGTTCGATTCCCGCTCGGAACAAATGAGTGGCTTGTGTATGTGAGCACACAAAAAAAAAAAAATTGTTAGAAAAATTAACAAGTTATAACATTAAAAAAATATATCTCTTTCGCTAGAAAACCCTTTTTGTATGGCTGCCATACGGATGTTATGGCCTTTGACGCCGAAGACCATGTCGTACTTTTCTTTCATCATTTCTATGAAGCTTCGTCAGTTTCAATGTTGACGTAGACATTTTAATTGCTTTTATCATATCTTAGCATGTTCCCTATTGAGGCCACCAGGCCCCCTAGCCAAGTTAGAATCGATTCGTTTAGCGTGAATGCTTCGAGTTGGCCACGCCCCCAATTTCTTTATTCTGACCACGTGACTGAGCGTTGAGATGGCGTCAGCACAAAGGAATTGGGGGCGTCGCCAACTCTAAGCGTTCACGCTATACGAAACGATTGTAACTTGGCTAGGGAGCAGTTGTGGTTACGATGAAATGGGTAGTTCTGAGTTTTCTAGCTTTATTTTAGAATACTAAACTCTATAAAAGCTAAGTAATTGTTCTGTAGATACTTCAATAATATCTTTCCGTTACTCAGTTGAAGAAACGATGAATGACAAAGAATGTACCAAGTTCATTTACGATTCCGACGAGGACGGCGTTGACGCTGAAAGAACTATTTGGGCATATTACGATGGAAAGGCCCGCGCTTGGGTCCCCGTCAGGTAAGAAAATAGTCACAATATGAATTGCCGCTATTTGTTAAGACCATTTCTAGTCCCTTCGCTATGAAAAAGTGATGTTTAAAATTAAATTTTTGTACCCGAAAAGGTACTGTTGATCAATGAAGTATTTTCCTTCTTAGACAGTGGTGCTCAAATTGTTTAATCTTCTTAGTGTTTTGATGGCAAAACTAGTTTATTTTTTCAAATTAAATTCCTTTCCTGGCCCAATATTCGGCCACGGTAATACCGTCCATTGATGCGGTCATTAGGTTTCTACGTGCACAGGTAACAGAGCACATGACGCAGGATGGAAGGTCTGCGGAGAGGCGCCGCACAGACACTGAAATATGGAACTGTCTGAGGACCCTCATCTCTGGAGATTTTCTTTACTGCGCCTAATCTGAGTGCGGAGTCTGTTTATGAGTTATTAAATAAGTTTACATATTTTGTTATTTAATTTATAATAATTACAAATCTATTTCAGATACGAAGTTTTGGAGTTCAACTCTTGGTTGGGTTCGAAGAATAAGCACGAAATTTGGGACTTCTTCGAATACGAAAAAGACTTCTCTTTCCGTACTGCTTTTAATGTAGAAGATTGTAAGTATTCAAAGACATATAGCCTTTATTCACTCATTTAGATGACACGAAGAATAGAATAAAAAAGAACCTTTATTTGGGTCAAATACAGCATAACGGTTAGAAAAACAAAGTAAAAAAAAAATGAACAGAATGCGTCATTCGTGGCCTTTATTCTTGATATTTAAGACTAATATTACATACAAACACAGGTTTTGTCTGAGTAAATAAATCATTATTTTTTTATTTTTTCACAGACGGTTGTTCTGAAGAAGAAGCTATAAAGCATACAATGGACAGTGAAGGTGTAACCAAACATTTGTTGTTCATTGATGCTGACAATGATAAACATGTTGATCATGTTTTTAATACGTAAGCGTTGATGTTTTTTTAAATGCCTAGCTTAAAAATATTTCTAAAAGTGCTAAAACTAAATAGCTTGCTGCAGCGAATTTGCAACATTTTTTTATGAAGTAAAAAAATCTTCAAGTAACCGCTCCCACTCCAAACTAATTAATAAAGTAAAATCGATCTCAACCGCCACTGCTGTCGTGCCATAAGAAACTATTTGCTGATTTGAAGTTTTTGGTTACAGATTCAAAAAAACCCATAACAAGAAGTACTCTGATGCTGAGGAGCATGCAATGAGGAGGAGTCTCTTCCAGATGAGTATGAGGTAATTTAAAATATTGAGATTTAAATCTCGATAAATAGTATCTAGAAACTTGTAGATATTATCATTTTGTAACTCATTAATTGCTTTTTAAATTACTGTAATATTTTAGAGAAGTCATCCAAACCAACCGTCAGAATAAGGGTTACAAACTCGCTATCAATCAATTTGCTGACAAGACACCCGAAGAAATGAAAAGATACATGGGTCTGATGAGGCGCCCTGAAGGAAAAGTTGGAAACGTCCCCTTCCCTTATGATGACAAAAAACTGGAAGAACTCTCAAACGATGTACCAACAGAGTATGACTTGAGACTTTTGGGTGTTGTTTCAAACGTTAAGAGTGAGTTTTCTTATAAACCTTTAGTTAATATATATGTAGTAGACGTGCTGTGCTAACTGCAAATAAATTGGAGGTGGCAGAATTTGTTGAACATTTTAATAG
This sequence comes from Leucania comma, assembly GCA_958295575.1. Classification (NCBI taxonomy): domain Eukaryota; kingdom Metazoa; phylum Arthropoda; class Insecta; order Lepidoptera; family Noctuidae; genus Leucania; species Leucania comma. The sequence continues at coordinate 19,686,475 of OY282471.1, forward strand.
CTGTGTGTACAAATGTTTCGCTCCCTTACAGATCAAGAAGAGTGTGGTTCTTGCTGGACCTTTGGAACGACTGCTGCAGTAGAAGGAGCACTTGCAAGGAACAACGGAGGCAAACTGATGGCTTTGAGCAACCAAGCTCTTGTGGATTGTGCTTGGGCGTACGTATTGCAGCTCTAAAATTGAACACAAATCGTTTCATTTCTCTTATAAAGTTTTTAAATGTCCAATTTATTTTGCTCCAACTCTGTTAATTTTAACTTAACTTTAACTTTTAGATTATATTTAACTTTAACAAAGCTCATAAATTACAGATTCGGCGCCGCGGGCTGTGATGGCGGTACTGATAATGCGGCCTATGAGTGGATGATGGAATATGGTTTACCGACTGAAGCAGAATATGGTGCATACAAAAACAAGGTATAATTTATAGCGATGGCACATAACGACATACAATTTTACAAATCATTACCTACCACCTACAATACTATAAGAGTGAGATACAATACTATGAGAGTAAATTGGCACGGTAGTGACCGTGCCAATTTACTTACAATTTTATTTCCACATTTTGTTAATCGAAAATATATTACTCGTAGCTGTTTGTCTTTTTATAGGATGGCGAGTGTAACATCAAAAATATGACGAAAACTTTCCCGATTCGTGGATACACCGATGTTACACCATTGAGCATTGGAGGTTTGAAGGTCAGCTTTCCGGTCTTAGCAAAATTATAATACTATATTTCTATTTGTAGATTACATTTAGGCTCAGCTAAATTAATCGACAATTTACTCCGCAGGTTGCACTTATCAACCATGGTCCCTTGTCCGTGTCCGTCCATGTCACCAAAGCTTTCTCTAAATACTCATCTGGGATCTTCTATGATACTGAATGGTAAGTCTTGCAAAACTGTCATATCTTCATCAGACATTTTTTTAAATATCTCTAATTACATAAGCATATCATGATTTGGAGTTTTAATTAACAATATGTTATTAGTCGGAGGACTGACTGCTAAAATACAAGCCCTGGCTTTGTTTGGGTACCAGTTTTACCTTTTTTCTTTCCTTACCTTCTGAAAACAAATACTGCAGATAATGTAAATGTAGACTGTACACGTATATGTAGCTACCAAATTAACTTTTACTTCCTATTTCAGTGATCAACTCCGTCTGAACCACGAAGTGAGTTTGGTCGGGTACGGCGAGCGTGATGGTGACACCTTCTGGATCCTGAAGAACTCTTGGGGTCCTCAGTGGGGCATTGGAGGATACATGTACATATCAGCTAGGGACAATGTCTGTGGCGTTGCTACTGAACCTACTTATGTTGTCTTTTAAGATATAGTAACTGCTTCGACTACATTGACTGAACTAACTTACTAGACGATAATGGCAAGAAAATGGCTCCGAGTTGAAACTATAATTTTTATCATTTTGTTTATCAATCAATATAAATAAGCACGTGGAATTTTTATTTAGTTTGTAAGCAATAAATTGAATGATTGATTATAAATTGTTTTTCTCAGTATTTAAACAAAGTTCCAACATAACATTAAGATAATTACTTGACATGTTAGGTATTTAATATTTTAATTAGGTCGGAAACTAAAATAAATCTGGCTTTACTGTGACAAATAATAATAATATATAACATGAATATGCTTGCTGATGAGAATATTTTGATATATTTACAGTTATTATTTGCACTAACTAAACTAAATCTCAAACATAAATTCTATTGTAATATAAATATTAGTATCTTTCATCTCTTTATTTTCCCTATAACCATAGCTAGTCATACATTTTTGGTAACATTGTCAAGTACAATATCATGTTCCGGATTCGTCGACTACGAATGGAATCCGCAACCACGGTGCTCTGACAGCGTTACATGGCATATTTTTTATATGAGTAAAGCATTCGATAACGTAGATCACAACAGACAACTTTGAAATTGCAAGGAAAACACTTTGATGTACTAGAAGTCATAGAAAGCGATTGGTTCAGAATACCTAATTAAATGTTACTACTTTTTTTGTCGAATACAGATTAAGTTTTCTGTCAGATAAATTTGGAATTCCTTAGGAAAGTGTCTTAGGGCACCATGTGAATCATTACGATAAAGAACGAAAAAAAAATAACTTCCTAATTTATAACAAGAATATTCAGTTTTTTAGTTACAAAGCAATGTACGGTATACTCATAATATTTCGGTTATTAAAGTGTACCAAAAGAACCAAAATTAACATTTATTAATATATTATCCTATATTCAATAATGAACTGGCTAAAAGATAACCTGACAAAGAATATTACCAAAACCAAAAAAAATGCATGTAAATAAAGTTTCAAATGTCCGAATTAAATATCAAACAAAATACTTATAGGATTACTTAGTGTTGTCCATTATAGTCAATTTGCTACAAATAAAGTAGACCGATTCAGTTATCATTTAACCCATACACGGACTCCAAATCACAAACATACTCACATCTAAAATTACAACGATACTTACTAGTTACGTACCAGACAAAGAGGGGTGGTTGAGAGACAATAGACAAGTATATACAAAAATAGTTTATTAAAAATAAACACACATACATATTTATTATACTGCAGGGTTTATTCCTAATAACTACTTTATTGTACTGATTATATAAAATGAAAATCCGCTTATCGGCTTGACAGCCGTGCTAATTTCATTTGCGTTGAAAAAAAAAATATGTTTAATCATATTCAAAACTATTATGATATAATTTTCACTTTGCGATTCTTTTGAAGACGTATTTTCGTTCTCTGAAATAAAATGGTAATCATGATGAAATAATTATTGGTTTGTATTCTCTATTTACATCCGGACAGTCCAATCTCTTATCATTACTGATTTGGCTGCTTTTATCCTTCGCAATTCTGGTCATTACTGTCACCAATTTTTTTTTTTTATGTGTGAACCAAGATATGTTGTTGTTAGGATTCTAATATGATCACGATAATTAATCTATTAAAAATAACGTCAATAATGATCTTACTTTTAAGTAAATTATGAAAATGAATACACCGAAATTGAACGAATTTAGACTTGGGCTATCTAGGCTCTCATGACTATACATGCACGCTTGTCATCCGCAAGTCCGCGCCTATGGTGACCAGAAATTGCCCTGCGACTCCTGATGCGTTTTCTACTGCGATGGCTAAGGAGTGAGGATGTCCTCTTCCACACGGTTTCGGACAAATCCTTTAGGTATTCGAATTGCAAAATGCGTTTTCTACTACGATGGCTAAGGAGTGAGGATGTCCTCTTCCACACGGTTTCGGACAAATCTTTTAGGTATTCGAATTGCAAAAGGAGGTGACCGCTAACTATTCCTTCAAGGAAGGACACTCACCAAGGAAGGTCTTCGGAACATGGCCTGAACCAGGGCTGGACGCGATAGGTCACCGCCGCCGCCGTCTTTCGCTCCACCTTAAACGAGAGAAGTTCATTGATCATAATCATCCTACAAAAGATTATTATTTAAAAATGACCGACTCATGAGGTTTTCTAGAATTCTGAAGAATTCTTGTTCCATGGAAACCTAAAAAGGTCACTATTATAATCAAATAATATACATATAGTATATATTGATAATATATTATAATGTTATTACATTGTTCAATTTTACAAATCTGTTCTTGTTTTATTAAAATGTTATCCAATATTCGGGTGATACGAAAATTAGTTTAATGAGACAATAATGAACGTGATAAATCTAATTTTCATTTAACGAAATAAGCTTTATCAGGTTCATTATTTTTTTAGGTATATTAGCATATTTTATTTGTATATTAACGTTGTGAATACATGGAATAAAATCTGTATCGATAGGGATATTTATTTTACGTGTGAATAGAAGGTTACATGATTAAACCCGCCTTTTAATTCTGAACATTTTCCTACTTGTTACTAGGGCGCTATATCGAATTGTTTTAGATTTCAGACTGCCCGACAAATTAGTAATATATTTATATACGAGTCTTATTGATATAGATTTATATTGTGTAATGGATCCTATCCTCAAATATTTATGTTCTCTCTCTTATTCAAAGATTTGCTGGGAAAAAACTCACTTTTGTGCATGAATTGTCAAATCACTGTGTACTACTCGTATGTTATGCATTAGCATAACTACTATAAAAAAATAAAGAATGAAGGACAAGTTTTTCAGTAAAAACGAACTTTAACTTGATTTCAAAATACACCGATAAGTTTTAGTCGTTTTAATCCCGCGGAGGGTCGATTCGGTACATGAAATACTATCGATTTGTAAAGAAAAAATAAAAATAAAGTTAAAAGTCACACATATAGGTATAGGTACCAACCATAACACTTTAATAACGTGTGACTACGGCTTTTCTTTTTGTTTTGTTCTTGTTTCTCTAGTAACCTTGTTTATTTCAGTATCCCAAAACTCTTGTTTCATACTTTTTTAGCGTTCTTTTTTGTCGTAGTCGGGTTTAATTTTTTTAAACTTTTTTTTATTTAAACTATTTTGGTGTTAAAACAGTGTGCTTCTACACAGTCTTTGACATCGAATTTTTTACCGCTTGAGAGCGCCACATTGAAATTTAATGATAATATTTTTGATAAGCACAAGTGAAGCCCTTTCAAGTGATATCAAATACGGTGTATTTATATTAACGTTTTTTTAACACATGACTTTTTGTCCGCTAGAGGGCGTCACTTTAGATTTGAACAATATATTGGAAATGTACAAGTGAAGTCCTTTCAAATGATACCAAACACGAACTGTTTATCTAAATTTTTTATTAACGTAATACTTTTTGTTCACTAGAGGGCGCCACATTGAATTTTTATAATATTTTTTTTTTATAAGCGCAAGTGAAGCCCTTTCAAATGATATCAAACACGGTGTACTTATCCTAACATTTTTTTAACACATGATTTTTGTCCGCTAGAGGGCGTAAGATTAAATTTAAATAATATTTTGGAAATCTACGAGCCAAGCCCTTTCTAAAGATACTAAACATATTTATCTCATTTTTATTTTTTAACACATTACATTTTGTCCGCTAGAGGGCGTCACATCGATTTTTGTGACACGTTACGTAACCTATGTTCAGCGGACGAATAAGACGGTTCTAACGTCGAGTTCCGATTAGTAGATTAGAAGCTATGAGGGAACATCTGAACATACTCACATACATACATACATACATAGCCAGTCAAAATTATAACCCTCCTTTGGCTTTGCCGTAGTCGGGTAAAAACAAATTCGCTTCCCACTGTCTGTCCCTATGTAGGTATGCTTAGATCTTTAAAACTACGCAACTGATTTTGATGCGGTTTTTTTTATTATATAGAGTGATTCAAGAGGAAGGTTTACATGTATAATCCATGCATAATATGTTTAATATCACCATTGCACCCGTGCGAAGCTGGGGCGGGTCGCTAGTATTTTTGTAAATTCATGAAGACTACCTGAACAAAGTCACGAGAAAAGCCTTTAATTAATTTTATGAAACAACTGTAATCAAACTCATTAGCAACTGAACCGCTAATAAACCATATTAATTAGCTTAATCAAAATGTATAAAAAACTGGAGCGGTATATATTTTGTGGCATTGGACATACATGGGGCTCTGGGATCTCTGGTTCTGGGCTTCAAGATGGCTAAATTTATCTGGTTACTTCTCGCGCTGGTGGTGGTGACGCAGGGTTTAAGTCGTAAGTTATTTATTCTTGTTTTTTTTTTTTTTATTAAACTTTATTTTTTTGATTTAATTTTGTTTTTGCTCTTATTAACCCAAAATATAGCCTTTTGTGACATTTATTTAATCTAATCTAATTATTTTTACATCATAATCAGAAGCCAAACAAAAATGACACCTATATCTACGTTTATATAGGTGTTATTTTGGTTTGGCTAGGGAATTTTAAAAAATAATAACCGCGGCTCCGGAACGGTCAGTAAAAGTTTGACTAATTTACTCCACCTAGAGCGGGTGAAAACCTAGAAATAGATTGACGGCAAGGTTGGCGCAGTGGTTGAGCGATTGACTGCTACGCTGCGTGTCGCGGGTTCGATCCCCGGCTGGGTCAAATATTTGTATGACCTACAGTTAAGTGCTTCTGGGTGCCTTGAGTGTATGTTAGTTTACATGTTTGTGAACGTACTCACGATATAGTCATTCCTAGTGTAGGACAAAGATTTTTTTTATTAAAAAAGTTGATACCAATTTTGTTGAAACAATGACGAAGTTAATTTTCGTATTTTGATACTTTTTAGTGAAAAAGGCCCAAAACAAAAAACTGGGAAAAGGAGAGACCAAAAATTTGACCAAACCGAAGAATCTGTCATGGCCGAACAAATTTAAGATACAAGCGAAACGAATGTCCCTCACTGACAATGTCGTCGAAGATTACTCCATCTGGTGAGTTTGGGCAGTTTTTTTTTTGTCATTTGCTACAGAAATTGTGTATAGCTGGAAATCTCAATATGTTTGAAAATACATTTAGATTGAAGTAGGCAAAGATTGTTATTGCACTCAAGGCAAGATAGATATTGCATGACTTTATCATATTTTGTATAGTATTATTTCGGGTTTCAATCGAAGTGGGGGTGCTGCGTGTAACCATAGCAAATGGTTCAAATTAATTGCCGAGCACTTTACTACAGTGCTGTATAGTAGAAATAAATTTAAAGTCATGTTTAATGCAAAACGCTTTAATGTAATATTTTTTTAATGCCCGTCTAAATAATTATTTTATTCATGTACCGTATTTATGTCTAAAGAGTACAAAACATACATTCTGCTTTTCTGTACATCTGCTAATTCTTTCTAAACCAAACAACAGATTTTGATATTTTTTTAATTACTTAAGCCCCAAGCGAACGCCAGCGTTCGCACACGTATTGTCTTTCTATTGTGTTTCTAATTACGATATTCAAAAGATTAAGGAATAGTTTTTTTTTTCGTTTAATTTCTACACTGGTGCAGCTATCAAAGAGCTGGGCAAGGCTGTGCCAGGGGCAAGGGGGGCAAGGGGGAGGCCTTAAATCTTATTAGTAAACACATACTAGCGAACATTTCTCCCGACTCCGAAATTTAAACAAAATAGAACCCAACACTTATCACAGGCAACTAGTTTTAATCAGTAAAAGTCTGACACTCCCTCCTGAAAAAAGTAGAAGCAATTTGAAGATTTCCCAAATAAAAACTGGCTCTAGTTTTTTTCCTCCTTTGGTTATCTAGCTACGCGACTGGGTGGGTGTGTTTATTGATGTAAAGGTAGAACTACACTGCGCAAACGTGTGCCACACACGCCGATCTGGGCGCGTCGATCTCCATACATTTTATATGGAAACTGGACTTGTAGAGCTACACTTGATCTACGCTACGCGACGTCGTTCTACGTACTAAACAGGCTTGTTACACGTGTGCGTCGTATGTAGTTCTAGCTTAATTTTCACCTGAGTGAAGCTGGGGCAGGTACCTAATTATTTACATTATACAATTCCTATTTGATATTATTCTTATTTTTAGGATGACCCCCACGAAGTCTCGAGTAGATTACAACAATGGTTACGTAAAGTCTATAGCAATTGCTAAAGACAAGAATTTCCCTTATGGCGTAAGGTATGAGGTCGGTATGCCCTGTATATTTTTAGTTAATACGGTAAATATAATCAAACTAAAATGTTTCTTGTTTAAACCCGTTATTTATATATACGGCGGTAGGTGCGAAAAAGTTAAGACGCGTTTTTGCTAAGCAATTTTAATTAAAATTATAATACAAGTAATTATTTAAAATAAATCTATATCATTGGTTTTATAGTTCACTAATTAGGTGATACTTACATTGGTAAAATATTCTATGTGAGATAACACTTAAAACCACCACCTGCCAGCTGTTCACTACTGCTTTTACATTCACCACAGAAGAAACCACTTTGTCTACACAATGTCTCAACTTGACATCATCCAATCAGCCCAGAAGGACTTGGAGCAGTGTTTCATGAAGAAGATGGGCGAGCTTGAGGCACAGATTCAGTGTGCCGGACCAGCAAAGGACACAGTAGCCAAGGTTGCAGAGGAATTCCGGACATTTAGGGAGATTGTGTTTGGGATGCTGGGGCTACTTCGGAAGCAGATCGCGGAGTGCTCTAGGGTGATTGATGGTTTAGAGACACGCACTCGTCAGAAAGCACTTATCTTCACCGGGTTTGCAGAGGCGGACAAAGAAGATTGCCGAGCTCTTATCTTGGATGTGCTGCATAAGAAATTGGCACTTCTGGACATAACTTCAGCCTCCATCAAGGTATGCCACAGACTGGGGGCGTCGAGCAAGGGTTCCAAGCGCAGCAGACCTATATTGGTGAGGTTCACCAGTGCAGATTGTAAGTCTGCTGTATGGAAGGCAAAATCCGGATTGAAGGGCTCCGCAGTCACTGTCAAAGAATTCCTGACCAAAACTAGACAGGCTGTTTTCAGCCAAGCACGACAGCACTTCGGTATGACGTCATGCTGGACCCAGGATGGCGTTATTGTGGTCCGATCCCCCGATGGAGCCCGGCTGAAGATTTCGTCCTTGGAGGAACTAGATCACTTGGTGGCTAAGTATCCTAAGAAGACAGGGGAATCAGCTGCGGCTACAGCAAGCAAACCAGGTATTGGAGTACGAAGGAATTAGTTGCTTTTCTTGGTTGCTATCTTGAAATGTTGCTTCAATAACTTTTGGCATACTTATTTACAATGTTTGTCTGTTGTTTGTAGTGTCATACTTTAACTTATTATTATATAATTGTTATTGGTCACTTATACCCGCTTCTTAAATCCTTTTATTTGAAAAAGTACTCTGTAACTCTGTGTTTTTAAAAGTGATTATGATGGTATTTTAACAAGAATTTTCATAATGACACCAATGACACTGTCACTTGTCAATGTCAATCTTGTGACGTTCATTTCTTTCGACATTCGATTCTAATTTCTTCATTGCGTTTCGTTTTTGCTAACATAATTTTAACATAATTATCATGTTTAGTTTTGTTTCCCGCTTATTTAATATTGTATTAGCTTGTTCAGTATTCGCTTGATATAATATATGTTTTTTGTCTTTAATGTTATGCCCTGTAAATTTTTATGTGTTGTAGTGGTTACTCTATTGGTGTTGCTGGTGGGTGGTGCACAGATATAGTAGTGTTGCACCGAAAATCTTCTTTTGGATTTTATTAGTCTAGTTGTTTATTTTCTAGTATTTATTTATATTTATTTTATTTTATATGTTATCTGATGATGATTCTTTTCACTCAGCTATTGATTCTGGTAATTCTTCCTCTGATGCAAGTTTTGTTTCTTTGTCAGACGGCACCCTTGGCGGTTTTGTGCGTCAGACTTTTAGTCAGCAGGGAAAAAACTTGTTTAATGTCTGCCACATCAACGCTCAGAGCGTGCCAAGTCACTTTAGTGAACTGTACGATACTTTTTCGGATGCTGATGTTCACGCCGTTCTGATTTCAGAGAGTTGGCTTAAGCCTAATCTTTTATCCACTTCCTACTCACTTCCTGGTTTCGTTCTCATCCGGAACGATAGAATTGGAAAGGGTGGTGGTGGTGTCGCCATCTACCTACGAAGCGATTTTCCTTTCAAAATTATTGCTTCTTCTCCTTCACCTTACAGTGCTTCTGCCGAATACCTTTTTCTGGAGGTCTATATCAAAAGTGTCAAGACCCTACTTGGTGTTGTGTACTGTCCACCAACCGTGGACTATTTTCCCAACATTGAACTGGCACTGGAGTCTGTAGGGTCAGAGTATGCACATTGCGTCATCATGGGCGATTTCAATACCGACCTTTCTCACTCAACTCCTCGTTCCCGTAAACTCCTCCACATAATTGAGTCCGTAAGTCTTCATGTTCTTCAATTGCAGCCAACTCATTTTAATGCTTCTGGTGATGACACGTGGCTCGATTTGATTCTAACGTCCAATCCCCTCCTTGTTTCCTCTCATGGTCAATGTCCTGCCCCGGGTTTTTCCCACCATGACCTCATTTTCCTTTCGTATGTCCTAAAACCACCTAAACCTCTTCCTAGAATTCTGCGCATGCGTTGTTTTGCTCGAATAGATGTTGAAAGGCTGCGACATGATGCGTCGGAACTGGACTGGGGGGATCTTGCTAATGCAACAACCGTAGACGATAAACTTTGCATATTTAACCAAACCGTCCTGGCTCTCTATGACAGACACGCGCCTGTTAAGAGAGTTAAACTTAGACGTCCTCCTGCTCCATGGATGACGACAGCGGTTCGTATAGCAATGAAGCATCGGGATCGGGCCTTTCGGAAATATAGAACAGATCGCTGTGAAGTTAATAGAAACCTCTTCAAAACTGCAAGAAATCGGTGTAATCAGGTGATACGCAATGCCAAACGCCGCCACATTCTTGATAATATTGCTTCTTCTTCTCCTGCTGATACTTGGAAGTTCTTAGGAACTCTTGGTATCGGTAGGGCACGTCATGTGGATTTTCCTAAGACTATTGGCCTAGATGATATCAACCGTCACTTCACAACCACTGAACATTTGGATACACAAATGTTGTCTCAGACGGTGGATTTCATTTCTGGCCTACCTCGTCCAACCCAAGAAACCTTTTGCTTTTCTCCAGCCACTTTGGGTGAAATCAAAAAGATTATCCTGTCTATTAAATCCAAAGCAGTGGGCCATGACGACATCAGTCGTCGTATGGTCACCCTGATCCTTGACTATCTTCTCTCGCCGATTACTCACTTAATAAACTTTTCTCTCAATTCCGGAAAATTCCCATCCCTGTGGCGTATGGCCTATGTCCGTCCACTTCCTAAAATCTCAAATCCTTCCCTACCTAATCATTTTCGTCCTATTTCTATTCTCCCTTTCTTGTCTAAAGTACTTGAGGCCTGCGTACATAAGCAGTTTTCGGGGTTTGTTCACCGACATAGCCTCGTAAGCTCTTTCCAATCTGGATTTAGACCTGGGCACAGTACAACATCCGCTCTTTTAAAAGTGACTGGCGACATTAGAGAAGCAATGGAAGATACAAAGGTTTCTGTGTTGGTATTGATTGATTTCTCCAATGCCTTTAATGCCGTCAGTCACGATATACTCCTATCTATGCTTTCCCATCTTATGGTTTCGCCCAAGGCGTTGGAATGGTTCTCATCTTATCTTCGGGGACGCCGGCAGTCGGTTCGCGTTGATGAGAATTCGTCGAGTTGGCGTGATCTGGGTGCTGGTGTTCCACAGGGCGGTATTCTTTCTCCATTGTTATTTTCCATCTTCATAAATTTTATAACTCACTATCTTCGGTGTTCGTATCATCTTTACGCCGATGATCTTCAGTTGTATACAGCTGTGCGGGTGGAAGGTTTATCAGACGCTATAGAGGATATAAACCGGGATCTGGATGCTATCAGTAGCTGGTCTGATAGGTTTGGGGTGTCTGTAAACCCCTCAAAGTGTCAGGCCATTGTTATTGGTAGCTCACGCATGATGAGTAGAGTAGCGGTCAGCTCTTTGCCTCCTATTGTTTTCAATGGTACCGTTATCCCCATTAGCCCTTGCGTAAAGGACCTCGGTTTGCATCTTGACTCGACCCTGGGCTGGCACAGCCAAGTTTCCAGTGTATGTCAAAAAGTCAACGGGACCTTGCGGTGTCTGTATCGTCTGAGGAACTTTCTACCCGCAAAGACGAAGACAATGCTTGTGCAGTCTTTGATTTTCCCTATTATTGACTATGGTGACGTGTGTTACTTTGACCTGAACGCTGTCTTGCTAGACAAGCTTGATAGACTCCTTAACAATTGTATCCGGTTCATATTTAATCTGAGGAAATATGATCATGTGTCGAACTTCAGGTCTGAGCTCAAATGGTTGCCTATTCGCCAGAGAAGAAGTTTGCGCGCTCTGACTACACTTTTCTCTCTACTCAACTCTCCTTCGCCTCCATCCTATCTCATATCTCGCTTTCAGTTTCTAGGTTCTTCACACGCAAAGAATCTGCGTTCCTCTAATAATCTCCTACTGCTTTGTCCTTCTCATACTTCTGATTTTGTCCATTCTTCTTTCTATATACAGTCCATTCTTCTGTGGAATGCGCTTCCTTTCGAAATCAGGGCGGCCAAAAGTCGGTATGCATTTAAGCGGAAGTTGCGGAATTATTTTCTCCACTAATAGCTGAATCATCTCAATAACTTCTTTCGTTACTTTTTATTTATATATTTATGTGTATATATATATATATTTTATGTATTAATTATATATGTATGTTTATTTGAACTTTAAGTATCTATACTTTGTACTCATGTTTACTAAAAACATGTTTCTTGTTATGCACCTACCACATTGTCTCTTCACCGCCCTAGGTTGACTGGTAGAGAATGCCTAAGGCATTAAGTCCGCCTTTGTACTCTGTGTTGCATGAAGATTAAATAAAATAAATAAAATAAATAAAATAAATAAAAATAAATATTTTCGTTAAACAGATTCATCCTGAAGCGACACTAGAACAAGATGTGGAAACGGTGTGTAACAGCCTTGAAGGCAAATGGTATCGCAAAGTTACCATTAAATCCATTCTGCCTGAAGCTTCTGACTTTGAAGCTGAACGTAAGAATCAAAACATTCAGAATAAACAAAAAACTTTATGTGGTTTTAGTATCATGCGGATTTTATCACGCATGCGGATTTGCTTCGCATGCAGAAAATTTCAAAGGACATAAAGACACGTTCCGCGTGCGTATTGCGTGCATTACAATTAATACTTGTATGAAAAGGACGTGATGAAATCCGTAAGATATTACAAACACACTTAGTGCTCGATTACGGAGACGCGGCGCGTTGCGCGACGCGTCGGGCGGTCCGTCGTACATTGCCCTGTTTGTGTTCGCGCGAGCGATAACGTGGTCCGTTACTGCAATGTACGACGGAACGCCCACGCGCCGCGCAACGCGCCGCATCTCCGTAAACACGGCCTTGAGCCTTTTGTCCACGAACGCGTAGCTTCATAGACGCGTATTCGTCATTATATGGTTTGTGTACGCCTGCTTAAAGTCCGCATACTAAACAGACTATGAAACTCTGACGCTGCCGCTTCACTGACAGTTTCATTTTTTTTTTAATACCTTTTATGGAGGTTACACCAAAAGTCTGCTATCGATTTGAGATTAATAAAAATTATCACTATTTATTAAATTATATTAATTATTATTATTTTAGCCAAAATGCCGTATTAACTTTTTTTTTGGCTTGAACACTTGGAGTTGGCCACGCCCGTCATGTAAATTTGGGGCGTGGCCAACTCCAAGCGTTCACACTATACGAAACAATTGTAACTTGGCTAGAAGGAGAGGTATCACTAACCGATCCATATCGGAAGACGGCTACATTATAATGCCTATAGAAGATAAAGTTTCCTATTATTTGAGGACGCTATGTAGCTGATGGCACGGTAGAATACGAGTTTTCAAGCGGTTTTGGATTAGATTATTATAATATGTAATATCTTTCCATTGTACAGTTGAAGAAACAATGAACGACCGAGAATGTACCAAGTTCGTGAACAACTTCAAGGACGAGAATGTTGATACACAAAGCTCGTTTTGGGCATATTATGACAAAAAGGATCGTAACTGGGTTCCTGTCAGGTAAGGAAACAGTATTTTATTTTTATTAATTGATAGTCTTACGTTTGACCACTATCTCACCTGATGGTAAGCGATGATGTGGTTGACGATAATGATGATGGAGCACGCTTTCCCAGAAGTAACCTATTCACTCTTGACTTAAATAATACGCGTTTTCTATCTGATTGTTGAAATTTCCTTGAACTACGTTCTATAATTAACGGATGAATAATTACGATAAGCATGTATTTTTTTTATAATTTTTTTACGCATGTTCAAATATTATTATTATCATCAAGATGATGTTTATTTTGCAAAAAGGTTAGATAATACATTTACACGTCATTTTTTTCGTTAATCTAAACTAGATTAGGCCAGAGTTTTCTCCCTAACTACACAAACTCAGGGGTTAAAGTGTCTTTTAAAGCTCATACAATAAACATGTAAGATAAAGTGGACTTTAGAGGCAAGAACCACATATATTTTAGTGGTCCTATCCAGTCAGTTTGCACTGGCATTTGTCAGTATAGCTCAATAATAATATTAGATGAAAAATATTCAAGACCTCACCTTTCCAAATGAAAGGTCACTTATTGTTGCGATGTTGCGAAAATTCTCAATAAAAACTTCTATAAAATAAAAGAAATAATAATACTCAAAATATTACTATTTCTTTTATTTATATACTTACTTTTAAGAATAAGTAATTATAAACAAATTTCAGATATGAATTATTGGAGTTCAACTCTTGGTTGGGATCAAAGGATAAACACGAAATTTGGGATTTCTACAATTACGAAAAATCTTTCCCTCTCAAAGGCGTCTTTGATGTTGGAGATTGTAAGTATTAAAATATAACTTTTAATTAATATGGCGTTCATTTGGAACAACAGTGACATAACTGCATTGAAATAACATTTTTTTTTATTGTTATATAGTAATGCTTGACTCGATTCAACCTGATGGTAAGCAGTGATGCAATCGTTGATGGTGAGGGGTACCAGTTTATTAAGAGTTTATTTCCTAATAAATTATTATTGAACGGGAAGATCGCTGCAAGCAAATTGCAGTTATGTCCCTGTTACTTCAAATGAGCGATTTATTTTAAGACAACATTACATCAAGACTTATTTCTTTACAGTTGGTTGTAACGATGAAGCCACGACCACTCACACAATGGACAGCGAAGGTGTAACCACACGTTTGTTGTTCGTTGATGCTGATAATGATGAACATGTAGAACAAGTATTCAATTCGTAAGTACTTTTGCTTTTTATTTTTATAAACTTACTTTTGTTTATAAAAAGCTTAAAAGGAGTCCTGTAAAAAGTCACATACTGTAGTGAACCTTAGGCCCCTCACTCACGGCGACTTTTTGTAGCGATGCTGTCCCGCGTTTAGTAACCAGGCGACAGCTTCGCTACTAACGTGCTTTAGGCCGTGTTTACGGAGACGCGGCGCGTTGGGCGTTTCGTCGTACATTGCAGCAGCGGGCCGCGTCATCTCTCGCGCAAACACAAACCTAAGGCAATGTACGACGCGCCTCGCGACGCGCCGCGTCTCTGTAATCGAGCACTTAGTCGCATTTGCAACGCGCTATAGAAAAGATGAAAACGTGCTACTAACGCGCTACAGCATCGCCACTGTATCGATGCGAACGCGCTACAGCATCGCTACAAAAACTCGCCGTGGACGAGGGCCTCTTACATTATGCAGGGTGGAAGTGAAAAGAGTCCTGCTGTATTTGACTATTATAGAGTAAATAAGGCTTGAATGATTACTGCCAAATCAAATAAACGAACGATGATTTTGCACCCATTAAGGTTTTGAGAAGTTTTGCTAGATCATTTAATACTTTCTAGTAAAACTTCACTTTCAATTTACAACAACAAACTTCGTTTTTAAAAACACTTACTTGAGCACTTTTTGATTGTTTCATTTTTAAAAATATCCTTTGCATCGGTACTGCTGTCGCTTACAGTTACATAAAATAATTCAAACTCATTTTTTCGATTTGTTATTGGTTCAGTATTTCTTTCGATGTTTTTCATCTTAAATTATAAGAGTCACATCAAGCGAGGCATAATAACTATGAGGCCATCATGATACGTAATATCTGCATGACCTGGTATTATTGCTTTCAGGTTCATAAAGACGCACAACAGGAAGTACTCCGATGACAACGAGCGTGCAATGAGAAAGAGTCTCTTTAAGAAGAGTATGAGGTAATATATGGTGTTTATGTTCATTCTAAACATTACAATTTGGTGACTTAATAAATGATTATTATAATTTGAATATTTTTTTCAGGGAAGTTATCCAGACCAACCGTCAAAACAAGGGTTACAAACTCGTTATAAACAAATTCGCTGATAAGACTGCCGAAGAGATGGAAAAATACATGGGTCTGAGGAGGCGCCCTGAAGGAAAAGTTGGAACTGTCCCCTTCCCTTACGATGATAAAAAACTGGAAGAACTATCAGACGATGTACCTGCTGAATATGACTTGAGGCTTCTGGGTCTTGTTTCGGACGTTAAGAGTAAGTTAGTTAACATAGTCAAGCAAAGTATTTTGAGCGGACCAGGTGCTAATTAAAAATTAAATGGGACAAGAGTAAGAGGCTCATTGTAATATTATTTTAATATTTCAATTAATAGTATGTACAAATATTCTGCCATTTTTCAGATCAAGAAGATTGCGGCTCTTGCTGGACCTTTGGTACGACTGCTGCAGTAGAAGGAGCGCTTGCAAGGACCAATGGAGGCAAGCTGATGGCTCTGAGTAACCAAGCCATTGTGGATTGCGCTTGGGCGTATGTATTGAAGCTTAAGTTTAACTACAACTCAACTGACTTTAGCAAAGATATGATTGTTCAATTTATTTTGATCCAAGTCTGTTTATAGCAACAAATACTCTTAATTAATTACAGATTCGGCGCCGGGGGCTGTGATGGCGGTACTGACAATGCGGCCTATGAGTGGATGATAGAGTATGGTATACCGACTGTTGCAGACTATGGTCCATACAATAACAAGGTATTTATCTGAAGTAATGTAGAAGAAGGAAGATAATGATTTTGTAATGAGGCTCTAAAATATAATAGTTGTTATAAAATGAATTCTTTACTTTGGGGGTATGCGGAACAGAGAGTAAAGGCCCACATACCTCCGTTGAAAAGGGAGGATCCTCCGACCAGACAGGTGTTATGTCTGGTGGGCTACTGCCCGATAGATGATTTCGGGTTTGTTCTTTGAGTTCCAATCGCGCCGCGAATCTTACTTACGCGATGCAGGATTAGTTCATTTGTGACGACATAGATGTCGCTACACTTACCTTTATCTTTTTACAGGATGGTGAATGTCACATTAAAAACATGACGAAGACGTACAAGATTCGCGGCTACACCGATGTTACGCCACTGAGCATTGGAGCACTAAAGGTAGACGAATTTACGTTATTTGTGTGATGGAATATTTCGTCTATCTTACATAATCATGATATTTTGATTGGCCCTCTTGGTCTAGAGGCCATAATTAGTAAATTTTTATAATTGTCTAATACTCATAGCATAAACTCCACTTAGTATTTTTTTTATTCTACAACTATCAGCGCTTGTGTTATGAGTAATAGCCAATTGATAAACATACTTTTATATTTCTAAATATAAAATTTTATAGATAAATAATTATACCCAGACACAGAAGAAATGATCGTGCTCATCACTCAAATATTTGTCCTGGGTGGGAACCGAACCCGCGACCTCCGGCATAGCAGTTAGGGCCACTAACCACTAGATCAACAGGCCAGTCAAGTTTGGAGCTAGATGGCGTTTTGTGAAAGTTGTGGATTATATTATTAACCAAATATTTATGTCCTAGGTCGCTCTAGTCAACCATGGACCCTTGTCCGTGTCTGTCCACGTAACCCGGGCGTTCTCAAAGTACTCATCTGGCATCTTCTATGATACTAAATGGTAAGTCTTGCAATACTCTCGCCATTTTTCAATGTATTACGAAATTTTCCCATTCACCCCTGGGTCCTGAAATGCAAAAGGTGACTTAAAGAACACGCGTTAGTTTTAGTCAATAAAATTTTGATACTCGTAGAGGGATTATCAAATTTATAGAGTGGAAATAGCACATTTTGGTACAAGTGGAGAAAGTTTGTGATTGCGACCGAGGCGGAATTCGCCCGAGTTACAGCGAGGGTGTTATGGAGCCGAGTACTGCAGTGACTTTTCACGTGTATTACGATAGATGTGGAAGGTCACGACGTTTTTCAATATATTTATGAAGAAAGAAATAAACGGTGATTCGTGGACACAATACTCGTGGAGGTTGTTTAGCTCCCAAGCTGAACAACTGCCTGATACGACATATGTGATAAATTGTAGCGGGACCAGCTCGTATACTTATCCGCACTAGTGCGGCTAACAGTAAATAGCGTGCCTAAAAGCGGCAGGGATAAGAGCGGGTTTCGAGTAAGCGTATTAAAAAGGTATTTGATGTTTTCCTATCCCCAAAAAAAGCGTTATCATATTGTTTTTATTTTGTTTACACTTAAAAAAAATATACTAATTGGCATATAGAATAAACAGTATGTTTCCTCATTAAGTATTATTGCTCAAGTATTAACTTGGTTTGGAAACCTAATCATAATAATTATCAACTTATTTCAGCAACCAGCTGCATCTGAACCACGAAGTGACCTTGGTCGGGTACGGCGAGCGTGATGGTGACACCTTCTGGATCCTGAAGAACTCTTGGGGTCCTCAGTGGGGCATTGGAGGATACATGTACATATCAGCTAGGGACAATGTCTGTGGCGTTTCTACTGAACCTACCTATGTTGTCTTTTAAGATTTCATGACTAATTAGTCTGACTAACTGACTTCATTTACTATATTGGCAAGAAAATGGATCTGAGATTATACTGTATTTTGTATTATTTTATTTAGCATTTACAATAAGCACGTGGAATTTTTGTAAGTAATAAATTGTAAAAATATATTTTATGGGTTTTTATTAGGCTGCTGACCTACCGGATCCAACGAGGTTTAAAGTCCCACATATCCTCCGTTGTAAAGGTCTATCCCCACACATCAGTGTCGTGTCAGGGAAGGGGCCGGAATGTGTCCGTGGCGAGACTGGGCATCCGTGCCCTGGTTGTCCGTTCAAACACGTCCCTTACTTCATTCTGTTTCCTTGTCCGAGTGTAGGTAGCCTAAGTGTAGTGTGCCTAAAATTTTGACATACCTTCGCAGTTTAATTTTGTCCGATCTCATTCTATTTTTGGTTTCTATACTTCCAATCCGTATATTTCGCGTTAAACAAGTTGTAAAATACGCTATATAAACATACAGTCTCTATTAATAACACCATTCATTTTTACCGTCAATAAAGTCGACGAACTGCTAGGAAAAAAATATGAACACGGGCACGCCACAGCGGGGACTCGGAACGCTTGCATATAACGGTGTCGGCCCTTACACTGAGGATCCGTTGCCGGCACGGGCACGGATATGTGTGATTGTGTTCATAAAAGAATTTTTTTTAGACTCTTGACAAAATAGGTTCCGGTCCCGTCCCTGATGTGTGGGGAGAGACCTTTAAGGGAAGATCCTCCGACCAGACGGGTGTTTTGTCTGATTTCGGTTTGTTGTATATGTTCAAATCCTGCGAAGAACTCTAATTGCACGATGCAGGATTTCGTAGCTTAGTTCCTATGTGACGTCATAGATGTCGCTACACAGTGATTAGATGACAACAGCTTTTGTCATTTAACTTAATTTAATTCGGTTCGAAGCTTCATTTGAGTTAATTATAAATACGTTTAGAACTGGGTTAGGTTTAGTAACCTCTCTATTTTGATCTTTTTCCTGTTACTACTTACATATAATTTCTATTCTATGAATTTGTGAGCGACACATCTTTTCTCTGCAGCCAGTCATTATCTCTGGTAACACTGCCAAGTGTGATTTCGTATTCCGAATTCGTTGCTCGTCGGCTACGTGAGGATCCTGCGCCAAGGTGTTCCAACCACTGTACACTTGCGGTGGCCACCACCTTCACACAATGGCAGAGGGTACAAAACTTATTGCTTGAGTCTTGAGTACATTCGACCAAAATCATACTGACGCAATGCAATCTTGTTATTTATATGGGGTATTGTTTAGATTTTGTTTTATAAGTTTTTGAATGTATCAAGCTGTTTTATGATTAAGAGAGTGATGAGTGATTCGATTGAGTGACGTTTGGATGAAATGGAATGCTGAGCTTACTCAAGGCCTACACCAGGGCTTTAAAAATAATACGGGTCTGGCAGTGTAAGATTTATATACATATATTTATACGCATATAGGTGATTTGATACAGCAGTAATCACAAAAATAAGGAATCAATGTAGACTTTACACGAATGTATTTCTAGACGCAAATTAAGTTTTTAGTTTTAAAGTTTACAAATTAAATAACAAAATCAAGATTCTTTGGCGGCACGTCATGACCACATTATTTTAGGGTTCCGTAACCTAAAAGAAAACAATGGTACCCTGATAAGATCACTTTGTTGTCCGTCTGTCTGTCTGTCAAGATCCTTCATCTCGGGAACACGTGGAGGTATCGAGTTGAAATTAAAATTATGTATTCAGGTCTTTGGTCCCTTGAAGCTCTGAAAAATTTAAATTTCTAAGTTTACGAAAAAGAATACGGCCAAAAAACATATGAATCTTGCAAAAAACGTATATTTTGACACTCACAAGGGAATCAAAATTGAAAAGGTACTTCCCGTTGACCTAGAATCCTGAAATTTGGCATGAAGCAAGGTCTTACAGGACAATTATAGGAATAAATCTGAAAACTGCAAATTTATAGTTACGTCACAAAAATGAATACTTTTCTCAATTCAGAAATATCTTCGAGGCTCGATTCGGAAATTGAACTTGCTCATCACACAAACATTGGCCTGGGTGGGTATCGAATCCACGACCTACGGCGTAGCAGTCAGAACCACTAACTACTAGACCAACAGGCCTGTCAAAAGAATAATAATATTTAGTGGCACTTTTCCAATAAAGGTTCGCCATCCCTGGCCTACACTGTCCACGGACGCTTAAGTTTCACAGACGCGATTTGTCATTATACGTTTGGTGTGCCCCTGTCCCAACATCGTGTCATTGCATTTATGAAGCTACGCGTTCATGAACATTAGGCTTTAGGGCTTGTTTACGGAGACGCGGCGCGTTGGTCGGCACGTTGGGCGGTCGTAGTACATTGCTATATGTTTGTATTTGCGTGTGCGATGACGCGACCCGCTGCTACCAATGGGACTACTAAGGATTACTTAGCCTCTCCTTTCCTTCCGTCCGTCCATACGATTTTCGGTCTGTCCGACTGTCCACAAGCTGATCTTATAACCCGTAAGAGGTTGAGAGTTGATTTTTTTCACAGAATGCGTATTTTTATGGCTGCTATAACAACAAATAAAATTTAAAAAAATATAGGGGGTGTCATACAAGAAACGTTACCTATTTACCTGACTGCGCCAAAAGGAGGGTTATGTTTTTCGAGAGTATGTATGTATGTATAATTGTTTGGCACGCTCTGCAGCCTGAACGGCTCGATGGATTTTAGCTTAAGAGGTGTCATTAGATTCGTATTTACTGTGAGAGTGACACTGGATATATCAAAATAAAAAAAAACAAAATGGCGGATTTTTGACAGCCGTCTAGTCAGTAGATTGGAATAATCTGCAATGTAAAATAAGTATGTGCTCTCAGTTCACTAAGCCTCCAAGAATGAATTTCTATTATATAATTTCTAGAATGGGTCCCGACTGCTACAATTCATCTTTTATTTAAATATTATATAGTTAAGTTCAATCGGGTACAAGTTTCTTGTTTTAGGGTTTTTTCATGAACACTCAGAAAAGCAGTCGGGTTTTTTAGTTTTTAAATTAGGTACCGTTTTTTATCAGCGTTTTTTTGCTCGATTTGTTTATTTTTGTGTATCAGTGACTGTCGCCTACTCAATATTTCCCTTTCTTTCAGACTGCTCCTAGTTAGTGCGCTTCATACTTTCCTGTGATTTACGTCCCCAAACATTTCTCAGTCATAAATCGGTATGACGAATGTGTGAACAAATTTTCGTCTACGTTCATACCGTGTTGATTTATTTGCACTGGATTCAGAGCAGGGATTGCATTGTACGTGAAACTAACTATATTCGGGAATTGAGGACGGTTCATGTAATTTTATGCGTTTGAAGATTTGTCGTGAATTTTGATGAGTTGTTTGTTGAGAGGACGAGGTTTCTGCTTTATTGTCTTGTTATTTTAGGTGTAGATGGAATGTTGACACCAAGCAACTCAATTTATTAGCAGTGTCATTAGGCAAGCTGTTTCTAAGAAGTGTTTATGTACCTATTTATAGTTTTCTTTTTTGGTGGGAAAATTATTCAATGATATCTCACGCCCTTGGACGGAGCGGGATATAGTGTCAGACTATTGTTGAGAAAAAACGCACTCCTGTTCCTTCTTCACCTTCGTTCCAGGGCCCCAGGGTTTACTTTCATATAACCCATGGTCTCAGTAAGCATCGACCCCGCTTAGCCCCAACTTTTTGCTGACAACCCCTTTATTCGCGCCGTCTACGGCTGGGCTCGGTTCGGATGGCTAACCATAGTTCAATGTCCGCAAGCCTGCGCTTACGGTGGCCAGAAATCGGAATCGGCATCCTGGCGGCGGCTGGGCCGTTGCCTCACTAGTGGGCCTCCTTTGCTAGCATTACTGCTACGCAGAAGGAGGCGACCGCCTGCCGCTCCTCCTCGCTTCGGACCAAGGCTCAGCGCGACAGGTCGCTGCCGCCGATCGCTCCCACGAGTAGACGGTGGTGCTCTGCCCAAGCGAAACACACCTCGTGTCCTCCGGGCGTTCCACACAGTGGCGACACCCGGGCGTCGCTTCCGCATGAATCCGGTGCAGAAACTTTCCGAACTGCTGCGTTTAAAAAAATTAAACGTTTAAAATACCTATAGAAAAATATTAGCCTGTCGGTATCGGGATAGTTAATAAAAAATTGGCCGATGGCTAAAAGCTAAAACGTCCAAACAAGATACCAACTCTACTTCAATACGCGGCATAGAAGTTGAAACAAAATGGCGATCGACCTTCAATGCGCAGTAACAGATTTTCAGATGTCAACCGAAGCGGGGGATGCGCGTACCCGTAGCAACGAGGTTAACTTATTTTCCGCGTACTATAATCGTACTAGATTTGATCATCCTTATCCGACAAAGTTATATGAAATCTAAAAACGTCTAATACTAGATACTTAATAAACTTTCCTCAGGTCAAAGTATAGAAATTCCTACTACTTACATAGTTAGTGCTCTATTGGAAGTTAGTGCTAACTACTACGAGTATAACTATTTGAATCTAGGCACATTGTCTGCCAGCGTCCGAGAATTTCTATTAGCATTAGAAAGGTGTTCCATGACTCGATAGTGGTAGGTTGAGCAGCTGTTACATGCTGATAAGCGGCCCAAGTTATAAGAACCAAACCGTATTTTACTTTTATAATAAAATAGTGACCTGCTTTGCATGAGTGTAACAAATCTTAAAATCGGCACGGTTGGCGCAGTGGTTAAGCGTTTGGCTGCTGTGCTGCGTGTTTCGGGTTTAATTCCCGGACGGAACAAATTTAATACGGGTATGTGTAGACTTACAGATAGATCTGGTCTGGGTTTTTACATGGTTGTGAAAAAGACTAAGAGCCAATTTTACACTGAATTTTACTAATAGTCGTGTCAATCAATGACTGGCCATGAGCCTGGACTAATATCTCAGGAGATTCTCGTTAGGTGGTTTGATTAGTGCCTTGATTCAGAAAGCGGTACTCCTCGACATGGGTCGTATTATGAGGAGGTTCCTCTCTTAGAAACTCTGACCGGATCGGACCGGTATTTTTATAAAAAACAATCTCTGTTTTATAAGAATTAAAAAATGTGAGTGTTCTGTTAAAAAAAAATACAATTCCTGTATCTACGCGATTTTTATTATTTTATCGCAGGTTATTATAAATTCATTGGAAAAATTCTTTGTATTTACTTCATCTTATCAAAGGTAAAATTAGTCAAATTGAGAACTATACTTTGAAGTAAAAAAATAAACGAAATCTCTATAATCTCTACAATTGTACCACACACTATCAACGCTCTATTTAAATCAGCAGGCCCGCGGTGACTTCAGCACGCAAAATGCAAATTCCATCTCGATTGGGAGAGAAACTGTCCCTGCAACGTTTCTACTGTCCAGCAACTCCAGCACAGCTATGAGAAATTTTCTATAAAATAAGCCTTCATCTACAATTCACTGGAGACTCACAACTTTGATGAAAGTTCAAGATATTATGGTAAACATTTACAATTGAATTAAGTTTTCTGAGCACTGAATAAAGTTTTGCTGGAGGGTTAAGGATTAAAAATATGCTTTTAATCGTAGTTCAGTTTTTTTTTTTGTAGTAGGTAAATCATCCAATAAAAAATCCCGCCCTTGGGCGGGGCGGGAGATAGTGTCAGACTCTTACTGACTAAAAACCTACCCTGTTCCTTCATTGCCTTCGTTCCAGGGCCCCATTTTCACGGTTTGCTGACAACTCCTTGAGGCGCGCGGGAACAGTGCGCGCCGTCGACGACTTGGGCTCGGCTCAGTCTGGACTGTCACCGGACGGACGGACAGCAAGCTACCTACTACCCGCCGTCCGCAAGCCCGCGTATACGGTGGCCGGAAATCGGGATTGGAATCCAAGCGGCGGCGAATCGTTGTTCAGCTGTCTTCTGGTGATGCTCCAATTATTGAGTGGTTATTTATGATCAGAAAAATTAA
The DNA here is from genome assembly GCA_958295575.1 of Leucania comma. Lineage (NCBI taxonomy): Eukaryota > Metazoa > Arthropoda > Insecta > Lepidoptera > Noctuidae > Leucania > Leucania comma. Next base: position 19,711,021 of record OY282471.1, read on the forward strand.
GTTTGATTGAAAGATAGGTATTCGCAGCAGGATACGAAAGAGATGGCGAAATGACTTAAATTTCTTCCTTAGGAATTGGTAAGAAGTGGCCCCGAGTTAGGAACAAAAGATGTGCCTGTGCCCAGACTTTTTTTTAAGGTCATTAAATGACTTCTCCTGCTCTATGGAGGAGTGCGAAGGTATGTCCGACTTTTACTGACTAAAACCCAAACCCTTTATACCAAACGTTGCTTTGCTTTCCGGGACCACGGGTTTTCCTTCCAGAAGCGAACCCATGTCCATATGGTTTTGCTGACGTCTCCTTGAGCCGCGCGAGGAACACTACGCGCCGTCGATGACTTGGGCCCCGGTCCAGACTGTGACGGCGAGCTACATATTGCTTACCATCTGCAAGTCCACGTGTCCCTAGCCTGAGGTTAGACACACTTGGCAGCTTTTTTTAATCCAAGAGTCCAATAAAGGGTAATAATTAAGCTTGAGATAATTATCTATTTTTACGAATAAGCTAGTTTACAATAGTTGTAGTAGGATGCCATTATAGCATATGTCTCTGTATTATTCTACACTAGTAAGTAAAATATGCATATTTTTTCTTTTTTAATGGAGATAGGATTCCCTAGGAACCTAGGACGGACCCTAGGACGTCGGCAGCGATGCGGCAGAGTTTTTTGACGCCTTACTTTAGATTACTTTTAGTTAGTTCTTTAGAGTTTTATTTATGTATATAATTTTATAAGGTCAGTTAAGTGTTTTTTGAATCTGTAAAATTACATTATAATCAAATTAAAATTAAAAGACCCGAGAGACCTCGATATTTAACTCGAGGTTTTGATATAAGGTCCTAGACCTTATATCAAAACCTCGAGTTAAATATACTTAGCTATTAATATTATAAACCAGCCTCTCTGTTTCCTTTGTACCAGTCTCATTTAGTGAGACCACTGCTCATAATGTAGATATTCGTAACTATATAGTACCCACCAATATACCAGAATTTTAATTAAATCGTTAATAATGAAACTCCTCGCTATATCGCGCTGTTGCCTTATATTAAATTTTCAAGATGAGGTATAGGAACAGAGTTAATTTATGCGATGAGGAAATTTTTTGAGAAAATATTTTTTAGTGAAACGGAAATTCTCTAATTAGACAACAAAGTTACTTTAGTAAGTTAAGTAGCTCCGTAATAATAAGTCTTATAAAGTTCTGTCAAAAAAAACGAAAGTAAGCAATTAAAAAGAAAAAAGAAAGTAAAAAATATTTCCGCAGTTCAACTAAACAGAGCTCAGCGTAATCTAGTTTAAAGACCCGTGTCGTAAACATGGGCGACAACAAAAGAATTGAAACTGAGTTTAGCGTAAAATAGGTTCAAGTCATCGCGGTGAAACGCAAAATGAAGCTATAATCTCGATTAGGCGCTCAAACTGCGTTTTGTTTGAATGAATCGCGATTAGTTTATTGGTGAATTTGGCTCTAAGTCGTAAATAACGAAGCCTGGCAGCAACCATCATATATAGAGTTCCGAGAACTGACGAGGTAAAATATGAAGAGAAAACTGTGAATATGGAACTCATGTTCAGTACAGAATACGGGTCAGTGTACTGACATCATAGTGAATTATAAAACGTCCACTGGGCGCTCATTCCACTGCATTGTGAATCACGCCGCTACGTGATTTCGACCAACTCAAAAAATACCCCGACACACCTACAAAAAAAGCCCGGCTTTGACTCGTACAGAAATAGTGGCACGAGACACATTGACCGTTCCATTGTGTCGTTTTATTACAGCCAAGCGCCCGATCATTTCGTCACACGACAACAAATCCTTTAAACGACCCATCATCTGAAATACCGTCTAAACCTAACGAGATAAGGTTCAATTTGTGTTTGTAATCCGAAAAGGTTTTACGTTTTAACGTTTATAGTTTCTTCAGGTTGAGTCAAAGTAAACACGACTTTAAGCTGGTTGAGTAGAGTTCTGATTGGGTTGTTTCATTATTTCTTTTTGTAGTAGTTGGGATGAGATAGGCGCAAAGCGCACCCGCGGGCTGTCACGCGCCACGTATTGTCGGTAGGTCCGGCGATGCTCGGCAAAAAGCGATGCAACGATAAAAAGGTGAACCGTCCCGAATGGATATTGAAGTGGACGCTTCTCATAATAAATTGTCCATGGAATTAAAACGGTAAGACGGGAAATAATTCCGAACGTGCGTATGGGACCCGACGGGGCCATTTCTCAGGTTTAAGATGCAGGTGATATAAAATTAAAGACTGGAATTATAACATGGTAAATTACCAAATTATTTATCATGGAAACATGGCAATTTTTCAAGGATTTTATTAAAGACGAAATGTTATTGAAATAACTACACATAATACTGTGACCGACACTCTAAGTAACTGCAGTGTCTCAAAATGAAAGTCTATGACTAGTGTGTGTTGTCAGTGATGACATATCGCTGTGAAACGTGGTTACTAAAAATTGGCCTCATCAGAATGTTCATAGTCACCCAAAGGGCAATGGAAAGGGATGTGCATGGCGTTCCCTTGCTTGATCGAATCAGGAGTAGTCATCCGCAGGAAAAACAAGGTTACCGACACAGCCTGAAGAATCGCCAAACTTAAGAGGTATTGTGCAGAGCACATTGCACGCAGAATAGAATATGGTCCATGGGGCCGAAAGGTTTTGGAGTGGCAACCGTGTACCGGAACACGCAGCGTTGGAAGGCCTACCACGAGGTAGATCGATAACCTGGTGAGGGATGCGGGAATCCGATAGATGAGAAACGCATTGGACTGATCTTTGTGGCAACACTTGGGGGAAGTCTAAGCCCAACAGTGAACGTCTTTGGGCTAATAAGGATAAATAGTAAACAGCAATTATTTGACGTCACAATTCAATAAGAGACCAAATTATTATGCTATGCTAAGGTTTTATTGGGACAGTTTTGGTTGTCACCGCCAACCGCCTTCTTCCTGATAAAACCTAGATTTAAAATTTGTAAGAAACATAATATTCTTTTGCACAAAATTTTCAAATTAAATAAAGTAGGCAGGCAGAACTTCTTGATACTTTAATACTTCGCTCTTATCTTTTATCTTCGAACATTTTTCTTTGTAACGACTTTTTCTTGAATTTTCACCTTATTTGTAATATTACTCTTTTTGATTACAAGACAGGCCTTTTGTTTAAAAGCAATTAGTACCAGGAAGGCGTTTATTTTCGCAAAGTTAAGTTATTAAACTCATTTTGAATGGAGCGAAATTCTTAATTAGAAGTTTTCTGCTAATTTTGTTGCCGTGGACTTTATGAGAGTTAATAGGTTCTTTGGTATTTAGTTAAGTAAAAAAACCCCTTATTACACTGCAAATGATAGTAAGAGGTGTACACACCTCTAGTTTTTTCTATTTTCAACTCAAGTCGTATAAAATTTCGAATACATTTATGGTGGGTTTGTTATACATTTTATAAGAAGTTTTTGTTGTTGACTGTACATAAATACATCAGATTTTTACGTCCGAGCGAGTTGACAACAGAAAAAGTAGGTGAAATCGGAAGGTGCCAGCTCGCGTGGACTCGCGAGTTTTGCAGTAATAGCTAGTTGACGAACAAGTCAAAAAATCCTTTCTCAGGTAAAAGCAATAACAGTTTTTATTTTATTACTACCTGCTCCTAGCGACTTCACCTGCATGAAAGTCGTAAATTATCCGTATTTAAAATCCTATCCTATGTGTTGTTTCGGGTCCACCAATGTGTTTAATTTCATCCAATTCCATTCAGCCGTTTGATCGTGTAGAAATATAGCGGCTTCGCTCGCGCCTAAGAGAACATGTTCCCGGGATAAAAAGTATTGTATGTGCTATTCCACGAAATAGTCTATCCATGTACTAAGATTAATTAAATTCGTACAGCCATTCAAGCGTGAAGTAGCAACAAACCTACACACACTATTATTATTGTGTCTATATATCTCAGAATCCTGAGGTCCTTTGGAAGGCGTACTAGGAGCCGAAACCAACTTACAGAGGCCCTTTAGACACTTAATGGAACGTGATACAAAATATTTTTATTATTTATCCGAGTCACTGGATTACCTCACAGACTCTTCTTAATTAATACACGTTAAAAATTGAGTGTTCCCTCACTATAGTGAGTTGGATCTATCAGTTGATAGATCAGCCGTAAACCCGAGTACTAAGGCCTATTCCCACAGCTACCGTTCACTCTATCAGATCGTAATAAACAAATACAACGGGAATTTTTACTGCGACTTGCCTTAGATTAATGTAATTAACGCCCACTTGTTGATATTTTGTGTGAATTTTATTGGTTCGTGGGCGGCGAGCTTTAGGAAGGTGAAAGTTGACGTTGACGGAAAAGTATGGAACTATTAAGTCGTCAAAACCTACGCGAAAAGTGGGTTAGAATACAATGGCTCAAATTAAATGCAGAATATATGTTTTTAATGTTTTGTGATTTCAAAGACGTAATTGTTGTATCCGTATAATCTTGAATGTAACAAAACTCAAGTCAGTCTTAGTAAGTAGGCACAACCCAGAGACACGTCCAACCTGGACGACGCGGCGATGGTAGAAATAGAATGCTATGCACGCCATATTTATTATACGATAAGCATAGCATAGCATCAGTCTTATGATGTTCCTACTGCTGGGACTCAGGCCTTCTCTCTAGCATAGGGAATGGTCCATAATCCATCATGCGGGCCCAGTACGGGTTGGTGGATCCAATCATAAACCGCATATGTTTCAACATGTTAGTTTAGGATTATACAATTACTCGTATGTTATAAGCATTCATTTATCTTTTAATTGCAAAAAAAGAACTTGAAAATCTGTATCAATAAGATATAGTCTAATTAGTATAAAACCTAATGATATAAAGAGCAAACACTGAGAATATAAAACTAACACCAGATGAATCCCAAAACTTGAAAACGCCGATGTTAAAATCAGCGATAATGCAAATCCTTTTGAATTGCGATGCTTGTTAAAATTCCTTAAGTAGGTACCAATGTTAAAAGAAGAAAAATTAAACGGACTCCTGAACCGGTTCCTGCTTCTAATTAAGAAAGCAATTTGCAAGATATTTATGGACTATAAAATAATAAAGAGGTGGACCCTGGCTTATCGGCTGAGTCACAGGAAATTGGTAGGATGCAAACATTATTTAAAACTGCACTTTAAATGGGAAGCCTTCGAGCTTGCTGATTATAGTTATAATTTATCATTAAAAGTTTAAATTAAAACTGGGAAGTTGAGACGGTAAATGAATGAGTTGTGGCAGCCGTTCGGTGAGTTATTATCATTGGTGTTCCTATATTCGTTTTATAGGGTGACTGGTAATTAGTGAACGATACTTAAACACGTGATTATAGACGTGATACATGATAACAAACCACTTTTACTATGGCACCAAACCTGAAATCGCGAAAAAATCTGCCAAGTTTAGTACATTTTTTTCCACCAGCAGAATTTTTTCCGCGATTTCAGGTTTGGTCCCATAGTAAAATTTGTTTGTTATCATGTCTACAATCACGTGTTTAAGTATCGTTCACTTATTACCGCAGTCAACCTATATAATGGCTTTTGGAATTTTTAATCAGCATCGACTTCGTTTCGATGACATATGTGGTAGGTAAGTTGCAAGGTGACACGGTAGTGTGAATCAGATTCAAAATGTGGTCGGTGACATCATTAAAAACGGTTCAGTAAAAAAAAAAATATCAATCGAATGCCAATAACACCTATACTTATGCGAAGTGTCAAACAAAAACCCCCTCACATTTTTTATAGCGGTCTTACACAAGAAAACAATAAGGCAGACACAATGAGGATCGGTTACGTATGCCAGACGTGAGAAGACAATAGGCCCTATTAGAAAACAATATCAGCTGCAGAGGAACCAGCTCACGAATGATATATCGATTAAAGATTACAACAACGGCATCGATACGAATGCAGGAATGGTACTGACATCTCAGTGATTGAATGTCTCGATGCCGCGAATCTTGTTTATACACAATAACGATTTCACAGATGATTTACGACTTTCGAGCTTTGTACTTTCTACTTGGAAAACTTGATTTAATTTTATGTGCATTCTGGATTAAACTGTTTCCCATAAACTACGGCACGCCATGCCGCGTTATTTTTACGATCTCCTGAAATATGCGGTTTATTTTGGTGTTGAAGAACATTCTAAAAAGTTATAGGAAAAGAATGATTTTATTGCTACATTGATTACTAATCAAATAGCTCCGGAAAGGCTTCTGGACGTGCTGGTCAATTCCAATGCCAACAATTTCTTCAATCAGATTTTATCGTCGGTTGACAGACGTCGTGAAGTGGTGGACGTCGGCAACTGGCCAAGGAATGCTTCTCGTACTTCACGTTTCATGTTTTTTACGACCAGTAGCTACTTTATGAACGGTGGACAAGTTTGAGATTCAGCTGATAGTGACCTCTTTTACTTTACAATGCCGGTGAACCAAATAATTTGTTTTGGTATCAACTGCTACTGAGTTACTTAAGAATCTCTTTAAACTTCATATATCAATTTTATGGAATGATACTTTTAATAAGTAATGCAGTCTTGACCTCGGTATATAAGAAACCTTGAACCTTTCTTTTTAAACCCACAATTCTTATCGCAAGCAGACATCCAATTACAAAATATGACGATCATAAACATTGTGCACCTGTTCATAACAGGATTTTCTTGTATTGCCACTGGTACGAATCGCCCTTTTGTGTATGTTATCGAAAGTCTACGCTATTTTAATGGAAATACGGTAGACCCAGAATTGTATAATCAATTAGCTTGCTATCGTGTATGTCGGTTTCTCCATGCAAAATACCAAACCCCGTTAAAAAAATTCGACTTCGACGAGTAGGCTTCGACCCTGCCTGCCTGCAGTTAGCAGGCTGGGCCTCTTCGGTGTGCTGACAGCTCCTTGAGGCGCGCGGGAACAGAACGCGCCGTCGACGACTTGGGCTCGGTCCGGTCGGTTACCGGACGATCGGACAGCGTGCTACCCATTGCACGCCGTCCGCAAGCCCGCGCCTACGGTGGCCGGAAATCGGGATCGGAATCCCGGCGGCGGCTGGGGCGAGCGCCCCGTTGCCTCTGCCTGATGCTCTCCATGCGCTTGTCGTGCATGTGTGCAAGGACTGTTGCCTCCAGATCCCACGGCGGTTGGCCAGCAAGGAGGGTCGCCGCCTCGCGGGAGATCGTTCGGTACCCTCGCACCATGCGTATTGCCATGACCCTCTGGCACGCATTCAGCTGGGTCCTCGGTTGCTGTTGCAACGTCGGTGCCCACACCGGAGCCCCGTAGAGAGCCATGGACCGAACGATTCCCGCGTAGAGCTTCCGGCAGGAGGCGTCTGGTCCCCTGAGGTTGGGCAGGAGCCGCCCGAGAGCAGCCCCAGTCCGATTCAGTTTGGGAGCCAGACGTCGGAAGTGCTCCCTGAAGTTCCACCAGCTGTCGAGGACGAGTCCCAGGTACTTCATCGTCGACCCGACGCTGATGTGAACCCCTCCTACCGTTAGCTGGGAACGAGGTGGTGGCGCACCCCGAGGGCCGTGGAAGCACATGGCCTCGGACTTGTGCAGTGCCACCTCGAGTCCCAACTGCTGGATCCTGTCAACGACCATCGCAACCCCGCGTGTCGCTAATTCGACCGCCGTCCGGTACGACTCTCCCCGCGCTAGGACCAACGTGTCGTCCGCGTAGCAGACCACGCTGACCCCGTCGGGGAAGTCGCCGCGCAGCACGTAGTCGTACCCGATGTTCCACAAGGGTGGTCCTAGTACCGATCCCTGCGGAACACCGCACGACATCTCTCGACGTTTCCACTCTCCCTGGTGACCGGGGTAGATGATATACCTCTCCGATAGGTAGGCCTCGATCACACGACAGAGGTAGTCGGGCACCCGGTGGTACCGGAGTGCCGTTCCAATGCAACTCCAGGGCAGGGAGTTGAAGGCGTTGGCAATGTCCAAGGACACTGCCACGACACACCTGCCCTGGGACACCGCATCCCCCGTCGTGAGGGCTCGCACGCGCATGATGGCGTCCACCGTGGAGCGCATCCTGCGAAAACCGAACTGTCCGTCCGACAGGTCCGGCCCCACCCTTGCAAGGCGCGCGACGAGGCGGTTTGCAATGACTCTTTCAAAGAGCTTGCCCACCTCGTCGAGCAGCACAATGGGCCGGTACGCGGACGGAGAGTCCGCAGGGCGCTCAGGCTTCGCTATGAGGACCAGTTTCCCCGTCTTCCAGCGAAGTGGGAACTGGCCCCTCTCCAGACATGCGCTAAAGAGCCCCCTCAATCGAGGCCCGAGAGCCTCCATAGCCAGGACCCAGGCCCTCCCAGGCAGGCCGTCAGGTCCTGGGGCGGTATTCTTGGCACTCAGCCTTCGTACCGCCACTCTCATCTCTACCTCGGTCACCTCTGGAACATCGTCGTCGTCGTCGTGGTCCGCGTCAGGTACTGCCGGTGTTGGCGGAGCCATAGACGGGGGGGAGTGTACCCCCCGCGTAGGGAACAGAGTGCTGACCACACCCTCCACGAGCTCGGGCCGGAGACTCTGAGTCAGTGGGGGAGCCCATGGACGGAGTTTCTCCCGTACCATCTTGTATGGGCGTCCCCACGGGTCTGCATTCAGAGACCCCAGCCAGACGTTGCGGGCCTCCATCTTGGACCGCTTAATCTCCGCTCGGAGGGTGCGCTTCGCTACCCTGTAACCCTCGTACAGCTCCGCCTCAACAGCCTCCGCATCCGGCGGGCGGTTGCGGCGCTTGCAGTACCTGGCGTACCGGCGTCGCGCGTGGTTGCACGCATTGCGCAATGCCGCAATCTCCGGCGACCACCAGTACACCTGGCGCTTGGCACGTCCTGGACGGACTCGGGGCATTGACGCGTCGCAGATTTGCGACATGCCCTCCCAAATTATATGGGGTCAGTTAAAAGGAAGAAGTCATTAAGATGACGGCAATAGATAGATAGAAACAGTAGAAGGATACGACTGTCTGTCACTGCCTAATAAACTAGAATAAGGACGGGAAGATAGTGATAATACGGTAGAATTATTGCAAATAAACTTCTGTCAACGGCTCTGCTCACGTGTCTGTAGAAATTTATCCAAGAGAATACTCTTGGGAAGAAAAGTCCTATCCTATGTCCAAATTCAGGACTGAGTCCATACGTGTGCCAAATTTCGTCTAAATTCCATTTGAACGTGAAGAAGTAACAAATATACGTATATACGTGTATGTATATGTATATGTATATATGTGTATTTATGTGTATGTACACATGTGTACACATAAATATACATACACAGACGTACTAATTTTGCCTTTATAATATTGGTGTGATGAAAAAGCCAAACATAATATTTGGCAGTCCGAAGCTACTCTTATCAATTTTAAAGATGCAGACGACGACATTGCGACGTTGCTCCGATTTAAGAATTTTTTGGGCCCAAGCATTTAAAATTATACATTATGTAAACACCACTAAAGCAAAAAGAATTGGTGAATGAAGATTTCGGCTTGCAACTGATTCAGAATGAAGATACTACTAACAATGCTTTGACGATGCCGCTTCTGATAAAACAATTAACATAACTAAATAAAGAGGGGTAAGAGAGATTTATTCATTGACTTCTTTTTATGTAAAGGGGACAGAATCCTTGCTGTGTGATCGAAATACATGTTGTATCTCGATATTATAGTTAGCTATGAAGGAAGAAAAAAAAAACATTGTTTAATTTTTGGGTCGCTCCCGGTCTGGGTAGTGCGAGAGGACGTGTTAAACTTTTACTGACAGTCTTTCAGATCTAATTTTCAATTGCCTTTTGCGTTCCCGAACCGCAGTAACGAGAGTTAAAGTCTTGATGGCAAGAATCTTAACAGTACAGCAAAAAAAAATATTTTGTTCACTCCCTAAATCTTGGGTTCCAATTACGTATTTGGTAACTAGCTCCTATCAGCAGTTTCGCTCATACAATAGTAGAAAATTATCCCAAGTGAAACTCCTACTTTTAGGATAAAAATACTCGTATCTTATGTGCTATTTCAGTTGGTTGACCTGTGTGCCAAAATTATTTGGTTGAATATTGGCATTTCGGCAGTTTCAGCGTGAAAAAGCAACAAACGTACATCTCTATAATTTTTGTGTGATAAATACTGTAGTTTGATTGTTATTATATTAATAAGTACCTGATATGGTGCTTTAGTGAAATATGAAAGAATGGTAATACAATGGTTGTCAATGGTCTTTACTATCATCTTGATACGCGATATATCTTTCGTTTGGTCCAGAGCTAGCCTTGAGAGTATTCTAATAATGCTTAGCGTCTTTAATATTTGTAACAGCCACAACACAAGTATAAACAAAACACGATCCGATACATAGCTACCAAACAAACGAGTCATTGATATCATTATTCGTTTTCATTAAAACCATCTTGGATGAAGTTAATTATAAAACATTTTTTTCTTGCAAACAGGCTCTTCAAAGGGTAACATGCATCGTTGGCGCTATTTATAAACGTTCCGCTTAACTTTTTTTCTCGTTGCTTCACTTCTGTGCGTATGCGCACCTGTCCTCTACCGCGCGGCCCATTGGTCGGTGCTCGAGTCAATAACATCTAACTAAGGCCACCCTTACGGCTGTTTTCTTAGCCCTTATCTCGAGTTGTTCAATCGTGCAACTGCTTTTGTTTGTGTCTGGGAGTGTCGATGAATTTTGATTTTATGTGTACCTTTTTGCTAACACCTTACGGTTTGTTTTTAGGAGTTATTGTCAATATTTTATACTTAGCCTTTAAAATTTCTTTTACTAAACAATTTTTTGAGAAATCAATCAATTGTGCATCTGATTTTGTTTGCGTCTAGTAGTGTCGATGAAAGTTGTAAAAAAAAATTATGTGTACCTTTTTCCAATACTAACAGTTAGAAATTAGGTCTTATTAACTAACTAATACTTACAAGAACATCATACAAATGTGCAATTCACACCGTTATTCACATAATTTAAATATAGCTATGGTTTATTGTCACGAGTTATTGTCAATATGTTTTAGCCTTTAAAAGTTATTTTACACTTTGTTCAGAAATATTTATACATTTAGTTATACTACTCGGTAAAGGAATTTTTTATAAGATAAATTGATTGCAAAATAAATTATTCTCTGTTTATTCACCAAAAAATTCTGTTAAGACATTTATGAAATTATTTAATATAGTATTATAGTATGAGATAAAGAAAATTGAATAAATTATAAATCCCCATATAAACTATAACATATTTAATAATAATGACGATAAAAAATCAATAAATGTACCTAATAGTATTAGATCTACATACAAATAATTAATTCCATGAATTGTTACTTAGCCTTGATTCTCTCTTCTAACTTTGCTATGCAACACTAATGATCTTGACAATATTTTATACCATCTATGTACATAATATTGAATGCAATAAAGTATTGAGTATTGAGAAAAGTAAGTTTGTTTAAGCCCTTATCTCTTAGTTATGCACCAGATTTTGTTTGGATGGTTTGTAGTGTCGGTTTGGATTCGATATTATGTGTAGACGTCTTATTGTTAATACCTTATCGATTTCTTTAACAATTCCTGCTAACATTTATGCTGCTTGGGCGTGTATAGTTTCTTCTGCTTGCTGTTTCTGTTCTGTATTTTTGCAATGCTACATACTATTGCATCCATTATTAGTAATTTAGACTTTACCCTTAAAGTTTTACTTTTATTGAAATCTAGTTCTTCTTTGGTCCCATATCATTAAACTGTGGCGGACTGATCCTCGTTAGGAGGTGTTACGCGGTAGCGGGTCGTACCCTGCTAAGCTACCGAGCCCTGGGACAGTTCAACCCAATGTTGACGTACGCTGCCTGACAGATCCGCTGGTTCACGTACGCCACCACGCACCCCTGAATGCGTATCTTCGATAGCTCGTGGACAATTAACCGCCAGCTCAACATCTGTAATAAACGTTCGTGATTAGTTACTTTTAAAGTTTTGATATCTCGAAAAGGTTTCATCGTTTTATTCATAAATCTTATGTTTTAAAGTTCCATAAACTAACTTATAATGTCTCCATTAACATGGCATATTCTATCAAGATCTAAGATACGGCGTGCGCTAAATAAAAAAAATCTAAAAAGGCATATAAATATTACTGTAATGCCACATCAAAACGTACTGCATTAGTCAACTTTGTTATCGCAACATCTCTGTCCAAATTCCGTGTTTAAATGGAACATATTATAACCAAGTGCGGGTACCGACGGCTACTTTAGAAACACGCAAGGAGATTGACAATGGCTGATAACATTTAGCCGGTGCACTGTCTATAGCCGAGCCATTAAACAAATGGACAGGTTTAAGAAATCAAATTGATTGTTATGATAAGTCACTCGGACTGGACGAGGTCGATATGTGTTGTTTCAAAATGTCGTAATTAATATTTGAGGGTTTTTGTTTTCGATTGGCAGTTGAGATGTGATTGCTTCGTCTTAATTGCTTTCGCGAAACAAGTTACTGAGCGTAAGTATCGGTTAAAATTCATCTTGGAGACGTTTACCGTATGTATTGGTTTTTAGGATTGTTACTAAAATTTTACTGTAGATTTATCTACGCTGAAAGTAGAATCAGTTCTATACAATTATTGACTTAGTTTTTTTTTTTAACTGATATTTGCAACCAGCCCTAAGACTATGAGCAAATCTGTTCTGTGATGCTGTTATGTGGATTAGATTCCTATTGGAAGCATCTACTTACCTGCTGTCCAGAACTAATGCCGGTTTTCTAGGTGTAAGATATGATGACGTCATTTCAGTCGTCGTAATGTTAGCCTTATTTTTTAGTTCTACACATTTTGTCATTTTGGGGATTTTCCTCTTTTCAACGCTATTTTACATTCAAAATTATACTCGTAGCAATTAAAGCGGACACAGCTTACACATAAATATGTATGGATTTGAGCATACAAGGCTGGAAATGCACCAATCATCATTATTATCAATCAAGCAGCTTTCAAATCAGGAATGTGCAATCAGTAATCTCAAACGTTGCGGTGACAATTAATTGTAACAGCTACAGCGGTTTTGAGAAAACGCAATCAAAGGTAAAAACCGCGGCGTCTTACGTCCGACGTCCAATAGTTCGACGTGTCTGCAATTAACTGTCATTAACTGGGGAATTATGTTTTTGCGTTAGAAATGGCTTTCGATCACAAATGCACTATAATTAGCGATCTTCTTGAAGGTGTCATTAATATAAACGGTAGTGAATCGTTTGTACACGTTACTGAATCATTTAATTTTCGTTTTATCAAAGGAATTGCTGAATTACAGACGTTAATGTGAATTATTTAGTCTTTGGTAGTGCTCAGGGATATTTGAGGTAAATATCAGATGCGTGCAGAAATGGAGTCCGCGACACGTAACGCAGCAGTCAATCGCTCATCTACTGCCGACGATTAAACAGTACCTAATCATTTGAGAATAGCAAATATCTAGAAGCAATTTTACTAGTATAAACGAGTAAACTTTCTAAAACGAATCTATAAACATTTTGCATTCGCTGCGTAGTTGCATCTAGATCCCAGACTTTCAAGAATCGCGAAACTGGGTGTGGCGACGGCATCGGGCTCTACGTTTTAAATAAACACAATGTAGTACTAAGTTGGCATAAAATAGGAGCAAGTAGTGGTCTACGCGACCAGTAGGCACTTGATATGGTAACCCGTTTGCGCCAGTCGGGTTTAAGTACACCTTGCGCTCTATCGCAGATCTGTTGGAAGCTAGACGGTTATACCTAGCTGTTTATTTCATTTTATTTAAATACTTACCTAGCAAGCTTGGTTGACGTGTTGTGGTAGGATACACTTTTAGTTTAGAGGTATGAGGAACTGGTTGTAGATCCATATACCTCTGTTAAAAAGGGAGGATTCTTTGACGACGGTTGTTGTCAAAACAGGCAGGAAAAAAAAAGTGGTTTGCCTGATAGTTAATTTCGGTTTTTTACTGACTGGCACTTTATTTATTACAAATGGTATCTACACATGTACAAAACCATTAAATATTAACTAAACTATTTATACTAAAACCTACGTAAATATACAATATTTCATTTCGGATATTGTATATGTTCTAATACCGCGATGCGTGAGTTTTAAATTTTAGTTCTAAAGTCGCGACACAGATGTCGCTACATCAGTAAACTGAAATTCTATTGGTTTTCATTCTATCAGAAAAAATCGTCAAATGGTCAAAGTATATGGTAGGCTGCTCCATCAAGGCTGCTTTTCCAATTGGTTTTTTGCAACTTGCATGATAGTTAAATTACATTGCGAGCCACGACTGAGCGATTGATCACCGTCTCGGTAGCTCGCAATTTTTATAATAACGTATATCAACATTACGTAACAATATATTTTGGCCTTTTTCTTGCAGAAAATCTGCTATGTTGAATCGTTTAGACGTCAATAAGCAAAAGTGTCGTTTTGTTGATGTCAATATTAATCAGATAAATGTTTTAGTCTTTAAAATCCATGTAAGCAACAAAATTGGGCAAAGCCAACCAATTACTGGATCCCGAACAGCAGGAACCGGCGACGCGGTAGGCCCAGAAGGAGATGGCGTGACAATTTAGACTCCTTTCTAAAGGATCGGCCGGAAGTGGCAAAAGATAGAAAAGAGTGGAAGAATGGAAGGGAGACCTTTGCCCTACAACAGGACACTATAGGCTCATAAAAAAAATGAAATGCTTTTCCAACTTTAATGAATTTTTAAATTAACTGAGCATAAACTGTTTTAAATTAGTTTCATGCCAATAAAAAAGTTAAAATAGTACCTATTCCAGTAAATAATTTAGACTTTTTATTTTTGTTTTGAATATGTGAATGGCCACATAATTTAATTTGCCATCATAATGACAGTTCATATTGAAAACGTGACCGGTCTTAATTACCGTGTCTGATTGGTAAATGTCCCGCGACCACACCGAGTTTTTTTAGTAGGTATATTTAACGCCGCGAAACTGGAGCTGTATTTGTAAAAAAAAAAACAGGAAAAACTTCAATTTGTCGACGAAGTAATGAACTCAACTTACATACATAGATAATAAACGTACCTGTACGTATATAATGGAATGTTAATAATTTAAAATATTTAAATTTTAAATTTTGAATCAAATTATTTTGTATAGACATAGACTTAAATAATTTTTTTTTTTATTTATTTATCAAACTTATACTTTCTTTACAGGATAGCCTAATGCGACAGTACAGCCATAACTATATACATATAATTTATTACTAAACCAACTTAATTCAATAACCGTAGTATGTAACGGCTTGTCCCAATCTGTTAAATTCACTCAAAGTGCAAATGAATAAGGTCTGACTTGTCGTGTATGAGATTGAGAGTGCAAAGTGCGCGCGTCAGAGGTGACTCTTGGAGCAGGTTGCTCCACCCTCCACGGGGTTTATAATAACCCCGTGGAGGGTATTCGGTACATGAAACGCTATCGATTTGTAAAGATAAAATTAAAAAAATAAATGACTTTTTTTAAAACACATAGGTCAGGTTTCTGAATTGAGTATGTCTCAAACCATACTTAAATGCCAAATTATGACAGTTTTACAGGCTAGAGTTTGAGTAATTCTCAATGTCAAATATTTAAATTAGAAATCGGCAGTTAGAGTAAATACAGAAACAGAAGAAACTTAAATGTATACTATTAAAGTTATTTGTATTATTGGGTATAAATCTTTGAATTTTTTTCCGAACGGTATATGATGGAATTTCCTTGATCCCTAACTCTCAACGCAATCTTCATAGCATCAGGACAGTCTCATAGATCGAACTCTAACCTTTTCCAACAATAAACTATTACACATAACGTGGTAGACCGGCGTCCGGATTTCAACTCCTAGCAAAGTAACACACGAGGACAATACAAACAAAACGGAGCTGACACGGAGTTTCCCCTTGCCCTAATCCAACTACTTAGTCTTTTGTCCAGCAAAACGGTCTCGCACGCCATTATATTCTTTATCTTCATACTGCCACGATCCAAATTTATGTCACAACATTCACCTCCAAATTATCTCTCTATTTAAGCGGAACTTAAAATGGTATTTTGCCTCGCCACGCAAATGTGTCCTCTATGATTTTAGGACTATGAAGTATTTTCCCTTGACGCAGATACGACAGGTGATTTTATTTTTTGGTAAAATGTGGCGGCACCCCGCTGCATTTAAATATAATGACACAATGAAAAGGCTAAATTTGTCGCCCTACTTAGGAGATTCTGCTTTTCCCCTTGTACCTTTTTGTATGAAAGTGTTGACGTGTCGAGAATAAAATGACTGTAAATGTTCGTTTTGTCCCTCATTCCAAAATTATCGTTGAAAGGACAAAACTCATTGTTTCTGAAATTCTGATATATCCTGCTGAGAATTTTTGTTTCGTATCTTTGACGAAAATTTTTTAACCGGACTCGATGTGAAATTAAAGCCATATTATTAGTTTGGTAGCAGTAAGGTTCTTAACATAGGACTTAAATATCCTAAGAGAATACAAAGAGTTACCGCGGCTCAGGAACGCAAAGTTAACTGAAGGAACACAGGTAGGTTTGAGTCAGTAAAAGTTTACCACTCCAAAGGATTTGATGGTTTTCCACTTATACACGAAGACAAGATGTTATTTTATTTTGAATCAATATAATGAGATGAATTATTGAATGTTTTCATCTATCTAATTCTCAGTTCACAAAACAGATAGCACCTGAACTAGACCGTGTTGAAACAAAATAGAGCACGTTGCCGACCTAAACAAAAGATTCAACTTGAATGGACAATATGTTCACACTTGCATGTTATGTAGCGTGGGAACCCACAGAATATCATACTACGGGGTTGAGTATTCCTGAGTTCACGGTAGCAACGATAAACAATGACAGGAACCACCTCGTTCCAACGATTTGTCACAGAATGTCCGTAAACTCTGCCCACAGCTGTCTTCGTCTCATCATTGTTCTACAAACTATTGTGAAGAAACCGCTAACCGAGTGGGTGAAGCTTGGTGACCCGTAAAATACGAGAAAATTATCGTAATAGCTTTGAGTCAAGGTATTTGTAGAAAGACTTTGAGAAAAGAAAGTCTATACAGAATTATCGCCTCCTCTTCCCAATTCAAATGACGTATGTGACGACAATTTATAGCAGACTACATTATTATCTATATTACCAACATGTACTTATAAGACTCTTATAAGATACTCTACAATTTTGAGTTTTAGGCGAAAGTAAGAATGAAGTTCAGCAGCTGTTTTGGTCGCAAATTGATTCTTAGTGAAAGAAAGGAAAGAAAGAAAAAGAATTTATTACGGTACAGCACAAAGCAACAACAACAATAAAACTGAACAAATGTTGTGTATTTAGCATTTGTGGTGCTTACCTATTTTTTTTATGGTAGGTAAAATCATCCAATGACAAATCCCGCCCTTGGGCGGAGTAGGAAATAGTATCGGACTTTTCGGACTAAAAACCGACCCCATTCCTTCGATGCCTATTGTACCGGGGCCGAGCCTTCCTTTCAGAATCTGACCCATGACCCCAGCAGGCTTCGACCGTGCCTGCCTGCATGTTGCTTACCTGTAATAAATTGTGACACTAGGCTATAGGTTGATGTGAAGTTTTGTAATAATTTAAAATGTTAGCAATTGTTGGTGAGCCTAATAAATAAAAATAAATATATGGAATCAGGTTTTTTTTTCAGGTAGGTTGACTGGTAGAAATTTCTAAGGGACATTAAGTTTACCTTTGTGCTTTGGATCTACAAATAATTTATTAAATACATAGATAAGGAGCCATGATCTCGCCAAAATGGAGCTGAGAATTTTATTGTAGTATTGAGTAGTACCCCAGTGAAGCTTACCGAGAAGGCTAAACACTACAAAACATTTTAATGAATTTTGCATTCTACAACAACATTCGAAAATAAATCGAATGTATTCTGAATCAGAAATTAAATACATTTTAAAATTGAAACTGGCTTCAAAGAAAAACCGTGCACAGCTAAAATTTTTTCTTCGTATATTATTAAGAACAAATTTGTAATAATTGATAACAATCTAGCCTAAAAAACTATAGGCAAAAAATTTGACTACTATAACAATATATTGCGATATGACAATGATTCATAACAAATGAAGTGCCAATTCGATTCTTAATAACATTCATAATCGTCCACAAAAACAAGACTAATAAAAAACCATTAATTTCGATCAACGAGCGCAAGATAACATGGAATTAGAAAGGATGTTGATGCAATCAAATTATCCTATGATTGACACTTACCTACATAATAACACAAATCGCAGGCACATCAACTGTCTTAAAAATGGTCCAGATCAGTGCCAAGTCAGATCTGTCACGGATACAGTGGTATTAGCGTGTCAACTAAATTCAATTCGACCATTCTAAATTACCCTCCGATGACCTTTCAATAGGTCAGTCTGTAATGAGAAATCCTCAAGATTAGGTGTACGTTTAACTGGTCGTGGTGAACCGATAGATAAGGCGTTGGGGAGTGTGCGGGCGTGGTCTCCAATGCAATGTTGAGCTTAGTAATACAAACAAAGACCCACGTGTGCTTTTGTGTACGTTATTTTGTCCTTGGTGGTATAAAGGGGTATCAACAAAAGCATTCGGGGCAGATGTTCGGCTGATGTCATCAGATTTGGTTATCTTTTCGCTCCTGTTTGGATTCAGTTTGGCTCTTATGAGAATGTGTTTGTATACAGTTCTATTTTAAGGATTTTAGGACACATGTTTTGCACTTGGAGCGTAATTGATTTACGTTATTGCACTTTTGAGAATTGGGATAAAATTCTTGTTATATGTTCAACAAATTTTATATTTATATTGATCTCGATTTTTTTTATTAAATATTGAGTTTTACTACAGAAATATATATCAACCTTTTTTAGTCTACAAATACCCAAAAATTTTTTTGTTTGAAAAGTAAAAAAGTTAACAATGTTATTGTATGATATTTTAATTACATGATTAATTTATTATTTCATTTTAAATTATGTACTAATAAAGCAATTTTACGTTAGGAAATTAGCTTTTGATTTTTGTATTTTAATGTTTATTGTTGGTGTGTTGGGGTCCATTAAGTCTTAGAGATCCAAGCCAACCTCACCTGTACACGGTGCACCCTGCTGTTCAACGAACGAGGCACTGGTGTAACGTTCACCAACCCACATTGGACTAGCGTGGTGGACTATAGTCCAAATCCCCCTTTCTTCAAACCTAACTATGACCGAACAATATAAGTAGCAGGCCAGATAACGCCCAAGTTTAGAAGGAGAAAAGGGAGGCCTTTGTCTAGCAGTGGGACACACAATAGGCTATATAAAAAAAATGTTTATTGTATGTTTTACAACCTCATTAACTAGACACCTAGATGTACGTAAGTGACTTGTTTACTCAGGATCCCTTCATTATTTCATAACAATATGAAATAATGAAGGGATCCTGAGTAATTGATGTGATATTTTTTTTGTAAACAAGTCGTTGGTGAATCTATAAAAATAGAAAATAAAACTAAATATTTTATAATAATTCTTAGCATGTTTCTATATTCTAATAATAATTTGTATACATTTCAAACAAAGCAATATTATCGTCTAAATCAAACCTTACATTCCAAAGTTACAGAAACAATATCATGGTCAGAGCCAACAATTTGTGGTAGGTAGCGAACAGCAATTACATCACTGTCGTGACTTAATGTCGTTCAACTATTAACCTAGTTCCTCAAATAACTACACTATTTACTTATCTACTAAATTGAAGCTAAAAGGGCTTCGGAAAGACATATTCAATGATCGTGGGAAGAGCACTGCGCTTGCCGTCTTCATCGAGTTTCAGTCCAGATGTTTCTCGTATCTATAATAAGTTCCTTCATACTGTTTTGAGATAGCTACAGTTTTGCTTTTATGTGGCTTTACATCCATATGTTCAGCACTTATGCTTAGAGATACTTTTAATTGCTTTTAATCTTTGAAGGTCCAATCTGAGTCATTTATTGGAGTAGGTTAGTCAATTATTTGTGATGTCATTATTGCTCTATTGGGCTAGCGGTTGTAAATACTTGACTATTATAGTTAATTGATGAAAAACCCGTACGGTAGCGGCAGTTTATGTGTATCTTACATTATGATTACGCATAATAATATAGTATTATATATCTGGATAGTCTAGTGGTTTCTTATGCAAACTCTGCCGTCTATATATAAATATTCAAGGCACGTTATAAATTCTAATAACATGTCACCTTCATCGTTGATATTACTTAAAATTCTGCTTACCCTTTGAGTAAAAACATGCTTACAGATATGAATGGATAATATATGAAATGGTTTTATTTATAAAATACTAAGTACTTAGTTTATTGGTACTGGTAGGCTCAATAGTCACGATTGTAAGTAATTGTTTGCAGTCGTGCGATTTCTGTCACGAAAAACATGCGGGACACTTCCCGTATTAGCGTTTCCTGATTTATTGAATAGTGATTAAGATATTTAAGTTATATATTTATTACAACTTCAAGCATCACAAGAGTAAGAAGGCGGTTTTGATGCCTTAGGCAGTCTCCACCTGTCAATCAAGAGTAGTGGAAAGACAACACGTGCATAAAAAATTACGCTCTAACGGCTAAATGGTTTTAGATGTAACTTGAAAGTATTCCTGTTTCGGCACCAAACGTTTCGGCACCCAATCTATTCCTCTTTCGGTACCAATAAATATTTTTGGTATGTTGTTTCCAGATTCGGCACCAAGCTAACATACCTATTGGTGCGGAACGAGGAATAGCTTAGGTGCCGAAACTATTGATGCGGAAAAAATTGGTGCCGAAACAGGAATACTTCGTAACTTAGGATACACGGGTGGAACATGTTCTAAAATACGACATAGCATACTTTTTAACGTTGACGTTTTGATGATGTCCAATCCTTAAAAAACCCCATGCCATATACATACATTTCTAAGGCCGAAGGGAATTTTTGAAAAGGAAACCCGCGGTCCTAGAACGCTAAGAGCAACTGAAGGATGTGGTGTTAGTCAGTAAAATTCTGACACTCCCTCTCGTTCCAATGTTTGAAGCTATTAGATGGTTTAAAGTTATAGCAAAGCTCATTGTTCCCTACCGTTTAAATCGCAAACTTACTAACAGCCTAGGTTAAACGGTGAAGTTATTTTTCTTGAAGACGGTTATATCATATTTTGCATTACAATGAGATTGTACTGTAAAAAGTAAGATAAATTAATACCCAATCGGTCAATTATTAAAACCAATCGGTCAAGTATCCAAATCGGTTTGAATAAATCTATACAATTTTTATTTTATTTATTGAGGAAAACAAACAATAATGCATTGAGTATTACATAAAAAAGGACTAAAAATATAAATAAGATATCAACAACGCTCCCAGTAGATAAGACCAAAAGACATTTAGGTTTGAAAAGCGTTGTGAATTTAAAAAAGAAAAGCGAAAAGTAAAAATATCTCTATTCTATTTGAATATATACTGCTTTATCTCCAAACAGTCTCAATGCTATTTAACTGAAGATTTTTTTTCTATTACGGCTATAATTTACCTAATAAATAATTTGTAAGTTATAATTTTATTACTTCAATATCATAATATTAAAAAAGGTGGTCGTTAAGTTATTCAGTACATTTTTTAAATAGTAATTTTTGTCAAAAAGCTTTTCGTAACCAAATTAAATTGGATCTGTCGGGTTTCGAAAAAATAATGGCAACAAACAATTTCTTCATTGTATTCAATACGGAGGCTTTCAAAAAAAGTCATTACGCCGAATCCTTCTATGAATCTATAAACAGGCAGCATGGCTTCTTATTTTCCTCATGAAATCACTTTTGCTGTATTTTTTTTCGATTCCAACTTGAAGCACTACAAATTATTTGATATTCTGGTGTACAATAAAGTTTATTCCATTCTATTTTATTTTTATTACTATCATTAAGGCGATACTAAAGACCAGCGACCTTGAGCGAACAAAAGAGAAGCTAGCGTCGCTCCCCGCCCATCAAGATTATTCGAATAATAAATATGTCCTTCATTTATTAAACACAATATGAATAAAAAATTTATATCAAAAGATTGGTAGTTAAATAATCTTTTAATTTGTGAAAGTCTCATAAAAATAAACCTAATAAGTTTTTGCATTATTTTCGCTTTTTTGTGTGTGTTAGACATAACTTTGAAAATAAATTACACCAAGTTCCAAAAAAAAAATCTTATTAGGCAAATAGTCTAGTTTTACATATATATTTTTTTTTATATGGACCGGCCGTTTAGTCGTAATGTTGGATTTAAAATCATCAAAAGCTATATTTCTGCCCCTTAGCTACAAACCTGTTGAAAACGGTATTAGTATCGTACTTTACAAGGTTTTATTAACATTACAGATATTACTTAAGTTATGCACTTATACAGCGCCGAATTAGGCGCGTAGTAACAAATCCTGTTGAGGCTGCGAGAATGTTCGAAAAGAAACTGAAGGAATACCGATGGGTTTTAATCACTAAAAGTATTCAATTATTTGATGTATTCCCACCTAAAAAAAAAAAAAAACGCTAGAGCAGCTTCGCGTATTAGAGTGGGCCCCGCTTAGGTTTACAAAACCAAGTTAAGATTTGGTATTGGTTACCAAATATAGTCTATCCAATCTTGGATTTTCAATGTGGGCAACAAACTATCAATAAGACCGTAAGGGCAGGGTCGAAGCCTACTGGGGTCATGGGTTAGTTCCGAAAGGAATGCTCGGCCCCGGCACGATAGGCTACGAAGGAACGGGGTAGGTTTTTAGTCAGTAAGAGTCTGACACTACTTCCCGCTCCGCCCAAGGGCGGGATTTGTCATTGGATGATTTTACCTACCATAAAAAAAAAAGACCATAAGGGCTCCGCGGCCTGTTTAAAAATCATTTTAATATAAAGATTTCGAGGGCGCCTTCCGGAGACGCCCCTGGCGTCAGGAGTCGCCAAGCGATCCCACCTTAGGCGCGGCCTAGCAGTTGACGAGCAATGGGTACCTCGCCATCTAGCCGTCCGATAACTGTCTGGGCTAAGCCCGAGTCGTCGACGGAGCGTCGTGTTCCACGCGCGCCTCAAGGAGATGTCTGCAAAATCGTAAAGGCAGGTCCGATGCCCGCTAGGGCCACGGGAATCTACTGATAAGGAAACTGCTGGTCCAGAAACACAAAGGGCAACTGAAGGACACAGGTGTGGTTTTAGTCAGTAACAGTCTGACATTCTCTTGCTCTATACAAGAGAGGGAGAAGTCTTTGGAGGGTTTTCATTCTCATAAAAACGTTTGAATTTACTACAGGTCTGACTTAATGCGGCACTCCACTTATATGAGGATGGTCCTTACGCCTTTACTATCATAAATTGGTCCTACGAGTCTCTAAACACCAAAAACACATTCAGAATGTTCTTCAGCTGTGCCTATGAAAATCCCAAGCCAAGTCTAACGTAAACTTTTTACCGTATAATCGACTAACTTAACAATTACGCCCAAAGTGGAGCAAGGTCTTACAAAATCAATACTTAGTTGGTACAGTTAGGTTACTGCAGTTTACCTATTCAGTGTCGACCCGCTCGATGTCTATGCCAATATCGATTTTCTTTTTGCCACCAACCATTACTCAGATAGATAATGTATCTGGTTCGCAGTTTGTAACCGGTACCACAGGTTTCTTAATACGCTTCTCAACCAGTCTTGATCACATTATACCTTATATCGCAAGGTAGACTAGTGAAGATTCGAATTTAGAATCGCTGACATAATTTGAAATGGTTCATTGGAATTGTGTAGCGCTGCAAAAAGATTTATTAGGACGAGTTTGAAAGTAGAGTAGGGACATACAGGTACGGTTTAGATGGAATTGTAACTGTAACAACCGTCATTAGAATTTGTGCTTTATTTTTATTTTTTATCTAGTTGTTTTTCTTCTAATGTAAGTATAAACGGAGAGAGATTGCTAGCTATCATTTTAAACTAATCTAGAGCTTATGTTGAGTAGGCACATAAATTCTCCGTTGTTATATTGAGATGGATTACATTTTTCCTTATTTTTTTGTCTTTTTTTTTAGGAAAACTTGATTTTGTAAGTGTATTGTATCATGTCCCAGTGGCTGGGTTGTGGACATCTGATAGGCAGTCGGTCGCTCCATGTAAAACACGGGTATTAAGCTGCAATCGGTTATTCTGAAAGTCGATTCCAAGTTAGTTGGATAAAAGCTAGGGAGATGATGATGATGATGATTTCTGGGTCAGTTCCATAATAAACGTGGAACGTGTGAACGACAGAAGTGTCGTTCACAAATTGATTGACAACAAAAACACAAACAAGCAAATTGATTAATTTTTTTGGTAAATCTTTTGCTTGCTTGATCACTTTGTTTTTCTCTCTATTACTGCAACTGCCTCTATTTTTCTCTGCATCGCCCTAAGGGTTGACTGGTATAAAATAATAATAATAATAATTTTATTCACAAAGACAACGTGGGTCCAATGGTCAGTAAAAAACTTATAAACTTAACGGTTAGTAATACTTAAAACACCTAAAAAAGCTTAATCTACTGCCGCACCAGCAATCGCAACCATTTTTTATTCATCATCCATCACTGGTGGATCATGCTTATCGGCTGAGGTTCGAAAAATGCCATTGGAGCTTGTCTAGATCTGTTTAGCAATGAGGCAGCCTTCTTTCTCATTACGGCGTGGACATCATCCACACGCGCTAAAGCAAATTAAGCGAGCAAGTATTAAGTCTGCCTTGTACATTTATGTGCAAGAAGTATTAAATAAAGAAATAAATTCCTGCTTAACCCTGGCTTATAATAAGAGGATCCACAGCCAGTGAAAAGAATAGAATAGAATAAAACTTTATTGTACACCAAAAAGTTACACAAACCGCACATAAATCTAAATCTACGGGTACAATGGCGGTCTTATCGCTGATAGCGATATCTTCCAGACACCCTTGGGATGGATATAAATACTTAAAAAAAATACAGGGGGTATTCTGAGGTGTACTGCTAATAAAATACCATATAATACACTATGAATAAGCAAATATATAAAATAATTATAAAACTAATATATATAAATATATTATATATATTAGTTTATATATATAGATGTATGTACATACATATTGCAAAAAGCTTACCCCAATAAATAAAGAGACGCAAAACATACAAAAACTGATGTATTCTAACTCAGCGCAGGGCTCGTAAACATGCATTTATTTACTCTAAAATACACATACAAAAATAACCACCGTAATATTTTAGTGGAAAAATAGGAAAGCAGTACAAAGCACAACACTAAAACAGCACATGTACAAATATTTCTTTTGTTTTATATGTAGAAGAATGATTAATGATATTTATTTTGCAAATAGGTTTTAAAAAACACTTTTATACGTCAATTTAAACTAGATGAGGTCGGTGTTTCCTAGCTGACTACCCTGAGAAGAAACCTCGAAACAAACTCAGGAGTCAGTCTCTTCTAAAGTCTATTACAGTAAACATGACATGTAATGGTCAAATCATCTAAGAAGGTCTTTTGAGGAAAGAACCATACAGATTTGAGTGCACCTGTCCAGTCAGTGCAAGCATTTGTTAGTATTCGTGTAGCTCAACTCAGGACTCCTAACAAGCTCAACGATAAAACGCATTGTTCCTTTTTGAAAACTAAATAACGTTCCTGGATTTGAATGTATCTTTAATTAAAATTCCATTCACAGTCCACTCAGCCAGGATGGGGAGTTGAAATATCTCAAAAATGTTTGAGTAGGTATCGGAATCTATGGGTGCGTTCAGAAGAATGCCTTAATTAGGTTAATCGTTGGCGATTTTGATAAGGCGAGTAAAAAGTGGTCGGTATTTTGACACTAATGAGAATATATTGCCTCTTCTTTTATAGATCCTGAGTTTCCTTTAAGGTTGATTGAATGATTCCGTCTGATTGTGTTTGCTGACTGTAATTCTTAGTTACAAAACTGGCCAAGTGTGAGTCTGAATCGCTCTTGGATGGTTCCGTACCGTCCTTAGCAAAACAAACAGCAAAAAATCACATTTGTCGTATGGAAGCTCCAGTTAAATAATTAGTTTTTTTTTTGATAAAGAGGCAACAGAAATACATCATCCGTGAAAACAACTGTCTAGCTATCCTGAGACACAGTCTGATGACCGACAGACTAATAAATAGGGCCCGTTTTCACTTTTTGGGTACGGAATTCTAAAAAACCATGTGTGAGTAGTGTCTCAACACTACAAGATTTTTATTAATTAGTCAACTCCCTGATGTCATTGTAGGATGGTATAATGACTCAGGAATGCGATTATTGTATTAGTACATCGTCGAGATGCCATTAACTCATGTAAAAAGTAGTTCAATCATGAGCTCCTTTTAGGGTCGAGCAGACGAGTATGTTTCCTTCCTTAGTCAGAATGGCCTGTTATGATTTTACGATATTTTCTTTAAATTTTTTACAAATTGATCTTTGCTGCAGTATTTTGACGCACATAATATAAAATTGCTTAGAACATAATAGAAGATATAAACATAAATTCACTAAGGGTGACGGTAATTTGATGGATTTGAGACGCGCAGAAGCGGTTGTTATGGCGACTCTTGGAGGAAGCCTATGTATAACAGTGGACGCCTGTCGGCAGAAATGGCGATGATTAGGTACCTAACTACCTATTGATAAATATTCTGCATGACGAAGATGGATACGCGTGCCGGGAGTCGAAGGCTTGCGGCCGGCCAGCAGTAGAATTCTTTTAAAATTTGATAGAAAGAAAGAAAGAAAGAAAGAAAGAAAGAAAGAGAGAAAGAAAGAAAGAAAGAAAGAAAGAAAGAGAGAAAGAAAGAAAGAAAGAGAGAAAGAAAGAAAGAAAGAAAGAGAGAAAGAAAGAAAGAAAGAAAGAAAGAAAGAGAGAAAGAAAGAAAGAAAGAAAGAAAGAAAGAGAGAAAGAAAGAAAATCGTTTATTCGTGCCTCACACAATCGTATAAACTAGAAATATACATAAAAAAAAAACACATGAAACTCAGTGCGAGGCCAAAAAGGCGCCTAACTCAGCATATGCTACGTTATTTAGAACGATAAATAATTTTCTGTTAGGGCCCGCTGTGATGTCACGAACTCAGTTACGGACATTAAATAAAATAAAAATTAAAAAAACTATCTAAATGTAATAATAAATACTGAAGAAATACCGACGCCTGACGCTCCAACGTACATCATTTGTCAACATAGACAAACAATAATATTTGATATAAACTGCTGCTTGACTGCGATCCCAACTGATGGTAAGCAGTCATACAATCGTTAATGGTGAGGCGCATTGCATAAATAGAATAGCATAACCAGCCTTTTAATGTTCCCACAGCTAGGACATACGCCGCCTCTCTAAGAGAGGGAATGGGCCGGCCGTAATCCAGTCTCGTGTCCTCATGTACAAGTGTCTATGGGAGAGTCACCAGAGCCGCGGGCCTGGGGTCAAAGTTTATGCGAAAATAAAACCCAGGGCCCTGGGACGAAGGCAACGAAAGGAGCAGGGTAGGTTTTTAGTCGGTAAGAGTCTGACACTATCTCCCGCCCCACCCAAGGGCGGGATTTGTCATTTGATGATTTTACCTACCATAAAAAAAAAAACCAGAGCCGCGGGTGAGTGTGGACGTAGTGTACTGAGTAGGCGTGCAATGTCGAGCCTGTGATCCTAAGTGGTACGAGTAGGAGAGGCAAAAACCAGACACAACAGGTAGCTCGCCATCAGGTAAGAATCAAACCCAGGTCCGACAGTGCGTTGTCCAGGTCCCACGCGCACTTCAAAGAGATGTCAGTAAAATTAACGAGCCAATTAGTCCAACAACAACGTGAGAGCAAAGTGCAACTGAAAGAACTCTGTGGGTTTTAGTTAGAAAAGGTCTGACACTCCCTCTTGCTCCACCCAAAGCGAAACAAAGGAAAAGAAGGAACATAGAAATGGTTTGCACTGTCCTCCCGCTTCGCCTTAAAGCAAAAGAAATCATTGGATGATTTCCCACCTAAAAATAAATAAAAAATATAACTATGTTTTGCTTTAAAGACCCAAGTCAACTTCACAACCAGTTTATTCTTTGAAGTTTCCATTAGGAATACAACAAAGTGAAGTAAAAACGTCACTGTCTGCCCAAAATTGGACGAGTTGACCTCAAGGCAGATCCGTGGGCAGAGTACACAATTACCTCGTCGGTGGTCTGACCAACAACAACCATAATTGCGATATTTCGTGTATTAAAAATGCATACCGGTCGTCGTTCGATGACAAAATCGATTAATAAGTACAACGGCCCCAGCACCCGGTTTCTGATGGGTGTAATTAGAGTTGCCAGTGTTGCCAGGCCCGGATCTAGTTAGGCTTTTAAGAAGTAAATCTGGCTATATTAGACGAGATCCCACCTGTCCATTTTTTGCTATGTCTTCTACATTTAACTGCCCCAGCACCCGTTTTCTGATGGGTGTAATTAGAGCTGCTAGTATTGCCAAGCTCGGACATAGGCTTTAAGAAGCAAATCTGGCTAAATTAGATGAGATCCCACCTGTCCATTTTTTGCTATGTGTTTTACATCTTACTAGTTGCGTATTTTATTAGATAAATCGTTTAACTTTTACTGCTTTTTCTTGATAGGTTAAGATTTTTATGTGAAACCTGTGGCTTTGCTCGAGTGAAAGTAGAAAATTATCCTAAGGGAACATATTCCTGGGATAAATAATATGCTATATGCTACATCAGGGGCTTTACCACGACGTTTTAAAATGTCAGCTGTTCTGAGCAAGAGAGATGGAGCTATATTCAGTATCAGTGTCTCAGTGTGAAGGTTCGCGAGTACATTCGTAAGAAGTTGGCAGCAGTATCGTCAAAGCACTAATTTTTTTTTCTCCTATTACTTGTCTGCATCAATTGTTCACTAGGTTCGTGTATTCTCCTTTTTTCTTCTTTCTAGTTTGAGTACATAATTATAGATATAGTATATTTTATTTATAGTACGAGTATATAAGTATATATTTGTATAAAATATAGTGGTTAAATAATATATAATGTTTAACATTGCACCTACCATAATTTGTCTCTGCATCACCCAAAGGTTGACTGGTAGAAAATGCCAAAAGGCATTAAGTCCGCCTCTGTACTGTTGTGTACATAAAGAATAAATAAATAATAAATAGCTCCATCCCTTTAACAATTTAGTTTAGGTCGTAAAATGGATCGTGTTAAGAGCTCGTGGTAGCAGGACATGGTATACCACTGTGTGCCAGTTTCATCTAAACACCTTTAGCCGTTTCAGTGTAAAGTAATAATACAGGGCGAAAGTTTGTAAGTATATACAACCTTCATCAATCAATATACAAGTGTATATACATACAAACTCCTTGGATTCACATGTACAAACAAGCAAATCTAATTACTTGAGTAAAAGTAACTACTTAAGTGACAATTTGTATTCTATAGTTAAGAAAAATTTAAATTTTTCATGACGGCTTCTGACTTCAAGTAATGACTCAATAAGAAATTACTTAGCAACAAGTAATTACTTCCTTATAAATACGGATATAAGTCCTTTCTACTTGGATTGGTATTTCGGGCTGGTGTCCGCAACTCCACGACTAAAGCGCATATTTTGCGTACGGATCTTTTCTATTTACATTAACAATATTCATGGCCTTTTAACCCAAAATCCAAGCGAAACTGGCTGGTCAATCCACTATTCGGGTTTAGAACCAACCCTAGGCGTAATTAAAAAATATATTTCGCGTCGTATTTCGGCCATGAGCAATCCGTATTAAGATCAATTGAGCTGATGGGCTGAATTGGATCCGCTTGATTAGTTAAGACGCATAAAATAGGACATGGCGTAACGTAACCGGACTAAAGTGACGGTTCAATTTGTGTAGTTACGAAATGAAATGATACTGCTTTTTTTGGGAGGGGAAATCATCAGAGTACTCCTACCGCACAGGGTGGAGCCAGGGGCAGAGCCAGACTTTTATTTACCAAAATCCAACTATTCTTGGCCTTCGTTCCAGGGCCGACCCTGTTGGGCCGCTATGGTTTGCTGACAATATTTTTTTTTTAACTTTGATCATCAGTTACTTCTCGCTTTGCGTGGAGCTAGAAGGAGTATCAGACTTTCACTGACTAAGACCTTGGACCTGATGCCTCATTGTGTTCCAGAGCAGCGGAAACTTTTTTGAACAATAACGTTTACGACGATACGGCTTGAACAGTAACGTTTTTTAACCGATTTAAAAAAGGAGGAGGTTATATGTTTGGTTGGATGTATTATTTCTTAAGTATGTTTACCGATTCCTTGTTCAATTGTGATCCAATATTGAATATTTTAAAGATTATACTCCCAAACGAGCGATATTTCTATGGGAAAAATTGCATTGAAGTTATGTTTTGGTCTGTTATTGAACACTGAAGATACAGAACTGAACTCTTGATAGGATTATAACAGAACTGTCATAACAAGTGTATTCCCTCCTCCAAACGGTGGAGGAATCTGACGATGAAGCCGGAAACTTTCAAGTTTGGCTGAGGGGTTCCACAATACTGTGGGAACATTTAAATGGTTTACCGTGGTTCTAGACCGCAAAAAACAAGTAAAGAAACATAGGTACCTATGTTTAGGGTTTTAGTCAGTAGAAAAGCTACTAAAAATTGCAAACTTAAAAAAAACCACAAAAATTGTAAAATCAATTTAATTAAGGAAGTTGGTGAAATAACGAAGAGACCAAACTATAAATACGGTCTCTGTAAAATATACATTGGTATGTCCTAGTTCACAGCATAATTAGTTTTGTTACGTCATACCTTGAGGATAAAGTCATAAAGAGTTCTAAAAGACGGATCTTGTCTCTGGCATCACCAATTTTTTTCTGCGTCATCAACAATTTTAAACTCAATTCTGGCTTTATAATTTTTATGGCATTTAAATTGAGAAAAGTAGTTATTAATAGGATCTATTTTGTTAGAGCAAGATGTAGTTCCAAAGACTGGCCTGTTGGTCTAGTTGTTAGTGGCCTTGACTGCTATACCGGAGGCCGTGGGTTCGATTCCCACCTAGGAAAAATGTTTGTGTGATGAGCACGATCATTCATCTATAATATTTATGTGTTTAGAAATATATAAGTATGTTTATCATTTATCTAGCACTCATAACACAAGAAAAAAAAAGTTTATTTCGAATTAAGTGTACTTACAATAATAATATATATATAGGGTGACTGGTAATTAGTGAACGATACTTAAACACGTGATTGTAGTCATGATAACAAACAACTTTTACTATGGGGCCAAACCTGAAATCGCGAAAAAATCAGCCAAGTTCAGTACATTTTGACCAGTTAGGCTAACATAAAAGTACTAACCAACAGATTTTTTTTCACGATTTCAGGTTTGGTTCCGTAGTAAAAGTTGTTTGTTATCATGACTACAATCACGTGTTTAAGTATCGTTCACTAATTACCAGTCACCCTATATATGAGTTCTGCTTAGCTTGAGACTAGAAGGCGTGATGTAATAGTTGTGGAATATATATTAAAAAAAATAAACATACTCAAACATGAAAGCCATATAATCGTTTTAAACACAGAATTTGGTGTATGAATAAATAAACGACGAGTTTTCAAGTCATTAACCGTCAGCAATAGGCAGAATAGGCAGGAGAGCTCACAAATTGTCGCGTCAGCGCGTAGCCGCCGGAATTGATTGATGACGATGAAATCGGTAATTTTATCTCGATACCAACTCGAGTGAAAATTCTAGCTTCACAAAGCATTTCATGTCATTGGTTTTTTTTCTCGTTTTTAATGAGTTTTTGTATAATATTTAGATTAGATGCACCATTTGTCGGCCTCATTTCGAACGATGAAATGATCAAATCGTAATTTTAGATTTGTATGCTTGTTATCAATGACAGCAGAGAATTTGAGTGAGTTGTGATGAGATGACAGCTGCAGTGCAATTCTGTAAGAAATCGCGTGCGAATTCGATTCATATCTCGTTTTCGATTTCACTTCGTAACTCACCTGAAGTGAAAAATATTTGGTATTCTGTAACCCAAACCTATCTCGTGTGAAGTGAGTTGCGAAAAGTGACTCTAAGTGAGAGTATCCGATTTCACTAGTGGCGCCCTGTCGTGATTCCGGTTTACATTAAATATTTACGATTTCAATTTTCTAATAAACTGAGTATTAAAAAATATCTATTATATCGTATTTTATACTTTAAGTGTTACAATTTGTATATTTACTGATTTAATGAATTTTAAAAAGTATTATTGAAATAAATGGTAATAATAATTGGCTGTATACTAGTTGCCTTTGCGTGAATCAAGATTTGTTTTTAAAAGAAGTGGTGTATGGCAACATAAACAAACGTTTACGTGTAGACGAACCAAGACGAACATTCGAACGAGAATAACTCCAAATAACTCTGCAGTATTTAGTGCAATTCCTTTCAAAAAGCATTAATCTTTCACCTTATTTTATCCCAGACCAAATATCATTGAACATGGAGTGAGTATTTTACCTATTTGTTACTATGGAGTGATTAACTTAATTTTTAAATTACCTTTTCTTTATGGACACTTTTATAAATAATAATATTGTTTTAGACCCATCGAACGCGTTTCCCACCCTTCAGCGGCTCAAGTAGAAGTTTTGGTCCAATATTTAGAAGAGAGACCAAGCCTTGCTAAAGGATTTCAAAAAAGTGCTAATGCTAAAGCTAGGGCTTCTAAGGAATGGGAAATGTTGACTTTAAAATTAAATAGCGTCGGTGGAGGTGCCATAAAAACTTCTAAGAAGTGGATTAAGGTATGCGTTTGTTTTTATGTTATGAGACGCAGGCTAACCACTTAACATATTTTTTTTGCATATGGTGGGAGCAGATGTTTTTTTATAGTAAATTTGTATTCAAAATGTGCATTTGCCTTTTTTAGTATTGGTCTGACAAAAAAAGTGCTGTCAAAAGAAAAGCTAGTGCACGAGACAATGCCAGACGCAGGACTGGTGGTGGGATTGAAGATATTCCCGAATTAACTGAGATAGAAGAGAGAATTGTGGCACTAATGGGTGGTGGTGGCTTCGCAACTGGTGACGTACATTTACGGCTACCAGTGTTTGATGTTAGTCTGTATTCAGATTTTATATCTCAATAATAGTAGGCAGTTAGTATATAAAGTAGTAGCTTTATTAAGAAAATAATAATGCAACTTTTTATTATTTTTGTAAGATATTAATTATATTCCATATCCTTGACTTAACAACACTTTAATTCCCCAGGAACCAACACCAGTGCTATCTGATAGCCCGTCAATTTTGGTTGGTCACTCTGACCGAAATATGCTACTACAGCAGCCTGGCCCAAGTACAAGTGCTGCCTCTCTTTATCATCCAATAGAGGTTTATGCGGTAAGCAAAATAAGTGTTAGGTATAGTAATAAAGCCTTTATTTGAGATCCATTCAAAATGGAATACTCCATAATGAGCTCACATAATTTTATTTATGATATTATATAACTAATTATGTCAAGGCTAAATGGTAATTCTGTTTTAGGATAATAATATTAATGTAGATACACAAAATATTCCTGTGAATCATTCACCACAGCCACCCACAATAGTACAGACTACTCAAAGAGAGGTAAACAACATTCAGTGTTATATTTAAAGCTTGATTATACTGCACAAACTTATCATTACCAATGCCTTTGTGACACCCTTTATTTTTGTTTTAGCTGACACCGGAGCCTACAAGGCGCATTGAACCTGTAGCAGAAAGCCGTGATGACCATGCTAGTGCAGCTTCAAGTAATTATACTTTTTGGCATCATGAAAGATTATGAGGATGGTAAACTTGATTTCATGATGTAATATTTATATTTATTTTTAGCTCCTAGGCGACGACGCTTCCGGGCTATCAGGCGATCACCACCATCACAGCGACGCAGCCAGTTTAGCAGTGTTGTAGAAAAATTTTTAAAATTAGAAGAACAAAAATTAATATTGGAGCGTCGTGTTGTGTCAGTCTTGGAGCAAAATGTGGAGACAAACCGCTTGCTCGCCCAAGCTAACATCGCGCTAGGAGAAGGTCTTAAGGCTCTGGCAGAATCAATAAAAAGAAATTGATCTAATTAAGTACTTGTTTTATTTGTAGAAATCTATTTACATACATACTATATTACACCACACTACACTAAACTACATAACTTACTCATATAATTTTAAAGCTATTTACATACATACTATATTACACCACACCACCCTATACTACATAACTTACATTCTACTTTGCCATAGCCTATTAATTAAATTAATCCTGGAATTACGACCCATCAGAAGCTCTGAATCCAGTTGGGAGATTCTACTCTGCCTGTTTTGTACTGAAGACCTGTTTTGTTCTGTCTGCATCTCTTCTTCACTTAGTAATGGGGCAGGCAATCCTGCACGATTGCAGATGTTGTGAAGTACACAGCATGCAACTATAATCTTTGCAGCAGTATCTGGATGGTAATGCAATACTCTGTGCACCAATAGACACCTAAAACGTGCTTTTAAGACACCAATAGCCCGTTCAACAGTGTTACGTGCTGTAACATGCAGTTTATTATAGTAGCCTTCCGGGGTATTATCATCTGCACCACTGACGGGAGTCATTAAATAAGAGCGCTGTGGATAACCAGAATCTCCTGAAAAGCAAAAATATTAATAAATTTTAATCTGCATTTCTCCAGATACAGGTTGCATGAGGTATTCATTATATTCCCATGATTATAAATATTAGTAATCAAGAAATACTATTTACCTAATAAGTACACAGTTTCACCAGTGTTAGTCAATTCTTCCAAATGATTTTTTATGACAGAATTATTAAAAACAAAACTATCATGGGTTGATCCTCCATATGATGGATCAACATGTAATATATTTAAGTCTGCATCTACAATCTGCAAAATCAAACAAGAGTAAATAGGTATATTGTGTTTAAAAATGATGAATAGTATACTATTACATTTAAACCTTCACAAAACATTAGAGAATATTATTAGAAACTTACCAACATTACATTTCTAGCATGAAATCCTTTTCGGCAATAATACCTTTCCTCATTCTCATGTGGCCTCAATATTGCAACAAATGTACCATCAACGCACCCTATCACTCCAGGAATATGAAAATTTTCATAAAATCTGTAATTTATTTTTATAAGTAAATAAGTTTTAAATCTATTCAGAATTTCAAACAAATAAAAATAAATAGGTAAGCTCTTTGAGAAAAAAGTACTGACCGTTCTTTTAATAGCTGCCTTTCTGAAGCATTTTGTGGGAACCTCAGGTATTTTTTCACAATATAGGGATGATTCAATCCTTCAACAATTTCTTTAATACACCGGGATACAGATGTTTGAGACAGATATGTGTTGATGTTTTTGCCCGCTATTTTTTGGTAACTGCCATTTGCTAAAAATGATAGTGCACAAAGAATCTGAAAAGAATTTTAATAAATAAATATGAAATTATTTATTGGTATATTATAAATTGTTTACAAAGTGTTTATCCTACCTTAGATCTAATCGTAAGCCCTCTACCTTTACGCTTAGTTGTTGTTAGTAAAGGTCTTAACTCATTTTCTAGATCTTGAATTAGGTCCTCACTTAGCCGATAAATACTAACAAATTCGTCGCTGCGATTTCTGAGGCGTAAGTTTCTTAGAGTTTGAGCTTGACGTCGACTGGCATTCAAGTCTAATTCATAAGCTTCCTTCAAAATACTCAACAAAAGAAATGACCGTGCCATCTAAAAATACAAATATTATTAAATAATGTAAAATTAAGATTATTTTCGAGAATGTTTCTGAATGCTTTATATTAAATTATTATACTTACGTTTTGATGTAAAAATCGTTTGTTCAACCTAAATAACATTAAATATTGTATTTAATTAGTTTTCACTTGTGTTTTCGGTAGCTCAAGAGTAACTTTTTATTTGACATTTCTAACCGAGATGAATAGTGAAGTGACTATCGAAATCTCGTTACAGAATTCCAATTACTGTCAAGTCAAATAACTTTTCACTCAAAAATAGTTCGCTTCACCTATGTTCTCACTTAGTGGCGCTAGCGTAGTTTTCATAGAGTTACAGAATACGAAATGAAGTTTTCACCGCGGAATCAGAAGTGAGCACTGAAGTGTGTTCTTACAGAATAGCATTGCTGTATTCTTATTCAAGCATCATTATACGAACGCTTCCGTTTAATACAAATTTTAACGAGGTAAAGTAAGCGGCAAATAAGTTGAACCATTTGCTATTGTTACACGCAGCCCCCGCTTCGATTGAGACCCAAAACACGGTTACTGAGCATTCAACGTCGACCGCCATGATGGTTCAACTTGTGTGACAAGGATTCAAGGATTATAACCGATTTTTGGGTCTCAGTCGAAGTTGGGGCTGCGCGTAACCATAGGAAATAGTTCAACTTATTCGCCGTGTACTATACCTTAAAGGTAAACTTTTCCACTCTAAAATAAATATTAAATAAGTAATATTTCAGACGTATTTACGGCCACGTGCAGATCTCCTGATTTGTATTCCGCGTGTTCACGCGAAATGACTCTTCAACGATTTGTTCGCACTTCGCTCCTCAAGAGCGAATCACTTCAAATCGGAATCCGATTTTACGACACCATTAGCTCAATACTCACTTAATTTACAAAATATAAGTAAATAGAATTGAGACAGGATATTTGAATGTAAAATGACGGTCAATTTTCCAACGGAATGTTCACGTTTTAAAAGTATGAAATTATTTTTTCATGTTGAAAAATCAAATAGTTTTTCTCGCTCTGATTGAAGCGGAATATCAGATTATTTTACTGACTAAAACCTACCTCTTTTTTTAGGTGTGAAAATCATCTAATGACATTTCCCGGCCTTGGGTGGGGCGGGAGGGTGTGTCAGACGTTTACTGACTAAAAACGCAATCTTGTTCCTTCGTTGCCTTTAATACTAAAGCCGAGTCTTCCTTTCAGAAGCAGACCCTTGGTCTCAGTAGGCTTCGAACTTGCTGGGCTCCTACGGTTTGCTGACATCTCCTTGAGGCACGCGTGGAACAGTACATGCCGTCGACGCCTTGGGCTCGATCCGGATGGTTACCGGAGGGTCGGATGATGAGCTAACTGACTAAAATCCAGCTGTGTTGCCCTTTGCGTTCCAAGATCACGGTAATTCTTTCGAACAAACCCGTAACCCAAGTATAATACCCATTGATCATACACTTTATTAGATTACCTCCATGCCTTTCGTCTCCTCCATACTTTTATTTTAATCCTGTGAATGAGCGGCCTATTAAATAGGTGTTATTCTGATATTGGTGCTATTAAAATGGAAATGCGTGATATCAAATATCATCGAGTCATAATCCAGAAATTTAATACTAATTTATGATCGATAAATATGTTTATAATGGCGTAGTCGCGACGTCTATATGGATTTGTTCGGATCGTTTAAGGTGCTTTCATATAAGACTTCTTATTTATTAAATGGCTCGCATGGCTGCTTTTCTAGGAAAAGACGGATGACTTTTCTTGATAATGTTTCTTGAGAAACAAAAAATGTTAAAAGGTTGTACTTGTTATTTTGATATTTATTAAATGATGAGCACGATCATTTGTTCTGTGTCTGGGTGTAATTTATGTATAATATGTATGTAGAAATATATAAGTATGCCAATAACACAAGCTCTGCTTAGCTTAGGACTATATGGTGTTGTGTGACAGTTGTAAAAAAAAATGAAATAAATACTTATCGAAGGCTGATTTAAGGTGTCGATTACACAAAAAAAGTGGTAAAATTGGAAGAAGACAACTAGATCCTATCGAAGATAACAAAAAATAAATAAAAATTGTTTTCAATATTTAAAATTGTTGCAAAGCTTCAGTCGCAACACTTAATGAAAGAGAATTAGTTTGGATATCATTAGTTAAAGCATTATTAATGAAATAGTAAACGCATTAAAAGCTTATTGAATTAATCTCCGTTGAAGTAATGGATGCAGTAGTCTGTGCTTAATGCAATTATTTTATCAAATTAATCGGTAATGGTTGAACAGATAGAAATAAATAAGTCTGCATAAATTCTTGATCATTCATAGACTTAATCTATGCAAGTAGAATTATAAAGAATATAATTTAATGTTTCTCTATGGAAATACTGGCTGAAAAGAAAAGAAAACAGAAAAATCTTCATTCTGACCATTTGTTATGAAATCGGACAACCTGACTTACGGCGAACATCCACTCTTACGTTGTTGAAGCTGTTACGGTCTAGACTAAGCGTTTTGCCTCGTCATTTATACCGCATACACCGAAGGACTGGACCAGTTTGCCTGCTGCGGTTTTCCCTTTCGGATTGTAATTTAAGTATCTTCAAGGCTAGAGCGAATAGGCTCTTAATAAACTAGTGCGCTTTACCATCAACGATTGCATCACTGCTTGCCATCAGGTGGGATCGCAGTCAAGCACTAGTATATATAAATTAAAAAAATAAGTAAAGAAAACGCGCGTCTGTTTACCTAGCGTGAACAGACCCTTAGAAACGGTCGTTTTCTGGGTATTTAGTATAATTTGACACTTGACCGCCTGACCATATGTGTGTGGGCGTAACACTTGTACGTTACGATATCAAGTTTGATAGGTGTTTATCAAAAATAACGGTTGTCGAGACCTGAATCGTGTCATAAGTAAATATTTTGTTTGATGCCATAAGGTTTTATATATAGAATTTTTTGTACTTGACCTATTTGTTTGTTGGCGACGGAGTTAACATGTGGTAGCAATTGGCATGGTTGGCAAAAAAATTGGGACATATTTATGGGAACTATTATTATGACCCACTAAATTATACTTAGGTACTGTATTTTGAATATTTATATGACAATAATTTCTGCATATGGGTTTACGGTGATGAAAGTGGTTCTTGTAACGTAATGTTCTGTTTGGTAGTAGTTAAATGAAAATGTTTTGACCTAACTAAGCTACCGTATACTAGGCATTATAATATCCAAGGAGATCGCATGAGAAGCATTCTTTGCTAGCATGCTGGCTGACAAATAAACTTTTAATTTGTCAGCCAGCATGCTGACAAAGAATGGTTAAAAAAGAAAGAAAATGCTTAAGAACGGGATCGTTCAAATTTAGAATAGAATTTGAATTGATAGGAAAATAATTGTATTGTTTTAGGTCAGTACTTATGTCTTTAGTTGAGATAAATGATGTGCTAGGAGTGCCGTAAATATAACGCTTTGTAATCATTTTGTAATATTGAATCCCTAGTTTGTGTGCTTAAATATCAGGTCCTAGGTGATTATATTTCTTTTTAGGTGCAACCGGCAACGTGCGGTTAAACTTAAGTGTTTCCTACTTATCCTTGGTTATACCTAGGTTTAGCTTTCACCATAGCGGCTAGAACTAGGTGCGGTAACACATGGTAATCAACGGTTAGGATAAGGTTTTCAGTGCAGTTAATTATTTTGGTTTTGTTTTGAGATTCTGATTTTTCTTTTCCCAATTGATTGATTGAAGTGAAGGAAAACATCGTGAGGAAAGCGACATGTCCTAGAAACAAAAACTCGAAGACATGTGATACTCATCAACTCGCTCTAGGTCAGCGTGGTGGATTACGGCCCATTCTCACTCTTAGAGAGGAGGCCTGAGTTCCAGTAGTGGGAATATTATAAGGCTGATTATGCTATTATTATGATAATACGTGATCGACGATGGGGCAGGCTTGTCAAGAAATACCACAAGAAATACCCTCATTCTTGACCGAAATACCCCTATGTTATAGTTAGCAGGGAACACAGACTCTGACAGGGAATTTTACACTGAAAGCTTTCTGTTAGTATATAGCCTTGTTAACAATATCCTTGAACTTAGTTCAAAAGATTTTTTTGCAAAGCAGCAAAAAAAAAATACAATAAAAAAAAAAACAGATCAAGCGCAAGTCGGATTTGCACACGAAAGGTTCCATACTACAATATTAAAATTGAGCAAATAAAAACGTTTTTTTATGAAGATCCTAAAATTTATTTTTAATTTTATTATTTTTTGTTT
Organism: Leucania comma; assembly: GCA_958295575.1. Taxonomy (NCBI): domain Eukaryota; kingdom Metazoa; phylum Arthropoda; class Insecta; order Lepidoptera; family Noctuidae; genus Leucania; species Leucania comma. Next base: position 19,751,363 of record OY282471.1, read on the forward strand.
ATACCGCTCTAAATGACCTGCGAAAATGTCAACTGTCTAGCTATCACAGTTCATGAGATACATCCTGGTGACAAACAGACGGTCAGTGGCGTCTTAGTAATAGAGTTCCGGGTTTTACCCTTTGAGTGCATTCGAACTCTATTCACACTAAACTAGTACAGTCACCGCCACAACTTTCTGGCTTACAAGTTTGAACAAACCAAGTAAAATCAATATTCCAAGTTGCAATTCTGTCATGTCGATAACGAAGCAGGAGTTTCCGCGTTCCCGTCGATCTATGCTAACTGATAAGAGAACGCAAACAAGCCGAGTGAGCTAGTATCGGCCAACGAACCTTCGTACTTTGCTGATATTTGTAAAGTATACGGCGTTGCGTGAATTCTGGTACAGGTGAGGGCAGAAGTTTTGCAGGCGATTTTTTTTTGTGATTTGTTTTTGCACAGCTCCACTCAAACACTTATGGTACGCCCACAAGATACAAACTTTTGTAGTTTATATACCGACATCTGTCTGGTCTGCTACGTATGTTCTATAAACAAAATTCTACTACTAAAAAAATCTACGTAAGTCAGTAGCTTGTGGTCGTACCATTAGGATCTGATTTTTATAAAAAAAAATCACTAATTTAAACACTGGTTAGTTTTTTCATGATATAAAATTTTCTCAAAACGGTGTAGGAAAACATCGTGAGGAAACCAGCATGTCCTAGAACCAAAAATTCGAAGACATGTGACATCCACCAACCCGCACTGGGGTGCGTGGTGGATTACGGCCCATTCCCTCTCTTAGAGAGGAGGCCTGAGTCCCAGCAGTGGGAACATTAAAGGCTGATGATGATGACGATGATGAAAATTTCCTGTGGAGAATTTGAATTTAGAATCCGCTTATCAATGTAATAAACTTAGGATATGATTACCGAATTTTACAATTTAAGGTATAGTACCTATATTCTAAAATTAGGCGAGTTCCAGAATTGAGAAAATGCTAAAGAGAAATAAATAATTTATTACTTTCACATAAACATGAACAATCTGAAGCGCCAATATGTGTGTACAAATTGGTAGCGCCTTCACGTGTATATCGAAACGAGTTCAGAAAATCCATTTGATAAGGCTCAATTGCACTACAGAGATTCATATTTCGTGCGATTAATATGTATGACACTAAGTAGTTTTAGCTTCCTTTTAATGGAGCAAGCGAACATTTATTTATTTAATCTTCATGTACAATAGTGGTACATAGGCGGACTTAATGCAACAAGGCATTCTCTACCAGTCAAACTTTGGGTTAAAAAGACAAAGCGAAAAATAAATAAATTAAATAAACAACACAAAAAAAAAACAAGTAATTGCAAATAATTTCCACTGTTTCGCTTGACTGTACCTAAAGGTGTTCCTTTGGGCGTGGTGTCTGCCCTGTCCTGCACGGTGCGGTACATTCCCAGGTAAAATGTTACGTGGATTGACATATACGCCGTTAAATTTTGACCGTTTTAATCCCACGGAGGGTCGATCCGGTACATGAAACACTATCGATTTGTAAAAAAAAAAAAAGTACTTTTTTTTATAAAACTCGAATTAATATACACATGTACGAAATTAATTTCTTTAAGTAAAGATCAGCTAATCGAGTTCAATGACCTGTAGGTAGTTGTCGGTCGTTACGTACTAGTCGTAATCCAATGGTAGTTGGACTCGCTCAGCTGACTGATTCGATGATTTCGGGCTGTTTTATATATTCAAATCACGCAGAGGATTGAATTGTACGATGCAGAATTTCGAATTTTTTATCCTATTTGGCACTATAGATGTCACTACAGAGAAAAGCAGTTCTACACGTCCTAAGTATCTCTCTTATATGGATTCCACACCTTATGGGCAAACATTACTTTTTTAGTGTAGACATCTTTTATTTTAAAGAGAGGAATATTACCGAAATTGAGGGAATAAAAGTGTGTGTCAGCGAAAGTCAAAGCAATTTCAACCTTATAGCTAAGTGGCTGCAGTGTAAAGAAATTTTGAGAAAAAAAGCGTGTATTGTTGTGTAGTTCTGAATACACAATACTGTTTTATTTAAATTTAATTGAACAGGCTAAACGACCTTGTGAAACTGGTCAATTGTACTTCATTGCTATTGACAACATGTTGGTAAAGGACGTAATATTTTACTGCGCGTTAATATTTCTATACTCAATATCATGGTCAAATTAACCACGGAAACATTTCAGTCGACGTTACTACATTACTACTTAAGTTAATATAACATGTTGTCAAGTTTTCCGGCGTTTTTTTTTTGTGTGAAGCTCTTAACATGTGCCCACAATTGATTCTTAGTGAATTTATTGTGATGTGAAAATGATGTAGTATTGTATCTAAATTGTCTACACAACTGGAGTCCTAGTCTGCTATTTTTATAAGTTCGTCATTTCAACACAATCCCATTGTTATTGTGCTAAAAGTTCCTTAATCTGTTAATTCATAATGGCCGATCATTGGTCGGTCAGTGGTCTCGTAATAGAATTGTGGTACGAGCTGTTTTGTAATGAATTAAAATCAATGACTGCACAATGACGTTCTAGTGTTAGGTCACTGATCAAAGGAACTGTCAAAATTTTAGCAGTTTACCGCATAAGCCAGACATTCATTTGTCATTACGTACGAGATTACCATTCTATGACATTTCTTTCAATAGAGTATCAGTGGATAATCATTGGAAAGTCAGTATATTAGTGGATTACCAAACTTGTCAATATCAATAATTAAGAAATTAATGATAGACCATTCTGACACTATTGTAATAACAGACTTGAGGCCCTGGACAATATGTCGTTAAAATGGAGTTGAGAATTGTACTGTAGATATATGCTATTGACTACCTCAGTGAAGCTTGCCGAGAGAAAAGTAAAAAAAATATATTTATTTGGTACAACACAAAGTACACAAAAATTTAGGTAAACGAAACAAAAAAGAAGCAAAACTTGTCCAGTTCAGCATGAGTGTCATTGGTGTCATACAACTAGTGCCTGATGCTGGTTTGTCTTGAGATTGTGACGTAGCGAATCTGTTGAATTGTCCTGTGTTCATTGTTTTTTTTTTTGGTCGGTGCAACACGTCCGTATATCTCTATCTGATCTTTTATTTGCGGCACGTAAGTTGAACTAAGACCTTCAATGCGCACTATCAATGCGCAGTAACAGATTTTTAGGTTTCAATCGATGCACGGAACTGCGCGGGGTTGTGGGGACTGCGCGGAACTGCGCGGGGTTGTGGGGACAGCGCGTAACTATAGCATCGATCGCCATTTTAGTTCAACTTATGTGCCACGTACAGTACTGTCACTTGAATTTCTAGCCTTATCGTATTTATACGGTTCTTCCTAACGATGGAATATTTCCTATCCCCACATTATAAACAACTTTTTTCACAGTGCGTCAGATATTCCTCACAGTAAATCTATTTTTCATGTTGTGTATTTATTTTTTTAAGAAATCATCTAATAACTTCTTCCGCTCTAGGGTGGAGCAAGAGGGCGTATCAGACTTTTACTGACTAAAACCACACCTATATTCCTTCATTGTACTTTACACTCCAGGATCAAGGGTTTCCCATTTCGGAAGTAAACCCATGGCCCCAGTCACAGTACGTAGGTATGTTTAAAAACACTTCAAGGCCAAGATCTCGTTAGTAAATCGCTTTGTGAGTATCTGTCGTCTGGCTTATCTTATTTGCGAATGAGTCAGCCCAAGATTAATTGTTGTAGAGCTAATTGAACTGAAGCATAGTTTTTTATTATTGCTGTCAAAATGTACAGGCAAAGTTAAGAAGTACAACATAAATTAATCAAGATCAGTCTAAAGTAGATTAAGTTGTTTGTTCCTGATAGGTTGCTAAAATTATTGTATATAACCTTTTTGCAATATTTTCGTTACATATGAAAAAGATAATGTGTGCATTTACATACTAATATAATAATTTGCCAAAATCTACGGCTTATGTAGATTTTAGCCGTTTTGAAAATCGACTGAATGTTTAATGGTAGCTCGACTAATCCCGCGATGCCCTGATATTTTGGACTCATACTTTGTCTCTAATATTACTTAGTGTAAAAGATTACAAATAAAGCATGCTATTTTGTTTTTTTTTTTCTATAGATAACATCGCCTCACCCGTTGGTAAGCGAAGATGTGGCCGACGGTGGAGCTGCTGGCTGGAAGAAACCTATTTAATCTTGACCTAAAGACCTCTAGGTTGTAGCTATCAGGAAACACAGACTCCGGTAGAGAATTTTACTCTATGCCGAATAAGTTCTAAATAACCATGGGTCTATAAGAAATTAGTACCACCTAAAGTTTTGTACAAGATTCGTGCGGAGACGACGCCCGGGTGTCGCCACTGTGCGGACCGCCCGGTGGACACGGTGGAGCACACAGTCGAGGTGTGCCCCGCTTGGGAAGAGCAGCGCCGTGTCCTCGTGGGGGCGATCGGCGGCGATCTCTCGCGCCGGGGCTTGGTTCAAGCCATGCTCCGGAGCGAGGAGGAGTGGCAGGCGGTCGCCTCCTTCTGCGAAGCAGTAATGCTAGTAAAGGAGGAGGCCGACCGCCTTAGGCAAAGGCGGACACGCCGCCGCCGCCGCCGGGTTTCCGATCCCAATTTCCGGCCACCGTAGGCGCGGGCTCGCGGACGGTGGGCAATGGGTAGCTCGCTGTCCGTCCGTCCGGTAACAGACCGGTCCGAGCTCAGGTCGTCTACGGCGCGCACCGTTCCCGCGCGCCTCAAGGAGTTGTCAGCAAACTGCAGGGGTCCAGCAGGGCCGAAGCCTACTGGGGCCAAAGGTTATGTGAGACTGTCACCAAAGGCCCCAGGATAAAGGCGAGGAATGGAAAGGTAGGTTTTTAGTCAGTAAAAGTCTGACACTGTTTCCCGCCCCACCCAAGGGCGGGATTCGTCATTGGATGATTTTACCTACCACAAAAAAAAAAAAAAAAAAAAAAAAACCACCTAAAGTTATGTGCTTCCACAATCCACATTAGTGTCGTAATCCCCAAACAAAATTACCAAACCCAGCAGTAAAATTGATTCCCAGATCTGAATTTAAAGTGTAATAAAACCAGTACGTCGCACAAACGACAGAACTGACACATAAATAAAAGAGAGTATGTAAAACGGAGCCAGTTACATGTCCCTACGTGCTTGTAGGAGCGGAACGAAATTAAAATGCTCGCGATCGTTCGCAGCGCCATCTGCGTTCCACGTTCGTTTGTTTTGTGCAATTGTGCATTACTCCACCCCGTCAGTCGTAATGTTTTTATCAAGCTCCAGGAATCATTAAGGAAACTCAAACGAGTTATTAATGTGTGCATCGTTTGTTAAATGTTTTACTACTCTTTGGAAGCTGAATAATTTGTATACAATCGCTCATTTTTATATGCTTGGTGAACTTGCTGTATATAGGAAAAGGATGAGACTGATTGACATCTGTATCGACACAGCATTATATCATACTTTTTAACTCCTGCTTCAGTGTACTTTTATCAATAGTATTTTTTTATCAGCTATCAAGTTATCTTTCACTTCCTTATTATTCTTAACATAAGTATAAAGCATTAATCAGTCTTGTAATTTTCCTACACCTTGGACTCGGGCTTTCTCTCTAGGAGAGTAAAGGGCCGTAATCCACCACGCGGGCTTAGTGTGGACTGGATGTCATATGTCATCAAATTTTTGGTTCTAGGAACGGTGGACGGTGAAATGGTAGGAACGGTGAATGAAAACATTGTGATAAAACTATGCCAGTTTTATCACATTGTTTTCCTTCGCCGTTTTGAGAACAGATTGTATGGTTTACTCTTATCTATTTAGAGTTTAAGTCCCTTACTCGATTATTCTGCACATCAATTTCGTAAACTATTCAACCACTTAGAATTATCTGTTTCTTTGGAAGGTCCCTCGATTTAACACCACTTAGCCTAGTATTCAATAAAATACTGATAGCACCAGTGTTTCCATCCCAACACTGTCTGCAAACAATAAAGTATCAGTGGCATATCTTCAATCCGCAAACAAAGTAGTAGTTCCAGTATTCACTTCTATAACAAACGGTGAGCTGGGCTAATCGGCTGATCGGTGCGGCTGCAAGTCAAACCCAGAACCGTCGTGGCCGTCACGCTATCCCCGCGTAATGGGCCGGTTCTAACGAGCATGTAGAATTGTGAAGACTAGATGAGACAGAGGTATGGAGTTTTGCATTGGAACGTTTCTGGTCTAATTTTTAACGATTTAGATAGAAGTTTTCGGAATAAGTGGGATGTGTAAAAATAGTATATCTAAAATATCTTACTACGTAACAATTGTAAGGAATAAAACTAGACACCATAAGGGTGTTTTTAATGTCATGCGGATTTCATCACGCATGCGGGATTGACCCGCACGCGTCCCGCGTGCATATTCCCCGCATTACAATAAATACTTGTATGAAAAGGACATATGCATGCGGATCAAATCCAAATGCGCGATGAAATCAGCACAATCTGTAAACACCATAAAAAAAACACCTCCGCAAATGTCCGCAAGTGTTATTATCATGCGGATTTCAACCATCGCAAATGTCCTTTTCGTACAAGTATTTATTGTGATGCGTGCAATATGCACGTGAGACGCGCTTTTTTGGCTTCTGAAATTTTCTGCAAATCCGCGTGATATTAAAAACACCCATATGATTGCTTATGTAGAACATACATAGTTTCGTAGTATTTTTTTGTTTTCAGGTGGAAAGTCATCAAATGACTTAAATTTTCCCGTTTTAGGATGGAACGAGAAGAACGAGATCTCCGACTTTTACTGACCAAAACCTGCCTGTAACTTTCAGTTGCCCTTTGCGTTCTAGGGTCACGGTTACACATACACAAACGAATCGTACCCTTAACTGGTACATACGCAGTATTAAGTAGAGCTTGATTATGTCATAAATACTTTTCAGGAATTTCTGTGCAGCCTGACCCAACGAGAGACCTCACTACCATCTTGTTGCGCATCATACAATTGAGAGACAAGCCTGGAGGATCATTGGCAATGAAGCACTCGTCGAGTCGAGGCTTCAAAGTCTTGAGCATCAACACCGAGTTGCTTGCCTGTCGGTTTTCTACCGGTTGCATTTCAGTGAGTGTGCGTCGGAATTGCATAGCCTAATTCTGCCTAACATGTTCCATCATCGGACCACCAGGCATACGGCGATGCGCCACCGGTACACGGTGGACATCCCACCTATAAGCACAAAACGTTTTAGGAACACATTCATTGTGCGTACAGCTAAGGAGTGGAATAAATTCCTTGCCGGAGTCTGTGTTTCCTGATGGTTACAACTCAGGAATCTTTAAGTCTAGAGTGAATATAAAATATAACTTTTAGGTAAGCGCGCTCCATCGTCGACCCCATCCTCACTTTCCATCAGGTAAGATAGCGGTCAAGCGCAAATCTATCAACGATAAAAAAACTTATGGAGACGAGTGCAGATTTGCCTGTTTAACTTTTTGAAAAGTAATGGTCAAATCTCACTACTATTGTAATTTTCATAATTATTCTCTCATTTATGGACATAAAATATTACGAATAATGTTAACGAGGCAAAATTTTAGTTGGAAACTTTCCAAAAAGGCTGTAATCACTAGAATTTATCTTAGTCTGTTACACCACATTCATTCACCTGGCTAAATGGTGCCGCAGAGCAATTAAGATTTCGGGTAAACGATTACAATATTTAGACATGTCAGGTTCTAACATTAATTCCAATGTTATTTCTTTGATCTAATTTCTTTTTTTAATAATATTCCACAACTATCACACAACGCCTTCTAGTCACAAGATAAATTTTCAAAAAAAAATTTTTTTTTTAGTTGAGTAGTCATTAAATAAATTCTCCGTTGTGTTAAACTTTTAGTGACTAAAACTTGTTTTCTTTCATTAATTTTTTAGGGTTCCGTACCTCGAAAGGAAAAACGGGATCAATATAGGATCACTTTGTGGTCTGTCTGTTAAGACCCTTTATCTCGGGAATTCGTGGAGCTATCGAGTTGAAATTTAAACCAAATACCCAGGTATGCGGTCTCTTGAAGCTGAGGAAAAACATTAAACTTCAAAGTTAACGAAAAAAAAGATACGACGTTCTCAAAGGAATCAAAATTCATAGGGTATTTCCCGTTGACCTCGAATCCGGAATTTTGGCATAAAGCAAGGTCTCATAGCATAAGTATGGGAAAAAATCAGGAAACTGAAAATTTGTAGTTACGTCACAACAAAGAACAAAATGCGATTAGGAAAAATTCTCGAAACTCGATTCGGGAATTGAACTGTTTTTATAAGTAAGTTTGTACAGAACCCTCAGTGCGCGAGTCCGACTCGCACTTGCCTGTTTTTTTTTTACTTTTACGAACATTCCCGCAGTGCTTTATTGCAATTAATATTCGTCTAAATGACAATAATGATGTTGCTTCTTTTTTTTGTTTGATATAAACTAGTACTTGACTGCGATCCCACCTGATGATCGTTCACCGTAGGCGCGGGCTCGCGGACGGCGGGCAATGGGTAGCTCGCTGTCCGTCCGTCCGGTAACAGACCGGTCCGAGCTCAAGTCGTTTACGGTGCGCACTGTTCCCGCGCGCCTCAAGGAGTTGTCGGCAAACTGTAGGGGCCCAGCAGGGCCGCAGCCTACTGGGGCCAAAGGTTATGTGAAAATGTTACCTGGGGCCTGGGACAAAGGCAAAGAATGGAGCAGGGTAGGTTTTTAGTCAGTAAGACTCTGACACGATTTCCCGCCCCACCCAAGGGCGGGATTTGTCATTGAATGATTTTACCTACCATAAAAAAAACCTGATGATCTTTGATAGTGGGGCAGTCTTCAATCGGAATCGAACGTCTAAATTCTCTGTCGTTTTCGTCAATTTCAACTAAATAAGGCCGGTATTTCCTAGCTGAGAAAAAACACCGAAACAAACTCAGGGCTCAAAATCTCTTTTAAATTCCATGCAGCAAATATATAACAGTCAAATGAGAACCATACTTAAATAGATTAGTGTCTCAGGTGGTCTTTTCAGGAAAGAAGCATAACAGATTTGATGTACACACAACTCAGGACAGCTAAGGAGCTCAAAAAACTCCGCTTCCGATATATCCACTTGCGTAACATCCCTAATTTTCAATCCGAGAGGAAGGCTCAGCCCCGGCACTATAGGCAACGAAGGAACGGGGTAGGTTTTTAGTCATTAAGAGTCTGACACTACTTCCCGCTCCGCCTAAGGGCGGGATTTGTCATTGGATGAAATCCCCAAAAACGACCAACACCCGCAGAAGCTTACAAGTTTGCTAACAACTTTTTGGGCATCTTACAACGAAAAAACGTCTTAAAAACAATTAAGATCACAGTTCTCGATAAAAACATTTAGATATGCAAGCTTTCGACATCATTTAGCAACTTTATTTCTGCGTTGCGGTTCGGTGTACCGCATTTATCTGTCGCTATTTATCGTAACGGCTTCGCGCTTTGCTACAGGGAAGTATACAGGTATACACGTGCCTCGGTAAGTACCCTAGGTCTAGCCTGTCCTACTACTTATGTATAGAATATGATAATGATATTGTTGTATGACTTATACTGATTTTAATATCGTGCGGATTTCATCACGCATGCGGGAATGCTCCGCATGCGGGTCTGTTGCTCTGGGAGCGCCCCGCGCCCCACGTGCGTATTACATGAATTACAATAAATTTTTGTGTGACAAGGGCATTTGCGGGGGCTACGCGTGCGGGGCAAACCCGCATGCATAATAAAATACGCACGATGTTATAAACGCTCTTAGCATGGAAATATACAGGTGAATTATGTTGTTTTGGAATGAAAGTTAGGGTAAATTTAACTGTAACCAACAAACCGGTTTTTTTTAGTGTTTAAAATAATCCAATGTCTTCTCCCGCTCTAAACCAGAGTGCACGCCCGCTCGCGGGTCAGACTTTTACTGGCTAAAACCATACCTTTGTTCTATCTTTGCCCTTGAGTTCCAGGGCCACAGGTTTCCCTTTCGGATGTCAACCCATGGTCCCAGTAGGCATCGACCCTGCTGGGTTCTTTACGATCGAATAGCTGAACGGATTTAGATGAAATTTGGCATACTATTAGACCATAACCTGAAATAGCACATAAAATGCACTTTTCTAATCTCGCGAGTATGATCCTTTGGGACAATTTTTTAGATATGTAAATGTATAGAAATTAATTAGGTAGGAAGCTCAAAATTCACGCAGGCGATACCTAGTAGGTCCTATAAACCGATTTGTTTTTGCAGAACAAGTAGTAACCCAAAAATTAGCCAAATGCGAATCGAAGTATGAACTCGCATACGTAGTGATCGATATAGTGCATTCCTACAAAGACGATGTTTACAAATTAAATGACGTCCTGACTAAGATTTTGCTCAGTGTATAGTAGTACAATTCAACGTCGGAATTCCTCCCACAAGGTGGACCCATCAGATGGATCCAAGACGCATAGGACCGTTCGTTGTGGCAACACTTGGGGGAAGCCTATGTCCAGCAGTGGCCGTTTTTTGGCTGAAATTATGTCGATAATAAGAATATAATATTCCACAACTATCACACAACACCGTCTAGATGATAATAGATCCATGAGAGTAAAGCCGTAGGGCAAACACTAGTAAATTAATAAACCTGTAAAATGTTATTTAGTTCATTCAAGAAAATATAACATCACACGCCTATCAAGGTTATGGGCATGTCCATTGTACCCACAACAGTGGATCCGTATCTACTTGCTAGGAATTGCAATGAGTTTAAACGAAACTCGTTTAAGCCAATGATAGCCTTGCAGCACTAACGATATTTCGACGAACAATCAGATTTTACTGCTGAAGGTTAGTTATACGCTAAAATAATGCCACTATAAATGCGTCATGTCGGCATCTATCAGAGTTTAATGGTAAATTGATTTTGGAATGACCAGTCGATTATATGCGAAATTCCTTAGGGAACTGTTACAGCTCTAACTGGCGACCCTCTCAAACTTCGCACGGGCGTTGAAATTTTCGGGTTTTCTCTACTTTAATATGCAAGTATCAAACACCTAAACCTTCCATATTAATCACTTTGTCCATTGGTGAAAACTGAATGAATATCCGTTATAAAATTATACATTATTTTTAGCACATGCGAAACATGATTATATTGTTCAGAATCAGTAACTGACTCGATTTCCTAAATTTTTATATCATGTTATATCTTTTCCCAAAAATATTTAAAAAAGGTTACAAGTCGGGAACCACCGAGACTAAGTACACCACGGGTCACGACAGGCCATAAAGGCATTAGGAGCTAGCGCACAGCTGGGTTCCTGAGCAAAACAACCCATCAGTGGTCCAGATGGCCCGTTGACCATGTGTTTGTGTATAACAAGCTTATAACTTTGTGATTTTTCTTGATACATTTATGTTTTGTACAAAAATACCTACTAGACCCATGTTTCGGGTTCCGCATATAGTAAAAATAAATCTGTATAAAGTTTTTGAGTTTATCGCGTTCATACTGATAGATAGATGCGGTGGTGTACCTTGTTCTTTATGGATGTTTGCATAGATGCAGTGTAAATAGCCTGATGCTAAATACTCAGGGGAAATATAGGTGCTTCAGACTTTGATGCTCTTGACAAAATTTTATCTGTATCTTGTACCTATGTATCAAACGATTACAGCATTTAATAGGAAATATCGGATCCTAGCAGTTCCTACGTGTCATACATTTGTACATATGTAATCACTCATACCTACCTCGGGGATTCTCTGCGCGTAATTCTCTCCTAGAAAAAAAAAAAAACAAAGAGTTTGAGATGTTTTTATTAGGAAGAATGGAAGACAGTACTGTCAGAATGTATATTTGTGAGATGGAATGTATGACTCTGTATTATGTTTATCAATTAGGTACTTACCCCTAAAAAGCCCTGCGCAAAATATGGCTGCTTTTAGTTAATCATTATTTTATATTTTATTTTTTAGATCTGTAGGAATTTTATCATAATATTCTAGTGATTTATAAAAACTTTAATCGTCTTCGGTCGCTCAATTTAAATTAAAATAAATGAATTGCTTAGTTACTAATTGAAATAATCTAGTATACAAACGAATTTTCAAAATGATAAATATTTGAACTACTCGTATTTACGATACCAGGATAAATGACAGGAGAGCTTTAAATATTTATACACAACTAAACTAACCAAAAGTACCAGGACGTTATAAAGCAATAAGAGGAGTTCCTTACCCCCGCATCTAAACAATGACCTGCATTACTGTCTACACGTAGTTCACACGAGGGATACGATGATCTGAACACGTGTAGCATGTTCCCACAGATGATGTATGCGGGCGCATTCACTCCTGGTACCCCTTCGATGTGTGTTAAGGGTACCCTTTACACATATAACGTTTCGGAAGTCGGCTATTAGCGGCACAGTTAGACAAGAGAACAGTTGAGATTACAGTCTGGGGTTGATAAGATAATAAACTTCTTCATGGCGACAGTAAGAATAAGAAGTAAACAGTGAGTTTATCTCACTGAATATGCATAAGTTGTTTTTATTTGGGAGTAGTTTAAAGGCAAATAAAGGCAAATATATATCACACACACTATCACACAACGTCGTCTAGTCTCAAGCTAAGCAGAGCTTGTGTTATGGGTACTAGACATTAGACAACTGATAAACATACTTATATATTTCTAAATACATACATATTATAGATAAATTACACCCAGACACAGAACAAATGATCGTGCTCATCACACAAACATTTGCTCTAGGTGGGAATCGAACCCACGACCCCTGGCATAGCAGTCAAGACCAACAGGTCAGTCGAAGTTCACCCTCCTAAACACTGAGTGAATCAAAAGTCACCCTGAACAGTACACAGTATTGAAAATTTAAAAACTAATCATCATTTTATTATCATTTCGACCGAAATAAGACCATTGCTTTGCTGAACATAAACTCTACCCCAAGTGTTCCCACAACGACTAATCCAGTGCGTCACGTATCCATCGGATTCCTGCAACCTTCATCAGGTCATCGGTCTACTTTGTGGGAGTCATTCCAACGCTGTGTCTTCCGGTATGCAGTCGGCACTACAAAACTAATTGCTCTCAAAATAGTGAAGTAAAACAATTGTGACAATACATAGATATCGTCCTAGAACTTTATGAGTTGAGTTCTTTTTATTGTATATATTTTTGTATGTATGTATTTATGTATCTATTATATAGCATATGTATGTATCTGTGTTTCTATTATTGTATATTTTGTAATAAATGTTGGTGTTTATTGTGACAGCCCCATATTATGTGCCGAAAATTACTTTCCATTCCTGGTTGCCTGTAAGAGATCGCGGGATGCGATAAGGCCACCCATTGTATTGTAAATAGTTTTCTTTTGTTTTTTATTATGTATGTTCAATAAAGTATATAATAAATATAATAAAAATAAGACAAAGACATGTAGCGCCCATCAACCCACATAAGTCCCGCGTGGTGGATGATGGCCTATTCCCTATCGTAGAAAGGAGGCTTGAGTCCCAGCAGTGGGAACATTACAAAGCTGATTATTTTATTAAATAATACAAACCTTAGATTAAATCAAAACAGCGGAAGATAGGTGTCTCGCCTCTAGCGTGTGGACTGGTGAGTTCGGGCCTTAATATGGCCTGATTTCACTCAGTCACAATCGGCGAGTGATTTATACGAGGTTGTTACGCCAAAAATTTTCTTTCTTTGGATTTCGTTCGCCAACAGCGCCGGCTCTTATCTCTATCCTTGTCTATCAGTGACTCTAGGTTTACGACTGTGGTGACACCGATCATAGATGTGTGAGTTTTGAGTCCACGTTTTCTGATAACGATGTTAGCGCTTAACGTATCTTCAAATAGAAAACAAAATATCAATTATAGAAACAAAATAAAAATAAAAACTAGCTAAAAACAATCTAAAATATGGCGTCGATAAACTCTTCCACATCGCTTTCGACTGGTAATAGGCTCAAATAACTGGTAACTTTGCCTCGCTATATGGCAATGTTTATCTTCTGGCCCAGTATGCCTATTTGGATAACTGTATTGATTAAAGTCAAACTGTCACCATCAATTCATCAACCCGGAGTACCACGTAATCAGGTATTAATTTGTGCAAAAAGCAGTTTAAAAAGCCATGTATGTAACGAAGTCTACAATTATCAAAGCCTTTAGGAAATATTCAAATGACTAGTTATTTCCAAATACGGCCAAATTACTGTACCTATTTGGTTATCTCTTTCTGTAATAGAGTATTTTGTATTTACGTGTTTATCTGTCTATTACATCTAAACATGCTGTGCAAATAATTAAATTCTAAACGGTAACAGGATAAAAATCACACTAATATTATAAAATATTTAAATGACTATTTTTTAGTTTTTTATTTTAATGATTGGAATGAGAAAGCGAGTAACCGTGATAATTGGAAAGAATGGAGCCGTGGGACAGTACAGGCTAAATATAATAACCATAATTTAAATGACTAGTTAATTCCAAATACGGTCAAATTATTGTACCCATTTGGTTATGGAGCTATGTTTGTGTCTATTTGTTTATCTCTCTATTACATCTTTTTTTATGTGGGAAAATCATCTAGTGACATTTCCCGCCCTTGGGTGGAGCGGGAGACCTTTAATAACAAAAAACCCACTCCTGTTCCTTCTTTGCCTTCGTTCCAGTGCGAAAGTGAACCCCGGGAGGGTTCACTTTCGCATAACCCAAGGCATTATTACATCTGAACATGCTGTGCAAATATGTAATTAAATTTTTAACCGGTAACAGGATATACATCACACTAATGTTATAAAGGTGTATTTGTATGTGTGTATGTTTGTTACTCCTTCCCGCTTAGACGGTGGAACTGTTTTGGATTAAATTTGGCACACGAATACCTAGACCTGAAGAAAAACACAGGATATTTATTATCCCAGTAGTATGTTTATGAGTAATTTTCAATTTTCACGCTGGGGATGCCATTGGCAGAAGTTAGTGTTTTGAAAATGTGTTAGATGCAAATCCTTAGGGCGAATCTTACCATATACCTACTGCAAAGTACCTCTACAAGATTCAAGCGGAGACGACGCCCGGGTGTCGCCACTGTGCGGACTGCCCGGAGGACACGGTGGAGCACACAGTCGAGTTGTGCCCCGCTTGGAAAGAGCATCGCCGTGTCCTTGTGGGGGCGATTGGCGGCGGTGATCTCTCGCGCCGGAGCTTGGTTCAGGCCATGCTCCGGAGCGAGGATTAGTGGCAGGCGGTCACCTCCTACTGAGAAGCAGTACTGCTAGCAAAGTAGGAAGTCGACCGCATCAGGCAACGGCGCACACGTCGCCGCCGCTGCCGAGATTCCGATCTCGATTTCTGGCCACCGTAGGCGCGGGCTCTCGGACGGCGGGCACTGGGTAGTTCGCTGTCCGTCCTTCCGGTAACAGCCCGGTCCGAACCCAAGTCGTTTATGGCGCGCACTGTTCCCACGCGCCTCAAGGAGTTGTCAGCAAACTGTAGGGGCCCAGCAGGGCCGAAGCCTACTGGGGCCAAGGGTTATGTGTAAATGAACCCCGGGGCCCTAGGACAAAGGCAATGAAAGGAGCAGGGTAGGTTTTTAGTCAGTAAGAGTCTAACACTATCTCCCGCCCCACCTAAGGGCTGGAAATGACAAATCATTTGATGATTTTACCTACCATAAAAAAACCATATACTTACCTACTAACTTTTGCTAGCGATTTCACTCGAATTTTACTATATTTTATAATAACTTGCTCGCCACTTCGCTCATGTAATAACTTGTAAACTCGTGCTTAGGCAAATTGGTAACCTGACAATGTGTATGCGAAACTTCATAATGATCGGTAACAATCAAACTTAACTTTGTTAATATTATTTATTAACAAAATTAATAAAAATACTATATGACACTCTCAACGCGGCGATTACCTGACAACAAAAGCAGGATCCTAAGGAACATAAGAGCAAACAAATTAAATTGCAATTGACATTCTAAATTAATTCAAACGACATTTTAGAATTTATTATTGGAATAAATTCTGAAATAACCTCGAAACTTTCTATCTGCGGTCGAGGTACCAATACTTTCTACCTTAGTAAAAAGATTTTTATTTAACTTTTTTTTGTTAACCTATTCTGTCCCACTCTCAGGCAAAGGCTTATTGCCAGTTGTGGACTAATATGTCGAGCTCATCGCGCCATCTCCTTGGTCTACCGCAACCCCGTCGAACTGTCTCAGGGCGCCAGCTTTGTACTGGCCCACAGTTTGTCAGGCATGCGGCAGACGTGTCCTGCCCAGTCCCATTTCAGCTAGATTTCATTTGAGTCATATCAACTATTTTGGTTCTATATACTGTACTTACTCGACTATATTCCTACTCGCGTTCGTTTTAATCCCTAACCCTTCCAATCCTTGTTTAGGTCTTAACAATAAATTTTCTTCCAATATGTAACAAAGCATCGAGCTCACCATTCTCAAAGGCGCGGGTCCAGGCGTTAAACAGTATTTATGTTAGTGATTTCCCACAGCTACGCTTAACCGTTGTCCTCAAAATGGCTTAATGAGATCCGTCCTACTTTAATTTGAGCTCCAAATATCTTCGTGATGGAGGTTCGGTGTGAGTTTCGAGGGGCCGACAGTTTGTTTACCAGGATTCCCTTTAGGTAATACCTAAATGTCAAAGGAAAGTTATGTAATTGACCCTGATAAGCAAAGGGTTGTATTTTCTTTAAACCTTTTACTCTGCACCTTTCAGCCTTAGGAGTTCGTCTAAGCTTTACGTAATTACCAATGATTTGTTAAAAATCAATGATCTCGTGAGCATAGCAGTGGGTAGGAGAACTTTGGTTCCTGTCACTGAGAACGGGGAAAATAAAATCTGCTGTACGTAATACTTGAACAGCCCCTAAGTTCTCTATGCTTTATTTAAAAATATGATAAGTTCCTATGATTACGTAAATTACTCAGTGAGTGATTAATGTTTATTTTTTAACCGACTTCGAAAAGGAGGAGGTTTTATGTTCGGCTGTATGTATTTTTTTTTTCTCAGGGAACGATAGTCTAAATCAAACTTTAACTCTTTTTTTTTCTTTTTTTTAATTAATGTAATTGTTTTGTGTTGTTATGCTTTGTGTGTTTCTGTGTATTTGTGTTAACATATGGGTATCTTAACTGAAATAAATGATTATTATTATTTTATTTTTTATTATTCTTATTAACAACATATTTTCGTCAAAGAAACGAAATAAAAAAAACAAAAAGGATTTAAGTTGGCCTTCCTCATTCATCAACCTGAGTATGGTTTAAAAGCTAGTTGTTTCATCCAATCCAATCCAACGCAATGTTTGATTAAATGGCAACGCGAAAAAAGAGAGTTAACACCTGAAAGCTCTGTTGGCATTCGGTAATTCACTTGAGTATTTCAGGAAACTTGGTCCAAGAAATACCTGTTTTTTTTTAAGGTTTTGGAAAAATATTACGTCATTAAGAATTGAGATTTTTGCAAGGTTCTATATTTATTTTACCTCTTTAATTTACGAGTACACTATGAAGGACCACAATTATACGCAAAGTAGTAACTTTTCACAGGTCTTTACTGGACTAATTTTACACAAATTTATAATATTATTTCAATTAAAACCTAGATAATATCCACAAAATATCGGTGTTTTTCGATCAAAATATCTAGCAAACGATATTTAGCAACATCGTAATCACGTAAGAGCGGCTTTATGAAAACTGGTGAAAACGCATCTCGACTTGGACGCTCTTAACAGGATTAACAATAATTTGGCCCAGCGTAACCAATATTGAAGTGTTTGACAAAATCTAGACTGCTTCGAAGACCTGTATTTAGCAGAACACTTTTTGTAATCGTACTTGGATCACTACCTTGAAGGCTACAAAACAATACACCGTGGAGAAAAATAAAAGAAATCGTTGGACGATAAGATACGCAGCCTTGTTATCGGTTGTCTTGTTACCTTCAGATATCGCACGGATCTCCAATTTACCACCCCATCATGGAAATAAAGAGATCTCTCCGAGGTGCGGTATTGCGGAAGTATATAAGATTGTAGCTTGCCTACTGATCAACACCGGGGTTCATTGGGAATTAGCTCTTTAATATTACAAATCAATTAAGTACTCAGGTACTCACTTGAATAAATGATTGAATTTGTTACTGTTCGGGTAATTTGGAGATCCTATCTCAATAACTGGTGAATTTTTCTTGAACCTTACAGCTTTAACATAGAGTGTTTACATACACCGTTAAATTTTGGTCGTTTTAATCTCGTGGAGGGTCGATTCGGTACATGAAATACTTTCGATTTGTAAAGAGAAAATTAAAAAACAAAGTTTTTTTTTTAAACTCGAATTAATTTACGCATGTACGAAATTATTATTTCTAAGTAAACGTCAGCTGAACGAGATCAATGGACTGTAGGTAGTTAGTACGCAACGACTGACAACTACCTTCAAGGTTATTAACTCGTTTACTTAAAGAAAGTTTTTGAAAAAAAGTACTTTATTTTTAATTTTTTTTCTTTACAAATCGATAGTATTTCACGTACCGAATCGACCCTCTGCGAGATTAAAACGACTAAAATTTAACGATGTATAATAAGGACTTTTAGACGTCCAATATATTTAAAATCTAAAAATGCCTTATGCACCATGTAAAGTGAAATTCAAAATCATTTAATCTGCTACATTAAATTATTATCCGACGATGTATCATGTTACAGGATATTCACACGACTTTAGAAAACGATGAATTGTTTCTCATGTTTGAATATAATTAATTGCACATGTTATTCACCACAGCACACTTTCACGTCCGGGAATATTTAATCTGGTACACTTTTGATATCATGCTTTGGTCTAAAGTCCAAGATATCAACAAAATTCACCATTACAGATGTGAACTTAATTTTGCAGTTACCCTTTTTCAGTCTAGGTTCGGTGAAGGAAACCGGCATGTCCTTCACGGCGTTCTAAACTTCCGCACGACGCAGGTCCTTACTGAACACGGCAAGTTCGCTAAGTTCCTGTTCCGGATTCGTGCGGAGGATTCGCCCGGGTATCGCAACTGTGTGGGACACCCGGAGAACATGGTGGAGCTACTGTTGAGGTGTGCCCCGCCTGGGCGGAGCATCGCCGTGTCCTCGTGGGGGCGATCGGCGGCAGCGATCTCTCTCGCCGGGCCTTAGTTCAGGCCATGGTCCGGAGTGAGGAGAGATGGTAGGCGGTTGCCTCCTTCTGCGAAGCAGTAATGCTAGCAAAGGAGGAAGCCGACCGCATCAGGCAGAGGCAACGGGGCGCTCGCCCCAGCCGCCGCCGGGATTCCGATCCCGATTTCCATCCACCGTAGGTGCGGGCTTGCGGACGGCGTGCAATGGGTAGCACGCTGTCCGATCGTCCAGTAACCGACCGGACCGAGTCCAAGTCGTCGACGGCGCGTACTGTTCCCACGCGCCTCAAGGAGCTGTCAGCAAACCGTAGAGGCCCAGCCTGCTAGCTGCAGGCAGGCAGGGTCGAAGCCTGCTGGGGTCATGGGTCAGCTTCCGAAAGGAATACCCGGCCCCGGCACGATAGGCAACGAAAGAATGGGGTAGGTTCTTAGTCAGTAAGAGTCTGACACTACTTCCCACTCCGCCCAAGGGCAGGATTTGTCATTGGATGATTTTACCTACCATAAAAAAAAGCGGCATGTCCTAGAACCAAAAATTCGAATATAAGTGACATCCCGAATAGTGGGTTACGGCCCATTCCCTCTCCTAGAGAGGAAGCCTGAGTCCCAGCAGTGGGAACATTATAAGGCTGTTGCTATGCTATGCTACACATATTCAGCCTGTAGGTAATTTTCCTATTACTGAGATTCAAGCTTCTTCTTTGTGTGATAAAATAAAATATGTAATCAATCCTAATGTTACTAATTAATTATACTTGTAACAAGACCCACAACTCACCTAATTTGGTCCATGAGAGAAACACAGCTAATAGAAAACTACTGAAGATGGTCTTTCAGAACCTTAATATAATAAAACACAAAAGCACCGTACTCGTACTAATGGAGAGGGCATGATAGTTGATAAACTCAATTTATGGGAGTAATTTCGGCTACTATTGACAGAAAATAATCATAAAATTTTATTCAACATTGTTTTTATTTCTATATAGTGTGTTGTATCTCAATATAGTTTGTTCAGAATCAGTAACCAAATCGATTCCAAATTTTTTTACACTATGTTATATTTTTTCCAAAATTATCACAAGTTGGACACCACCGACAATAAATACAATACGGGTTATTACGGGTTATAGCGGGCATTAGGCGCCAGCGCATAGCTAGGTGCAGGAGCAAAACAACCCTTCAGTCGCCTGGATGGCTCAGAGACCATGTATTTTTGCGGATAACCAAATAACATAACATGCTTATAACTTTGTGATTTTTCATGATACCGTTATGAAATTTTGTATATAGATTCTTTGCATAAAAATATTAGACACGTGTTTCGGGGTTCACTTAAACAATAAATAATGTTGTATAATAAATTATCAGGTAATAATTATTCTAATGAATCCTAATATCACTAGTTGTAAGTTTGCTAGTAAGAAAAACACATACTCATCTAATCTGATCGATCACAAGAACAGCTAATAAAAAAGTTCTGAACACAGTCCTCCAGAACCTGACTATAATAAAACACAAAAAGTACGCTACTAACGGACAAGGGACGATAGTTGGTAAACTCAATTTATGGGAGTTATTTCGGCTAGAGCGGACATTATCTAGTTCGGACGAGGAACATTCGACGTTGGTTCGGATAAATTGCCAATTTTGACTTACACCCCTTCCTACGGTGACATATTACCGAATTCTGGTGGAATTGATTTAGGATTTGGAATATCAGTTTGCTGTCAGCGTATTTTTTATAAAGTGGCTGAAAAGCTGATTTTTGGTACTCGTTTATCAAGTTAAGGAGAACACCAATGTTACAGCCCCCGTAGCTACATTACAGCCCCCTAGCTAGAACGCTTGGTGTTGGCCACGCCCCCAATTCCTTTGTCCTGACCAGGTCACTGAGCGTTGCGATGACATCAGAACAAAGGAATTGAGGGTGAGGTAAACACCAAGCGTTCACTCTAAACGAAACGATTGTAACTTGGCTGGGGGGGCTAAAATATGGAAAAATTGCCAAAATTAAATGGCTGTGGGCAAGGTACGTAGCTCTCAGAATAAATGGCCGATGGGGCTGGAAGGTTCTGAAGTGGCGATCGCTTATTAAGGTACAGCGTTGGATGGTCACCTACAAGATAGACTGATGACTTGATGGATGGATACGAGATGCATAAGACTGGGCGTTGTGGCTGTACTTAGGGGAAACCTACCAACAGTGCACTTATTTCAGCTAAAATGATGATGACGATGATGCTGAATGGAAGTAAGAGATATTGTGTTTATAAAATTGTAGGAAATATTGAAAAACACACTTATGTTCCCTCTTTGCCTTGCGTTTCAGGACCACGGGTTCCTTTTTCAGAAGTCAACCCATGGCTCCAGTTAGGTGTGGCCCTGCTGGGTCTTACGGTTTTACTGACATCTCTTTGAAGCAAGCGTGGAATATTGTGCTCCGTCGAGGACTCGGGTTACCGTCCGGTAACCCGAGTCCGGCTCGACGGCGAGCTACCCATTACTCGTTATCCGCAAGCCTATGCCTACGGTAGCAGGTAGGATGGAAGGGTCCTGATCCAGCTGGGGCCTGAGGCCGTCTTTTCCGTCAGGCACTAGTATTACTGGTGATTAGAATAGGTTAACCTTGAATTAGGCTGCAAAACTTTTTATTTCAATACTTTTATTGAATCTTTCAACTTAAGGGCCGGTTCTAGTCACTGTTTTTTTTGTATGAACTTCGCTCGGGATTATGTCGTCTTCGCGGCCCCAAAACAGCGGTTTTATTTTTATATAAAAAAAAACAACAACTATTCAAGATTTTTGTTCTTGCGAAGTGCTTTTAAATAATAACAAGCTTTATTTTTTTTTGTAACTTTCAAATAGTTCCGTAACGTAATCGTAGATGAATACGTTTTAAATCGTAAATTAGGATCAGATTCGCGATTTTTTGTTATCGAGCCAACTAACTTATATCGTGTTTTTATTTTCACCAAGCCCTTGGCTATATAGTCAATTTTAATAAAATAAACTTTCATGGCTCTTTTATATTTGTGGATTTCCATAGGTTTAAAAAAGGTCAAAATGAGTAGAACCGGGCCTTAAGTACTTTCTACTGAAAAAAAAAATAAAGCGTACGTCGATCCTAAAAATAGAAACGTGTTCATTAACTGCTAAATTCATAACCGAAAAAACAGAGGGTTCCGTAATTAAATATTTAAGATTCATAATAAAACTTTTATTGTTATAATTAATGGTCCTACCATCGATTTTAAATATAATTTTGTTTTATGTCGTGGCTATAACAAGTTCGTGAAGCTGCTGTTTAAAAACATTTGTGTCTCCTTTTGATCGGCAGTCGGCTCCATAATTACTTTTATGACTGCTATATTTTTAAATTACGGCTATGAAACTGCTTACACGATTTTAAAAATATAATTTGAGGTGTACGAAATTTGGCCAAAGATCACACCGTGATATCTGAAACAATGTTTTCATGGAATGTCTTTCAATGGCATTAGTTAGTGCCTACTGCGTTAGATACTTTGAGCTAGGTACTAAGTTATTTGTACAAAATTTTAATGCCAAAATTGCGAAAGACACAGTTGAACTGTGAGTATAACTCCTGCCAAGGCTGAGAGATTGTTAGAAACCGCGGCATTGGAACACAAAGCACAAAAATGTCCGTAAAAGTGTCACTTCCTCTCGTTCCTCGCACAATACAGCACTCCTCTCTCCACGTGGGAGAAGTTATTTGATGATTGTCCACGTAAAAAAATTGGTATTTAAGATGAAGTGCCTCCAGACGAGATAGCAGTGGCCGATCATGTCAGTATACTTACCTACTGGAGATCGACGAAATAAATCTTAACCTAAACATATACCGCCCGGAGGACACGGTGGAGCTTACGGTAGAGGAGTGCCTCGCTTGGGCAGAGAATCGCCGTGTACACATGGGGGCGATCGACGGCGGCGATCTCTCGCGATGGACCTTGATACAGGCAATGGTCCGAAGCGAGGAGGAGTGGCAGGCGGTCGTTTCCTTTTGCGAAGCAGCAATGTTAGCAAAGGAGGAGGCCGCAAGCGTGAGGCAACGGCCCTCACGGCCTAGCTACCGCAGGGATTCCGATCGCGATTTCCAGCTACCTTTAGTCTTGCTAACGGCGAGCATTGGGTAGCTCGCTGTCCGACTGTCGGGTAACCGTCCGGACCAAGCCTATGTCGTCGACGGTGCGTACTGTTCCGCGTGTGCCTCAAGGAGTTGTCAGCAAATAGTACTGGTAGGGACTCAGCAGGGTCGAACCCTACTGGGGCCATGGGTCTGTTTCTGAAAGGAAGTTTCGGCCCCGGTATGAAAAGCAAAGAAGTAACAGGAGTGGGTTTATAGTCAGTAAAAGTCTAACACTATACCCCGCTCCGCCCAAGGGCGGGAAATGTCATTGGATGATTTTAGCAACCACAAAAAAGGAAAACCTAAGCACTATCATACTAGTCTTAATGAGTTCATTACATCGCGTACAATGTTTAATCACGTAAGTGTAAACATTGACATAATTAGAAGGAAGCCCGCACTAATCACAGAGCGTTACTTAGTCAATATTATGACAGCAGCTGTTACACAGTGAACACTTGTAGTACACTTGTAGTTTAGCGATGACTACTAAGTTATGAATTCATACTTAGGGACTACTTACACTTATATAGCGCTATTATCTCATGTCCATAGAAAACAAGGATTTTGTTTGGAGACGTGTACGTTTGCGTTCAGCTTTCCGCGTTTAGTCTGCTTTCGCGGATAATAAGTATCAAATAAGGACAAAAGTGTTTTTTATTGCCAGTGCTATAGATACAGTTCAGCGCTGTTCTGCCGCGTTCTGCGCTGTTCTACCGCATTCATCACACAAACATTTGTCCTGGGGGGGAATCGACCCCATAGCAATCAGGGCCACTGACCACAAGACCAACAGGCCTATCATGTTGATGATTCCTTAGGACAATTTTCTATTATCATGCAGGCAAAGCTATTTCTTTTTATGGTAGGTAAAATCATCCAATGATAAATCCCGCCCTTGGGCGGAGCGGGAAGTAGTGTTAGACTTTTACTGACTAAAAACCTATCCTGTTCCTTCGTTGCCCTGCCTGCCTGCAGTTAGCAGGCTGGGCCTCTACGGTTTGCTGACAACTCCTTGAGGCGCACGGGAACAGAACGCGCCGTCGACGACTTGGGCTCGGTCCGGTCGGTTACTGGACGATTGGACAGCGTGCTACCCATTGCAGGCCGTCCGCAAGATGCAGCCAAAGCTACTGGTAGCAGCTAGTATTAAATGTAACGTCAATAATAAGCTTACTATTTGCATCTTGCATTCACTTCTGACTTTATTTATAACGTACTTTCAGTTAACTAGTACGGAAATTGATTTTGTAAGTAGAAGTTTCTTTTCTGGTATTATATAATTATTTTATATAGCTTGTTAACATATATTATGTGGGACGGTTAAGGTGCAATGAATAATAGTTATTAGTTACAGTAAATTAATATGATTTGTAGCCGCTTTTATTTATGACCAATATCGTTAGTCCCATAACTTGTTTCTAAACTTATTGGAGCATGTCAAAAAATAAAGTATGGTTTAATGATAGCGTTTAACATTTATTAATTAGTTATTAAAGTAAACTTAAGACCTGATTGATAAGATAAAAAGTATACACCGTTAATTTTTTTCCCGCAGAGGGTCGATTCGGTACATGAAATACTTTCGATTAGTAAAGAAAAAATTAAAAAATAAAGTACCTTTTTCAAAATTTCGAATTAATATACGCATGCACGAAATTAATTTCTTTAAGCGGAATTAAATCGACCAAAATTTAACGGTGTATAGACCGTTATATGAAACGCTATCGATTTGTAAAGATAAAATAAAAGAATAAACTATTTTTTTTTTGTAAAACTTTAATTAATATACGTATTCTATTCCATTCCATAGGCAGGTTTATTTTTCAAATTATATACATTGTCAAAATTTAAATTTTTAATAATTCTTCCTATATTATTTGGCCATATACCCATGTACGAAATTAATTTCTTTAAGTCAATAGATCATGTGGCGAAGACGGTATAAGCACAGAGTTATTGAAAATAGGTGAACCCATTCTTCTCCATTATATAACTCAATTATTCAACAATATTTTGCAGTCAGGTACCTTTCCAAAAGATTTTTGCCATTCCAATATCATTCTTCTTCACAAAAAAGGCGACAAGTCTGATATAAACAACTACAGGCCGATAAGTTTAATTTCGCACATTTATAAAACATTTATTAAAATAATCGAAAATCGCATATCCCGCGAATTAGACAAACATCAGCCTCCTGAGCCTGAACCTGGCCTCTGTACGACGGATCATCTCCACGCAGTCAATCAATTAATAGAAAAACACCAAGAGTACAAGATCCCGCTCCACCTGGCGTTTGTTGACTATTCCAAAGCGTTTGACAGCATCACACACACAGCCATTTTTGACGCTCTAAGCAGACAACAAATAGATCCCACTTACATTAACCTGTTACGGATAATTTATAAGAATAGCACAGCCGCAATCAAATTAGAAACCACAGGTCAAAAATTTAATATACAAAAAGGAGTCAAACAGGGCGACCCGCTATCTTCTAAATTGTTCACCAGTACACTAGAAGAAATTTTCAAAAGATTGGCAGCTGATTGGAAGGAGAGAGGTATCGTCGTTGGTGAGACGAGGCTAACAAATCTTCGTTTCGCTGATGACATTGTTCTCTTTTCTTCTTTAGCCACCGAGCTCGAACGCATGCTACAAGAACTAAGTGATGCAAGCCTTGAGGTTGGACTGAAGATGAATATGTCAAAGACTAAAGTCATGACCAACGAAGCGCCAAAAAACATAAAAGTATACGGGGAGACAATACAACATGTCCAAGAATACCTTTACTTGGGCCAAGTAGTCTCTTTCCAGGCGAGGCAAGACAAAGAAATCGCGAGACGAACTGAAAACGCCTGGAAGAGCTACTGGTCCATGAAAGACTTATTCAAAGGTGAATTGCCCATGGCACTAAAACAAAAGCTCATGGACATGTGTATTCTCCCTGTGTTGACCTATGGCGCACAGACTTGGTCTTTGACTGATATCCAAAAGTCCAAACTCAAGGTTTGCCAACGAGCAATGGAGCGCAGTATACTTGGTGTTAAATTAACGGATCGAGTTCGAAACACTACGCTGCGCTCCAAAACCAAAATAGCTGATGTGGCTCAAAAGGCTGCCCAACTGAAATGGGACTGGGCAGGACACGTTTGCCGCATGCCCGACAAACTGTGGGCAAAAATAGCACAACGTTGGTGCCCTAAGACAGTGCGACGGGGTCGCGGTAGACCGCGAAGGAGATGGCGCGATGAGCTGGACAGATTCCTCCAGAACTGGCAAGAGGAGGCGCAGGCCCGCGAGAGGTGGAAGGCGTGGAGGGAGGCCTTTGCCCAGGAGTGGGACAGAAAAGGATAAATAAAAAAAAAAAAAAAAATACTTCAGCTGGGCGAGTTCAATGGTGGTTGGTACGCAACGACCGACATCTACCTACAAGGTCACCTCAAGGCGTTCACAAACATGTAAACTCATACACAAGATACTCAGACTCAGAACAACTACCATATAAATATTTGTTTCGTGGAGGAATCGAACCCGCTACACGCAACGCTGTAGCCATTCGCTCAAACACTGCGCCAACGGTGCCGTCATTCATTTCGGTGCCATCCCCTACATAGTGAGAACGCCTGTTTGAAACTTAGAAAGCACGTTAATCAGTAAGTACCGGCGGATATTATGGTCACTGGTCCTGAAGGCAAACTGGTGGATTTTAGTCGATAAAAGTCTGAGACTCCCTCAACGCAGAACGAAATCCTAAAGAGGAGTTTCTATAGAAGGACTGGAACAATTTTCCTGCTGGTGTCTTCCCGTCCGATTAAAATATAGGTGTCAATCACTAGTTTATATTGTGAAAATCTTATTATTTAACCGCATTCGCGCACGTGCCCAGACGAGAGTAAAAACAGCGCTCAGCAGTCTCAGACCCACCACATCAAATGCGAAAGCAAGAATACCAGTTTAAATCCAAAAGATCCTATGTACCCAAAGTTAATTTCATTTTATTAGCCATCAAAGTGCACGGTAACCGTTTGATCGTAGTCTTACGGGACACAATCTCGCGCACGGCGATAGATTAACCCAAGCGTTCTGAGCAATAGACGTAATTGCCGATCCCTGGTGGGGCAAGGCTGTAGTCATTATACACGCGAAAGAATATAAAGTAAGTCTACTTTGAGAAAGGATATCCACGAGCGACTCAGTAGCTCAGCAAGTATTTTGTTTCTGTCGCTGTCTCCTCGAAACAATGGCGTGACTATTTCGCAAAAATTCATCGCTTCATAAAAATTTTTCGCCGGCCTGTCGCCGAACCTGCGTACGAAAACTCTTCCGTCTGTTGAGTCCCTACATGTGTGCACTTACATGAATACAATCCCATGAACTTGATGTGAGAAACAAGTTAGTTGCGGAGATGTAAGTGGGCCCTTTCTCAATCGCCTAATCGTTTAAATTTTAAACCATGCTCGACGTTACGATAGCTTTTAAACTTTAAAAACTTGTTACTTCATCTAACGCAATTCAACGCAATTTTTGATGAAAAGGCAACGCGAAAGAAGAGAGATAACGCCTAAAAACTCTGCTGGCAATCGGTAATTCCATGATTTACACAAATATTTCACAAAACTTGTTCCAGGAAATACGTGTTTTTAAAAATTGTCGTCATTCAGAATCTCGATTAATTGTGCCATAAATGTACTTTTTTATATTTTTAATATATGAGTACATTATGGAGGGCCAAACTTCACGTAAAATAGTAGATTTTCAAAGATCTTTACTGGGATAGTTTTATATTTCTATAGAAGCCTAGACAATATCCACAAGATATCTGTGTATTCAAAGTATTTGGAGAAAGATGTGTAATAACATTATAATCATGTAAGAGCGGTTGTATGAAAATGTACCTCGGGTTGGCCCCTCTTAAGTTTCACGTGCCCTCTACCTCTTAAAGTGAGACTTCTGCTTGAAGAGCATCTGATCTGGTCATCTGACCGACAGGGGTGTTCAGAAAGGCGCAGCGTAGTTAGGCACCCCAGGCAACCAATATTCTGATGCGGGAAGTGACCATTGTAAGGCCAATTTGAAGAAGTGGGCCTCTATTGGCTGAATTATGATGACATCGAAGGCATAGGAGCAAGAGTTAAACATTAAAATTTCTGTTTACGCCGGGTAAATTCGTAATAATAACTGCTTTGTGTCGATAGTTAAGGTCGGGTTTTACTCCTGACATGAAAATTAAAGAATAAAAAATAAAGAGAAAGAACTTTCGAGTAGCACTTCTAGACCTTTCCGTATCGTGTGTTGTACTGCTAATGGCGAAAGCACCATTAGAATTGTTCTCTGGGGCTCTGGAGAGGTATGTATGTAATGCATCCTAGGGTCCTGAATCCAAGGCAGGGAAGGAACAGGGTAGGTTTTTAGTCAGTAAGAGTCTGACACTATTTTCCGCTCCGCCCAAGGGCGGGATTTATCATTAGATGATTTTACCTACCATAAAAAAAAACATGAGAATTGTCTAAAGACGGATTTATAAATTCATCAATGTTGTATGGTGCACCTTAAACTTATAGGAATAGTAAGAATTTGGGACCCATTGATGACAGACCCACAATGGATGTACGAACTAAGAACTTTTTAATGATACAGTTGTACACTTTTTTTTAAGGTTGGGAAGTCATCAAGTAACTTAGTCGCTCTGGGTGGAGTGAAAGTCAGTGTCAAATTTTACTGAACGATGTCAGTAAAAGTCTGATACTATCTCTCATCTTTCTTTCTCGTATCTTAATCGTTCTTGCGGCCCTGAGGCCCTTAAGCTCTTAGCTCTTATTGCGATCTATTTGGCGATCTAGCTGTTAGAGAGATGGAGCTATATAGTGTGTATACACCGTCAAAAAACAAAAAAAAAGTCAGCTGATCGAGGCCAATGAACTGTAGGTAGTTAGTGCGCAACAACCGACAACTCCCTCAACAAGGTCATTGACTCGATACTTAAAGAAATTAATTTCGTCTACGCGTATATTAATACGAGTTTTAGAAAAAAAGTACTTTATTTTTTTTATTTTATCTTTAAAATCGATAGTGTTTCATGTACCAAATCGATCCTCCACGGAATTAAAACGACCAAAATTTAACGGTGTGGTCCCGCCATCCCCCTATCTCGCTCCCATGCTTGACATTTTAACACATTATGGTAAGGCTCTTGGACTCAAAAAGCAACTGATAAAATACGGGTGGGTCTTAGTCATTAAAAGTCTGACCCTCTCTCTTCACCCAGAGCGGCCCTTGGACCTTATAAACCGTTCCTAGCCTTATGCGTACGTCAGCCTTATAATGTTCCCACTGTTGGGACTCAGACCTCCTCTCTAGGAGAGGGAATGGGCCGTAATCCTCCACGCGGGCCCAGCCTTATATCTAGACTCAATTCTAACGTAAAAAAAAGCCCCACTAAGTATAAAAAAATGCACATTACACATATTAAATCCAGACACAATCAAGCGTGAACTGCAAAATCCCCAGACAATTAATTCTGCTATCATAAGTCCCAAGTTGTATAGTTATAAAGTGTCAGCGAGGCGGACACCATGAAATAATGCCACCATAAAATGGCGATGCGTGCGCAAGCCAAGACTTTAAAGGCGATTAAATTTCTTTAATACTTGATCGGCTTATACTGGTGGTCTTGATAATGTATTATCAAGAATGAGTAACATTATGCGGCTGAGGAATAAGGATGTTATTATATTTATTAGAACAGGTTTTGCGACCATAACCTTCATCCTAATGGTTTTGGAATCGAGTGCGGTTAATAGGTTTTGTTAATGTATTTAGAAGCTTATTTGTGTTTTTTTTTTAGGGTTCCGTAGCTCAAAAGGAAAAAAATTAACCCTTATAGGATCACTTTGTTGTCCGTCTGTCTGTCTGTCTGTCAAGGCCCTTTATCTCGGGAACGCATGGAGCTATCGAGTTTAAATTAAAACTATATAGTAAATAGATACCTACTCAAGTCTGCGGTGCCTTGAAGCTGTGAAAAAATCAAACTTCTAAGTTACCGAACAAAAAAGATACGGCCGTTTATGTCGCAAAAAACGTATATTAGGTATATGAATTTTGATTCTCTTGAGAGGGTCAAAATATACATTTTTTTCGCGACAGGCTTCACTTTTTTCTTCTTTAACTTAAAAGTTTGATTTTTTCATAGCTTCAAGGGACCGCAGATCCGAGTATTTGGTTTAATTTCAACTCGACCCTTTCCCGAGATAAAATGTCTTAAGCGATAGACAGACAGACGGACAACGAAGTGTTTTTTCCTTTTGAAGTGCGGAATCCTAAAAATTCAACATCAAAACTTAATACTGGTTAACGTGGTGTGTTTTTAAGGTAGGTATACCTACTTACGAGTACATATCTTTCGAATAATTCTTTAATAAACAAAAACACCGTAAGACAAAACAAGAAAAAGTTAACAGCAAAACCTCTACACAATCAGACTCCATCACAAAAATTAACATTCCACACAAAAACAGTAATATTTTAACACATTGTAAACACAGACAATATGTGAATACCATTAATATAATCACAGGGAGACGCGTTCCTTCGTAAAACAATCCGTCTAGCTTCATTTTATTTAATGGCACCACATAGAGTTGTTAAATTAAAATGCTGCGCTTATGCCGACCAATAAAGGCAGACAGACAAGCCAGGCTTGAATTAAGTCTTGACGCTCAACCCTGCAACTGCAGATTACATCGGAATTAATTGTTGTCGTAGGAGCGGTTTTGTACCTCTCTGAAAGCAAGTTAGTTTTGGCGTTTGACATAGTTGCTTTCTAGTTTTGGCAGCAGCTTATTTATAATGTTTTAGTTCTAACAGAGTTTTTTCTTGGTTGGGAAGCTGGCGGAAGATAAATGACTCGCTTCTAGCACGTGGACTGCTGCAATTAGGCCTTCATGGCCTGATTTCACTCAGTCGCAATCGGTGAATGTCATAAACGAGGGTGTTACGCAAAATATTATTTATTTCGATTTCGCTCGCACGACACCGCCGGCTCTTATCTCTGTCCTTGTCTATCAGTGACTGTAAGTTTGCGACTGTGATGACACTGATCATAAATGTGTGAGTTTCCAGTCCGGGTTTTCTTCGTATCTTCCCTTACAATATATCAATTTTGAGAAGTCATTAAATCACTTTTCCCGCTCTGAGTTAGCCTTTCTCTCCACAGTGTCAGTCTTTTACTGACTAAAACCGATCAGTTTTCCTTCAGTTGCCCTTTGCTTTGTAAGGCCGCGATGGTTCATTCGAACAATCCTGTAGCCCAGGCAGGCATCAGTCCTAGCGGGATCCGTTATACTAGCGTAAATAACTATTACATACATTATGCACCCGGAAATAAAGTTTCTTTTAAAATGACTCCAACAGATTTAGTGCCAATTGCCTACAAACTATGTTTAGCCTTTAATTCGTTTTGAAGTAACAAACATTTTTTACAGTAGTAACAAGGAATCGTATTTAAAAATACTTTAGTGAGGTAAAAATGCAGCTTCAATTCTCTTTTGAGAAGCGCTCTACTGCAATATTATAAAATCGAGTCAATTTAAAATCGTTTCAAACCTTTGTGCTTTCAAACTCTCAATGTTCGTCGAGATTCCGGATGACAACCCGATATGATAAAGTGGGATGTCTTATTGTATGTTAAGATGGAGAAATGACGGGTTTACTGGTTATTTATCTAATGGATTTT
Organism: Leucania comma; assembly: GCA_958295575.1. NCBI lineage: Eukaryota > Metazoa > Arthropoda > Insecta > Lepidoptera > Noctuidae > Leucania > Leucania comma. The sequence goes on from OY282471.1 coordinate 19,783,558, forward strand.
AATGACAGATGTCCATTACGACCATTTGATTTTATGGAAGTGTTCGATAAGCATTAATTAGTGAGATTATGTTCTGTAAGTTGTACTTAGTGGCTCAATCAAATTTTATGAACAGTTATATCACATTGATTGGTTGTAAGTCCACCTACGTAACAAATGCAATTAGGAAGAATGTTGAATCATTAAAAATAATTGTTTAATTATTTGACTGGTTTTAATAATGCACAACAAAAAACTCGTATCTCACAAAACAGTCCCCGCAGCGCTCGTAGTGTTAAGATGGGACAAACGCATTTGAACATATTCTGTGTTATACATTATTAAGATTCTTCCTGCGTGTCACGTTCTCGCTCAAATTGCTGCGATTATACAAAACATAATCCTATTTCTTCCGCACAAGGTGCATTATTATTTGCCTGTTTGTTGTATTCATATGACGCGGTAAGCCTTTCAATTTCCAACAATGCTCAGTATGCGAAAATTGTTGTCGACCTTAGTACGTGTTTGACTTCAGTAAGGTGTCTCTCTTTATTATGTCTATGTTCATAGGTGCTCTGAAATTCACTTTTCTTTGTCAGTGCCATTTCTTCATCTAATAACAGTCACTCGAGCTGACGGTTGCAAATGTTCTGCCCGTTTTATTCATGCTTTTATTGTGAATATTTCACAATATGCTGACACGGTCCTGTGTGAAGGAGTTGGAAAATTAAAGATGTATAGCAGAAATAGCTTTTTTTTTGCCTAGTTATACAAAATTAATTTAAATTGACTTAAACAATACTGAAGTAACTTTATTACAGTTAAACTAATAGAAACCCTACGCTAACTACGACTAACTAAAATATGGCGTCAAAAAAATCTTCCACATCGCTGTCAACGGGCAGTGTGCCCAAAAGACTGGCGGCATTGCCACGCTGCATGGCAATGCTTATCCTCTGTAGAGATAGTTATTTTAAGCCCTATTGTTTAATTCTATTCATTATGTCATCAATTACATTTTGAGCTTTCAACTCTCGCCGCATAAAAACTATCTAAATTCAGATAAAACTCCGTCTGAATAAAAACTTTTTATCTCCGCCTAATAGACGAAAGTCGGAACAAAAATAAAACTAGTCACCTCATTGTTAGCGTGTAGTCATCAATCTTACCCCATTAATTGATTAGATAGGACGCTCCTATTGAACCGATATCGCAACCGCCCACACAAATCGATAGATTTATTAAAATTTCGAATTGACTCCCGGAACCTCAGCAACTACTACGAAATCCAATCAAAATTTTGAATATATACTGCATCCATTGCGCGTATTCTTTTTTTGAAAACAGACAATATCGTTGCAAAAGTTTCGTTGGAACACGAATATTTATGTGAAACTTTTTTATCGATATCGAGACCAGAGATTCTCTCGCAGTTTTATATCGAATAAATTGAGCATTAAGCTTTAATTCGGTTATGTTATATTGCGCCGGCATCGCATCGATCATCGCAGACGTTAACTGTTACCGGCTTTGATGTTTTGATATCAATATTAATTGGCGTGTACTGTGCATTTGACTGATCATAAATCTATTGGAAATCAGACCAGAAGACTAAATCCTTTAGTTATTTTGGTAAGATACTCGTAAATAATAAATGCATTTGATGATTCAGAGTCGAGTTTAGTTATTCGGTTGCTGGGTGTTGCCAAGGAACTACTTAAATTCATAGTATACCTAATAGTAGGTCACCAATTTTCTTTTTTTATTCCAAGAAATTATCAAATAACATTTCCCTTCAGTTTTTTTCGTGGGATATTTTTCGAGTAAAGGTAAGTGTTTTAATTATACACAAATTGATTTCAGCAGTTTTGCACTGGTTTTTTATTTTTTTTATTCATATGCCACAATTATCACACAACGCCGTCTAATCCCAAGCTAAGCAGAGCTTGTGTTATGAGTACTAGACAACTGACAAACTGGTGACCAAGTGGTAACGGCCCCGATTTACGAGTTGTAGTGCGCGGGTTCAAACCTAGCCAGGATCGTTACTTTGTGTAACGTATTTCATCACCACTGTTCTCAAAACGGTGAAGGAAAACATCGCGAGGAAACCGGCTTGTCCTAGAACCAAAAATTCGAAGACATGTGACTTCCATCAATCCGCACTAGGCCCGCGTGGTTGATTACGGCCCATTCCCGCTCCTAGAGAGGAGGCCTGAGACCCAGCAGTGGGAACATTATAAGGCTGATGTAAGGTTGATGTAAAATTAGTGTAATCTTGTATCCAAAATATCTGCACAAATAACTAGAATATCACATATAAATATGTGGAATCATCAAAACCAGTGCAATCTCGTTAAAATAGAGATGAGAATTAGGTATATTATAAAGTTGACTACGGCAGTGAAGTTTACCGAGAAGATTTACTTGATATAGTTACTGCTAAATACTACAAAAAGCTTTTTAATATGTACATTCATATTTTAATGGTAAACAAATCAATGAATTATACAAAGACATGGCTTAAAGGACTTAGTATCCAAGCCAAAAAATATATATAAAAAAAGTAACAAGTCTTTGCTTTATCAGCAAATCAATGTGGAATTAAAATAGCTAACTCATCCGTTCACCATAAAGTACTACGTAGCTTTAATTTTATTGCCTATCACATTCTCACTTTATGAAGCGCTTTATATTTTCTTTATAAAATATGGCTGCCTCTCGCAGGCTAGTCGAGTAGGCGAGTAGAGTACTAAGCGCCAGCATTTGTGCAAGTTGTAATGAGATTAGGACGTTGGGACACCGCACTGGCGCTGTGCTGTTATTAAATCTGCCTCACAGCTTACTGTCCCGATTTTCCTTTGAAAGGGATCTTTGTCTGTTGCTTTATTGGCGTAAAATTATATTTGTAGTATCGAAAGTAATGTTAAAGTTTTTTTTTTTAATAGGGTTCATCCATCTCGCTTTAGGGTGAAGCGAAAGGGTGTCTCAGATTTTTACTAACTAAAACTACACCTGCGTCCTTCAGTTGTCCTTTCCGTTCTTAGATCAGGGTTTTCTTTCCTTAAGGGAGAGATCATGATTTTTGATGATTTAAATCCAACCCATAGTCCATATGTTTTGAAAAAAAAAAAAAAAATTAAACTAGACAGACTTCTTGCATTTTTTGATATATGTAGGAATATTTACTTTTTTTTTCATAGAATGTTGTGTTTTATTTTCAAAGTTATGTCTAACACAGACAAAAACCGAAGATCATGCAAAAACTATTTAAGTAGTATATTAATTTTATCACAACCTAAAAGATAATAATTTAATTACCAATCTTTTGATGTACGGTTTCTATACATGTTGTGTTTAAAAAATAAAGAATTTTTTTTAGTGAGTAGTTTTTAGTGTACATATTGGTTGCGCCAATTTGCTATGTTCCGCGATTTTGTTTTTTGTAATTTATTTTTTTGGCCTAGCAATCCTATCCCTTCCGTTTATTTCCCCGCACGACCTCAAGAAAGGATTTGACATTGACGTTTGTGCATCGATTGTGAATGTGACCGCACCGCTAACCGCGCCCGCTCGAAATTACAAGAAAATTGACTATTTTCGTGATCCAATCATTCAGAGACTCCACAATAGTGCTGTGTTAGTGCAATACAGGACCTGGCAGTGATTTAAATGTGCGAAGACGAGGATCGGCCGGTGTCACGTGCAATCTTCGAAGTGCCACGTGCAACCAACGAAGTCTAAAGGTCAGTGCTCCTTCCCAATACATTTATTCCATGCCAGGCGCAGTATCTGCATATTGTTAACAAACCTAAGATCGCTTTTCAAACCTACAGTCCATTAAAACATCAAGCAAATTCGCGCAACCATTACTTTTTGGTCCATACGAGCAGGATCGTGAATCATTTTCTTGTAATTTCGCAATATAGTATTTGTTCCATAGGGAATAAACGCAACGCGCCTGTTTACCTAGATATAATAGTAGAAAACCCGCATCTAGGCATTTAGGCAACTATACGTTATTTCGCTCGTATAGTTAAAGTGTCATTGATAATTACGGTACCTACGCCGTCAACCGCACCGCATAATTATAGTTAGCTACGTAAATATCAGCGTAGATATAAATCGATCGCATTCTTTTTCTTGACAAAATTCATTCGACCATCCTACAAATTGCATGTAGGTAGACGCATTTCAAAAATACCCGTTCATTGTTGAGTGAATATTTGTAGGAAACGGATAAACCATAGATTATATAGACAGGTTATTCCGTTCGTTCGCCGTTCGCTTTGTTGTTTACAATACTACCATATTGTTATCTGATAATTATCGCTTACTTAATAATTCGTTAAGTGTTTGTTTGAGTGTATAGTGTGAATATATCAAAACAAGATGTCTCTTAAGGGAACCAAGGTTAGTACTGATTTAAAGGTTCAGTTAAAGCTTTTATACGCTGAAAGGGACTCACAGTTTTCACGTGTTCAATCAATTTGTGATAAATCTTTGCAAATCTCGGATCTGACGATTAGAGATGCTTTCTTGTGTTCGTTGGAAACTTTAGATAGTTTGCGCGCGGATTTTAAATCTACAATTAAGGATATAAACATTTTAGAGTTGGAGTTAAATCCTGATTGCTGTGTGAGTTATCGGGCATTGTCGTCCTTTGATGACTTGTATTGTCGTATCAAACGTATTGCTAGGAGTTTAGAGACTCCCCCCCCCCGCGAGTGGTTTATCCAACCCTCCTCGCGAACGCCCACGATTGCCGCCAATTCAAATACCTGAATTTGATGGTGACATTCGAAATTGGAATTTATTTATAGATAGTTTCGAAAATATAATACATAGGAACACATCGCTGACAGATCACGAGAGATTGCATTATCTCGTAGAAAAATTGACCGGTAAGGCAAAGGCTGTCTGTGCTGGAATTACGTTTAGCGCTGAAAATTACAATTTAGTTTTGAACACTTTAAAAACAAAATACGAAGATAAGCGATTAGTAGCCACCGCATATTTAGATCAATTATTCGATTTAAAAAGTTTTTCCGTTTGTAACGATCATAATTTAGAGAAGTTTTTAAATATTTTCGCATCATCTGTTCGTGCAGTAAAGAACCTAAAGGTCAATGACCTCTGTGACTTTTTGTTTTTGTATATCGGTTTAAAGAAATTAGATCCTGAAACTGTTCGTCTGTTTGAAACGACTCAGCGCGGTAAAGAAATACCTAAGTTCGAAGATTTAGAATCTTTTATTCGCGACCATATTAAGGTGTTGCAGCGCACGTCGGCACGTCATGAAGCCACGAATAGGACAGGTTCCGATCGCCGTATAGACGCGTCATCGAAGTCAGTCAAGACTGCACATACGCTAGTTAATACCGCCTCAACACCTGACTGTTCTCTGTGTAAGGGTAGCCATACACAGCTGTACAAGTGTTCGGAATTTCAGAGATTATCGCCTAGTGATCGTTACAAGTTTGTCCGCACTAATAATTTGTGTTTTAATTGTCTAAGTGACAAACATCTGGTTACGTCATGTAACAGTGGTGGTAGCTGTCGTAAATGTCTAGCTAGACATCATACCTTCTTACATTTTGAGAGTAGTAAGCTGCCATCGCAGCAGCAGCCTGCGCAGACGCGCGACGCTTGTGACGCGCGGCCTGCTGCAAGTGCAAACGACGTAACATTGTGTTCGCTTTCCGCCGCTGGTACTCAAGTCACTACCGTTTTACTTGCGACCGCGCAAGTTGTCATTGTAGATGCCTTTGGCAAACCGCACACCGTTCGAGCGCTACTAGATGGCGCTTCCCAGAGTAATTTTATTACTCGGGATTGTTGTCAACGCCTTGGTTTTAGTTTTAATAATTGGTCATCCCGCTCAGAAGTGAAAGGTTTTGGAGGTTTAAAGGCAACCATTCACGGTTCCATTAAAATAATATTTAGTTCACGTTTTAATCGTAATATTTCGTTTGAAATGGATTCGCTAGTCGCAGATAAGATTACGGAACGGTTGCCCACGGTACCGGTTGACACGTCCATGCTGACGGAGTTTAAGAACTTGCAGTTAGCCGACGGAAATTACGCTTTCCCTGGAGATATCGATCTATTGATCGGTGCTTCGATTCTCCCGCATCTCCAGTTATCACGTAAAATTCAAGGTCTTCCGATGTACCCCGCTCCGCACGCACTGGAAACAGTTCTCGGGTTTGTTATAGTTGGTTCCGCACCCGCTTATTTAAATAGTTACTCGACTGTGTCGCACTGTTGCACCGTCGAGCCGCCGCTTGAGTCTACCATCCGCAAGTTCTGGGAGATTGAAGAGGTCAATGTCCCGCCTATTCTCAGCCCTGAGGATCAGGTCACTGAGGAGATTTATACCCGCACGACTACTCGTGATAAAGATGGTCGTTATGTTGTCGCGCTCCCTTTCAAGGGTGATATTTTTTCGCTCGGTGGCTCCCGTGCCTCCGCAGAAAAACGCTTGTTTGCTATTGCGCTCTCTGCCGATATTCGGCAAATGTTTCTTAGTATTGGAATCAGAGAATGTGACCGTAGATTCCAACGCTTCTTGTATAGATTTTCTCCGCAGGAACCTTTGAAGGTTTACGAATTCAATCGTCGAATTCAATCGTCACCCCATCGATGGGGCACGTTTGTCGCAAATAGGGTGGCTAAGATTCAAGCTGAATTGTCACCGGAAAATATATTCCATGTCGCTGGAACAGAAAACCCAGCTGATTGTCTCTCACGTGGTTTGCTTCCTGCGCAAATTTTAAATCATCCGCTTTGGTTTTGTGGCCTTCCCTGGCTTCATACCACTCCTAACGAGTGGCCAAATGCTCCGTTTAACCCCGCTACTGTTTCAGAGCCACCCGAGGAGAAGAAACATACGCTTGTAGTATCAGTTCCGCGTGAAGAGTCAGTTGTTTTGTTGTTGTCTAATCGAGTCTCGTCTTGGTCGAGACTATTACGCTGTGTAGTTTACGTCCTAAGATTTTTGAGATTATTACCATCGCGTGGTTCTATAATCGCAGCTGATTTGGATAGAGCTGAATCAGTTGTACTTCGAGAGTTGCAGAAATTTTATTTTTCAATAGAATTTCGTAGTTTAGAATCACATAAACCTTGTAGTCGCGCACTTCAACATTTGAAACCATTTTTGCAAGACGGACTCATTCGTGTCGGTGGCCGTCTGCGAAATGCTAAGTTAGAGTTTGAACAAATGCATCCAGTAGTTCTACCACGCAGGGATCACGTTTTGGATTTGTTGGTGGACTATCACCATAAGGTGAATTGTCACGCTGGTCCCGATTTATTAATGTCCATTCTTCGACAGAAGTACTGGATACTTTCCGCTCGCAATTTGATACGCGCTAGAGTGCACAGATGTGTGCCCTGCTTTAAGCTCCGCCCGCGTTTCAACGCGCCGGAAATGGCCGACCATCGTTCTTGTCGTGTTGTACAGACGGTGAAACCTTTCATACATACTGGGACGGACTATGCTGGACCGTTTAAAGTCACTATTGCCCGTGGTCGTGGTATACGTTCCACAAAGGCATACATTTGCCTATTCGTTTGTATGACAACTCGTGCGGTTCACATAGAGTTAACCAGTGATTTGAGTGCGCAGGGTTTTATGTCTGCATTTAAACGATTTTTATCTCGCCGTGGTCCCGTTAAGCGCTTATACTCTGACAACGGCACAAACTATGTTGGAGCGCGACGCAATATTTCGGAATTACACACATTCTTACGCTCCAAGTACTACCAAAGTGAATTCGCCCATGTCTTAGCTGAGAATCGCATTGATTGGTGTTTTAATACGCCAGCGGCTAGTCATTTTGGTGGCAATTGGGAGGCGAATATTAAAAGCCTTAAGTCGCACCTGTTTCGGGTCATAGGCGAACAGATTCTCTCGTACGAGGAGTTGAGCACTGTACTCGCTCAGGTAGAGGCGTTGATGAATACGCGTCCGTTGTGTCGGACTTTGTCTAGTGATCCATCGGAGCCACTAGCGTTGACGCCGGCTCACTTCTTGACGACGACTCCTCTTAAATATTTGCCCGCTTTAGATGTCGAGACTGACAAACTGCAGCTTCACCCGCGTCACGCTCTGCTAGATAGCTTAGTTCAGTCCTTTTGGAAGCGATGGAGGACAGATTATCTGCATACGCTGCAGTCGCGTCCAAAGTGGAACACTCCTTCAGATCCAGTCACAGTCGGTACTGTGGTGATACTGAAGACTGAGAGTGCGCCTCCTCTGCACTGGCCTCTTGGTGTAGTGGAAGAAGTTTTTCCGGGTTCGAACGGAATAACGCGAGTCGTAAAAGTTAAAACCGCAACTGGATCGTACCTGCGTCCGGTTATTCGCCTCTGCCCTCTGCCTAATCAGTAGTAGTGGCATAGTTAGTTATAAGTTGTTTCGCTACCTAGTATTGATAGTTTAGATTAGTAATAGGGTTTAGTTTCGCTTTTGTTTTTTTTCTTTTCTTTGAAGGTAACCCTTCAAACCCGGGGGGAATGGTTGCGCCAATTTGCTATGTTCCGCGATTTTGTTTTTTGTAATTTATTTTTTTGGCCTAGCAATCCTATCCCTTCCGTTTATTTCCCCGCACGACCTCAAGAAAGGATTTGACATTGACGTTTGTGCATCGATTGTGAATGTGACCGCACCGCTAACCGCGCCCGCTCGAAATTACAAGAAAATTGACTATTTTCGTGATCCAATCATTCAGAGACTCCACAATAGTGCTGTGTTAGTGCAATACAGGACCTGGCAGTGATTTAAATGTGCGAAGACGAGGATCGGCCGGTGTCACGTGCAATCTTCGAAGTGCCACGTGCAACCAACGAAGTCTAAAGGTCAGTGCTCCTTCCCAATACATTTATTCCATGCCAGGCGCAGTATCTGCATATTGTTAACAAACCTAAGATCGCTTTTCAAACCTACAGTCCATTAAAACATCAAGCAAATTCGCGCAACCACATATATAGTTTTCATTAGTAATTGTTTTATATAATGTATATAATTGTGTATTTGTGTAATAAAAGTAATAGGTAAACTTGTCCATTGTTGTTTTCAAAAATCAAGGAAATATTATTATTCGAATAATCTTGTTGCGCGGGGAGTGACGCTAGCTCCACTTTTGTTCGCTCAAGTTGACTGGTATTCCCAGTGACCCTGCTGGGAATCAATCCTGTTGGGTCCTTACAGTTCTGCTAATATCTCTTATAAGCACGCATGTAAAAAGTAACACAACAACCCGTTGTTGGGTAGTTGCCGGACGGTTAGATGACGAGCTACCCATTCTTCGTCGTCCGCAAGCCCACGCTTACGGTGGCCTGACGCCACATTATTCGTAAAAATAAAATTCCAAAAAGAGTTTTTTAATTAAGAAATACAGCCGAATTGAGTATCATCCGTAAAATAAAATCATTCGATATAATTACATAATTATTTTATATCGAATGACTTCTTGTATGAATAATAACGACAATAATATTAGTATAGACATCAGAAAATTAAAAGAGAAACAGTAATACTAACAAATACCTAAAACAATACCAACAAACTTCAAAAAAACTTTAACATTGAATCCAGGTCCTTGTAAGCATGATGCCTAGATGTGGAATTCTAAAATATGTAAATAAACTTGCTTCCCTTGAGAAGCATAAATAAAGATTAAGGTTAGTGGTACTTTGAGTTCTATACTTGTATCATCATCATTTCCAAATCACATAATCAATATAGTTCGATGACATAAAATAATAGTTGCCTTAGGGCAAAAATAAGTCTGAAATCTCAGCACAAACAGACCCGATTGCATCACTGTTTGCCTGATGCGATCCCATTTAATATCAATTATTAAAAACTGGCTAAGTGAGAGTCGGACGTGCACGAAGGATTCCGTAAAGTCTGTGGCACAAAAAAAAAAAACAAAAAAAATAGTTTGTTGTTTGGGAGCCTCACTAAAATATTTATTTTATTTTGTTTTTAATATTTGTTGGTATAGCAGCAACAGACTTACATCCTTTGTGAAAATTGCAACTGTCTAGCTATCACGGTTCATGAGATACAGCCTGGTGACTGACAGACGGACGGTACGCGGAGTCGGAACCCTAAAAAACCAACTTCCTTCACAAACTTACTCAATACTCATCTAGAAATTACTAAACTGGAGGCTATCTATATCTGACACAACAGCAATTATTTATTTCAAAAAACATGTATTCCATGCAAATTGAGAAATAAAGATAATTCAAGACCAGTATTCAAACGTCTCTTAATTAATTTAATTATAACTCTTAGCAGACATTTTTATTTCTTTGATATACAAAAAGTTTATTTATATCGTAGAATTAGTCAGATAAACTTGTTCTATTGAGAGCCAGTAATTAATTTACTATCAGTTCGAGATACGTATGCTTTAAAACATACGTTTTGGTCCACAACCGATCATCATTGAATTAAATATTCGATTCAATTTGGACTGAATTATGGACTTGTGTGGAAGACAAATATTATTTTTGTTAATATTCAGTATTGTTTTATTGAATAGACAAATTTATTGCTCATCTCCTGGAATGATTTATTGTGCTATGTTGTTGAATAACCTTAAGCTTTGATTACTCAACCCCCAAGAAGACACCGGTGTCCGCACACCTATTGTCTCTCTTCTTCTTAGTCGGTACACTCTTGTCAGAGTGGTCGTGGTCATCACTATGAATCACGATGAGTGATCATCTTGGTCATACGGCGCCATTCATCGCGGACTGCAGCTTTCCGGGTACATTCGTAGACCGAGCACTTAGTTGCGGCCTAGATCTGGTCTGTCCATCTCATTGGTGATCTACCACGTGGTCTGCTGCCCTCAATTTGCCCTGCACTACAAGACGTTCTATGGAGTCATTACCACGACGAGATACATGGCCGAAGAAGGTCAAAATGCGCGACCGCACTGTGGATGATAGACGCTGTCTGATGCCGAGTTCTTTTAAGATGGAATCATTCGTACGAAACTCTGTCCATGATACTCCTAGCATCTGTCTCCAGCACCACATCTCCAACTTTCTTCTTCTCGGATTCACAAAGAGTCCATGTCTCCGATGCATAGAGGAAAATGGGGAATATTAGACAGTAAACGAGCCTGGTTTTCGTGGTCTTGGTAATGTTCCTATTACCCCAGATCTTTTTCATTTTATCCATAGCAGACCTAGTGAATTCATTCATCATTCATTGTCTTTCTCTTGTGTCGCTAATTACAGTATTTAAAGGGTTAACTACGTAGATATATTGCCTGCGGGAAGTACAGAAGAAGATTGATGCCCTACAGATGTGGTGCTGGAGGAGAATACTCGGAGTATCGTGGACTGAATTCCGTATCAACGAGTCTATACTTCGAGAACTCGGCATCAAGCAGCGTTTATCATCTTTGGTACAATCTTGTATCCTCATCTTTTTTGGTCACATATGCCGCCGAGAGGATGTTGCTATTGAGCTACGATGAAGGTCGCCTATGAGGTGGACTGCACAGATAAGGGCGGCAGTAAATGGCTCATCATCACTGCATGAATGCACGAGGAAGACAGCGATTAGAGTAGAGTGGCGGCGTATTGCGAAGCTTGCCACCAACTCCTGAAGTGATGACCACGACCACTCTGTCAAGAGTGATAGTGATACCGACAAAGAAGAAGAAGATATATTATCATCACAGCGTTAATGTTTTCCGATTGTCGATTTGGACCAATTGTTTCACTAAATAAGTGTTGGTATGAGTATTGTAATTGTATTACATTTATGGTTTATTAGTGTGTCTATTCGCGTATTTCCATTTTTCTCTTATTGCATTACTTAATGCCTTAGGATTGCATCCATTCCTTAGGCATTAAGTCCGCCTCTATATTTTTGTGTGTAAAAAACTTTTAATAAATAAACACAATGTAATTTGCTAGGCCGACGACCTAACTTAAACAACTTTAGAAGGCGTTGTACAGACGCCAGTACTTACTCAGGTCCTCGGCTCCCACCTTAGCCTAGGCTTCTACCCTAACCTGTCCGGGAAACGTCACCTCCTTTTCTGCTCTCGTCTTTTACACACGTTGCCGGCTGCGCTTTTGGTATTATATGGAATACCTAGGCAAAGTGTATAATAAATAATATTTTATACCGAGTCGATTTAAGTATTCTATACATTACCTAGGTATAATAGACTCGGTAGTCTAGTCCGGTAATTATAAAGATTGCCGATTACATATTATACAACATTATTTTTAGTATATGCCTGAATATAGTTTGTTCAGAATCAGCAACTGAACGACTCCAATAATTTTTACACTATGTTATATTTTTTCCCATAAATGGCAGGTTATAGCGGGCAATAAGCGCCAGCGCACAGCTGATTGCGAGAGCAAAACAACCTCTCAGTCGTCTGGATGGCCCGGTGACTATGTATTTGTGTGGACAACCAGGTAACATAACAAGCCTATAACTGTAATTTTTCTTGATACAGCTTTGTTTTGTACATAGATTCTTTACATAAAAATACTAGACACGTGTTTCAGGTTTCATATATACGGTAATAAACATAATGTTGAATACAAAATCAAATACACTTAGGCCTTCGTACTAAGAAAACATGCTAAGATCAATCCTGTGCCTACATAGTAACCGTCATTACTTACCATCAACGTAATCAGAAAGTGCCTGGCGGGTATGTCATCGATACTCCAGCAAGACCAAGAAATATTTTCATTACATATTTCTTAATATGCCATAACTGATTAGTGCAGTATTCATGTTATCGCGGCTTCTTATGGTTCATTGAATCAGCGGTAACCACAAGCGTGATCGTTGATATAGTTACGTAAAAACACTAACACTAAAGCCCTGTCTACATTCAACACGTCTGATTTAGCTCTAAGAAAGTGTCTACAAGTGTATGCACTTGCCTTAATGTCAGTGAGGTTGTCATTTGTTGTGAAATCAGGCTAAACGTTGCATGGAAATAAATGTACTCAACCGTTATCATGGGCAGTAAAGATTGGTGATTTCTGTTATTTCTAATAGGTACTCATACACTTGTTCTGTTCTGATCCCCTGGAATTTTAGTATCTTTTGCTAACTATATCTTTTTCCAAAATCTAAGAAGAATAGTCTCCTTGAAACGTTTTTCTGAAACTGTAACGGTTATAAAGGTAACAGCCCATCTCAAAATTTTGCTCTGTGTATTGATATAAAAAAAATATTGATATATACGGCTAAATAATGAGTAAAGATAAAATTAGAAAAAAGTACTTTTTTGTAAAACTCGAATTAATGTACGCATGTACGAAATTAATTTATTTAAGTAAACATCAGCAGAGCGAGTTCAACGACCTGTAGGTAGTTAGTACGCAACGACAACTACCTAGTTTTTTTTAACTTTATTTTTACAAATCGATAGTTTTTCATGTATCATATCGACCCTTCACGGGATTAAAACGATCAAAATTTAGGCGTATCACAGTTCAGAGTAATGGTGAACAGAGAAACTGTAATCAGTGAACACTCGCAATCAATACAATGTGATCTTTGAAAAAGAATAGAAACACAAAGCAAAAAAGCTGAAATACCTATAAACTCTAAAGGTTTAAGTTTAGACATAGATAAAAGTTACTCTCAGGAAACGTAAGCGTTCATCTCTATAATCAATACCCAGCAAAACGAATGCACACCAGCCCCACAACTAAACTTAGTCTGTCCTATTTAAAATTGCACAGGTGTATAATCTACAAGAGCCAGCTAGCTATGTATATCACTTTATCTAAGTCTTGGCTTCGTCGGATGCAAAATTACTGGCGGTCATAAGTAGCGGCTACGAGCAACCTCGAGGCTATCGTGAACGGACACGCCTGGTACACTGGTGTATAAAATAAACAACTTTAGAAGGCGTTGTACAGACGCCAGTCAGATCAATGTGATATCTCTTAGGACATGCGCTGTATACATGGTTAAATTTTGATCGTTTTAATTCCGTGGAGGATTGATCCGGTACATGAAATACTATGGATTTGTTAAGATAAATTTCGAAACCGAGTTTCGAACGACCGACAACTACCTACGGGTCATTAGACTCGCTCAGCTGTTGTTTACTTAAAGAAATTTATTTCAGTTTTAGAAAAAAAGTACTTTATTTTTCAATTTTATTTTTACAAATCAAAAATGTTTAATGTACCGGATCGACCCTCCGTGGGATTAAAACGATCAAAATTTAGCCGTGTGTATACAATGCAATAATGAGTACTCACTATACGGTGAGTACTCATGTAATCCAGGATTAATAAAGATCTGCAAAGTACGATTATATCAGTTAAAACGTTTTTTCGAGACGAGTATAAGGTCCATATATTATGTAAAATAAACCACTTTAGAAGTCATCGCATAAACGCTGCTCAGATCAATGTGATATCTTTTAGGACTTGCACTGTATGTGTGTGTAGGTAGGCAGTGTAGGCGAAATTTTGACAATTGTAACAAGCAATCCAGGATTAACAAAAGTCTGTAAAGTACATATAAAGAGTATGTATATCAGTCAAAACTTACAAGATTATAAAAGTTACCGAGACACCAAGCACAAAACACAAATGTTGAAAGGAATAGCGTTTAATATATTGGCAAAAGACACGGTTTCGCAAGCTTCCTTGTTTTTAAATGATGAATTTTCCATATCCAAGGATTTTAAACATTATGAAAATGCTACCAAAACAGAAAATAAATATATTTGACAAACATGTTTGTCCGTCTAAACTGTTGTCAAACGTGAGTAAAGTCAGTTCCTTATTTGCCTACCATGTTGGTTCACAAAACGTTCTAACCACATCAAATTAAACGACTGCCTACAAAACAAACAGTAGTACCTTCGGCTGTATATTCACTGTATTCAGATTATTCGAAGACCACGTCACGTGCCTCGGAACCACATCTGTGAGTCTCTTGCATGCTCAATCAAGCATTTGTAGTCAACAATGGTCCAAACGTGCTTGGAGAGCTTTCAAATTTTTATTGGAGATGAGGAAATATGTGTTTGCGATTTTGTAAAGGGAAGATTATGGTAGGCGTTCGTTTTTTTTTTATTTCGACCATTTTTCTGTTCGTTTTCCGTTACAGATTTTCCTTTAACATTATTAATTTGACATGCAGTCTATTTTGTGGGAGTTGAATGCGACTAAGGCCGTGTTTACGGAGACGCGGCGCGTTGCACGGCGCGTTGTGTCGTCACTCGCACAAACACAAACATATGGCAATATATGACGGACCGCCCAACGCGCCGCATCTCCGTAAACACAGCCTAAGCCGTCACGCCCCCCTCTGTAACGCTCGTTCGTATAAGATCGGCTCGAGTCGGCCGACCTGTAGTACCGTTTTACGACTCAAACTGAACTGTTAAAGAGATGGAGCTATATAGGGTGTATAGATCCATCCTTCTTTCTCGTTCGCATGCTTGACATTTTCACAACACACGTTATGGTAAACCCCTCACCCGAACGATTACGATTTTGTTTTATTAACTTTGCCTTGATGAAGTTTTCAATTCTGTCGTGCGGCCCTTTTAGGATTTCGTACCTCAAAAGGAAAAAAAATCGGATCCCTTATAGGATCACTTTGTTGTCAGTCTGTCAAGGCCCCTTATCTCGAAAACGTGTGGAGGAATGAGTTGAAATTAAACGGCCGTATCTTTTTTTTTAACTTTGAAGTTTGATTTTTTACAGCTTCATGGGACCGTAAAACTACAAGTAAACCACATACACAGGGTATGTTGTTTATTCGTAGTCACGTCACAAAAATAAAAATTTTCGGTTCGGAAAAATCTTCGAGATTCGATTCGAGAATTGAACTATCTACATAAGTTAGTTTGTATGGAACCAAACTTAGCACACCTCAGTGTACGACTCACACTTGCCCAGTTTTTCGCTCGTGAACGGGCGCCGTCAGTTGAGACTGGTCATCTCTTAGCTGCCAGTGGCCTAATTCAATTTCTATTTTTAATTACTTTATTTATTTTATTTCAATACTTATCTACACTGTGCTCACATAATAGAAGCGACCAGAAATATGTACTATTTGAAATAAACTTGTCTGATTTATTTTCTTTAAAAAAGTTCTTAATGTAATCCAAGTATGCATCCCGCCTAAGCTGTCTGGAGATCCGCGTGCGCCGGCGACGGGCGACTCGCGCGCAGCTGCGTGCACCGTTTAACTTATGTGTTCCTGCAAGATTGCACTAAGATACCTATAGCTACACTGATAAATTGAGCGATATCTGTGTTTGAAGTAATGGAGAACGCTACCTACCTGTGAAACGGTTAATTTCGAAGTACACTTTCTTGATTGAGACGAGTAAATCTAGTCTCATTAAAACAAATGCACATTTTGAAAAAAATTTTGTTTGTAGGAGATAATCTTTAGAAGTGTGTGTTTTTTGAGTGTGAGTATAAATGTATGTATAATTGATTGGAATGGGTCCCGCCTCGCCCAAGGGCGCAGAGACGTCATTGGATGATTTTCGAACCGAAAAAAAGACCCAGAACAACCATACCAACACCAACCCAACAACAACCAACATCAGTGAATCATACAAATATTAATTCCATGCAGACCGTACCAAGCATGCAGGTAGCGTAGCAGCCAATCGCTTAACCATAGCGTACCGCCAACCAGCACCAACCGTGCCGTCAATAATGTTGATTCAATTACGAATTTTTATTGATAGAATACTACACAATTGCTGAGTCATTCCTGTCAGGTAAAAACGAAATCATATAAAAAACTAATCATAATCAAACTATATTTCATGTTTATCATAGTATTTAGGTATTTTCTAATTTTAGCTTAAATACCTACGTATTTTATTATTAAATGTTAATGATACTACATTCTAATTTTGAAATATCTGTCATTTATTGTGCACACCAGAGTGTTGTCTTTTTTAACCCAAAGGTTGACTGGTAGAGAATAAAAGGAAGAAAAGAAAATGTACTGTACATGAAGATTAAATAAATAAATCCATGTATAAAATGAAGAGATTTTGCCGATTCTGGTCGTTATGACACGTTGCAATAAGCGCTCAAATTCCTTCTCGAAATCCCCAGTATGAAAAACAAACAGAAAACAGAACACGTCACTTGAGGAAAGTAACAACTCGACTAACAACGTTGCCATGATCACAATAGTCATCATCATCAGTCTTTTTAATATTCCCACTGCTGGGACACAGGCCTCCTCTCTAGGAAGATCACAATAATACCGTAAAAATATTATAACTCATCGAGAAATTTACAATCCTAGCGCTATAGTGTGAACAGACAGTTTCTCATGGGTTGCCAGCAATGAAAGAAAAACACTCATTGATTGAGCCTAACAGTAATTATCGCAATTACGACGGAGCATTGAACCGGAACGAACCGTTTTCTGGAAGATGATGAAGCATGTGTTACAATTTAGCAATTTACGCAGAGCATTTTTATTTTGAGGTGGTAAGTTGTCATAGTACATTTTGATACAAGTGGAAACAGTTTGACATGGCAACACGAGCCGTAGGCGAGGGTGTTATGGAGCCGAGTGCTGCAGTGACTAATTTCAATGTGTATCAAACGACGTTTTACAATAGGTACAATTACGAAGATATAAATAAACGCGGGATGACGCGGGACTCGTGGGGCCGCGCTGCGCCCAGCCTGCTGCCTGATACGATAAATGTAATAAATTGAGTGGCGGGGCGAGTCCACGCGCTTTTCTGCACTAGTGCGAAAAATAGCAAATTACGTGCCTGAAAGCGGTAGGGATAAGAGTGGGTTTTCGAGTATTGACAAATAATTTCTCCTGCGCTGGTGTGTGGGCGTGTCCGAATAAAACCCCTGTGTAACCCCTTAAGTTGCCTTTTGTATTCCATTGCCACAGTTTCGTCTCAATCAATTAAAAAAAAGAATCAATTCATATTGTAGTTTCTACAATACTGTGTGTGTATGTTTTGACCCATAAACGGTAAACTCGCTTTGAAGTTTGATCAATGATATCGAGAATTGAAATCGAGGAATCGTTTTGAACGCATACAGTAGATTGAATTATGGATCAGTTAAAAAAGTGCAACTGTCGCAAAATGTGAAATGGACGTGGAAGGACAGACAGTTGACAAATACGACAGAAGTGTTACTACTCCCGATATAGTCACGTATTTTGTAGGGTTCCGTAGCTAAATCGGCAAAAATTAACCCTTTGTTGAGGGAGAGGGAGGCCAAAGAAGAGATGGATGGATTGTGTGAGGAATGATATGAAAGAAAAAGGAATTAGTGATAGCGTGACTATTGACAGGACAGAATGGAAGAAAAAAACGTGTTGCGCCGACCCCAAATAAAACGGGACAAGGGCAGGAAGATGATGATGATGATGTTGTCCGTCTGTCAAGACCCTTTTCCACAGAAATAAGTTGACTAATTTCAACTTATGAAGCTGTTACATTAAACAGTCAAGTCTGCTGTTCCGAGCAACAGTGAAAAAAATCAAACTTTAAAGTCAACGCAATAAAAGATAAGGCCGTTTATGCTCATATTATGTCACTCGATGGCGAATCAAAACCAATGGCATAGATACTTCCCGTTGATATGGAATCCTGTTTGGCTTGAAGCAAAGTTTCATAGCACAAGTGTAGAAAAAAGACAGTAAACTGTAAAGAAGTTGCGTCACAAAAAAAAATTTTTTTTTGGAAATCCTTCGAGGTCAATTCGAGAATTGAACTATTTACAAAATTTTGTACGAAACCCTCGGTGTACGAGTCTGAATCGCACTTGACTGTTTTTTTCTGTACCAAATACAAAATAAACGAAAAGATAAAAATGTCCAATAAAACCGTCTAGTATTGACAATGAATCCGTGGTATATGAACTAAGTAAATTTAGAAATAATCTAGCAATCAGATACCGCTTTTACTGCAACTCCGAAGTAGCACATTCTACTTACAATTCTGCTCACACCGCAACAGAATGCAAGCTTCATAATCAACAGATCTTCGCACCTGGATGTTTCAATAACTTCCTCATAACGGAGCTGCGATGGAGTGCCCCAAATTGGAATTGCTGACTGATATTGGGCGATTCACAAAGCGTTGCCTTTTACCGACCACGGTCTGAATAAAAACCAGTCTTGCGCACAATTTGCGTTATTGATTTAAAAGTGTTTCAAATTCGATATGTAGCGTATATGATGGGTGAACACCTGTTAGGTAACTACTGCTATGATTTATTAAACGTGAAACCGGGGTTTTAATCCACCTTTCAAGTTTTGACCGAAGAACTTGATTGCTCCTAATCTAATTCAAAAACTGTGGGTCGTCTTTAAAGCAATATTATCTAAGGTTTTAATAAGTTGATAAATGGAGTTTATTAATTTCTGTCATCATTTTCCTGCCCTTATCCCGTTTTATTTGGGGTCGGCGCAACACGTATTTTTCTTCCATTCTCTCCTGTCACTCGTCACGCTATCATTAACTCCCTTTTCTTTCATATCACTCCTCACACAATCCATCCATCTCTTCTTTGGCCTCCCTCTCCCTCTCCATCCATCCACATGTAAACTCATAACTCTTTTAGTAACATGCGTATCATCCCTCCTCTTCACATGACCATACCAAGACAAACGATTTCCTTTCAACTTTTCAGTCACTGGCGCCACTTCCAAACTTCCCCTAATATACTCATTTCTCACTTTATCCATTCTCGTCACACCACACATCCATCTCAACATTCTCATCTCCGCTTCGTGAAATCTTTTTTCTTCCGTCTTAATTTCTGTCTCGTTCTTAATTTATATAAAACCAGTGGTGCTATTCTCTAAGAAAACGCAGCGCTGCCTCAACTACGAACACCCAAATAGGATACATTGGATTGTCAACCTAATGTACCTATACATTGGATTGTTAATTCAATGTATCCTATTTGGATGTTCGTCGTTGCGGCAGCGCTGCGTTTTCTTAGAGAATAGCACTACAGATAAGTATATTCTAAGAAAACTTCACACCAGTTTTATTTTTATGTTTGGTGTTTAATGTGAAAATGTATTATCGAAGTATATTAATGCCATACATAAAGCAAAGCATGTTAAATTATGTTACTTGACTAAGATTTATATTAGTGGCAACATAAAAAGTTCAGTTTAGCCAAAAGTCATAAAGACAAACCAAAAAAAATAAGCCGTGATTATTTATTATCGTAAAAAATCTAGTCAATGCAGTTTCCAACTATGATGATTTTTTTGGAAAACTTAGACTGGCTAGCTTGATTTGATAAAACTTCAAAAAGCCTAAATGTTGACACTTAATAATTTCACCAACAATTGCTTCGCCGTTGTTCTTTGTATTACATTTTAACTTTCCCAAAATGTTGTCATTTGATATCAATAATACTGTGGGAGTTGTCCTCAATAACTTAGTCATAAATAACACACATTCTATAAATCGAACAACGCATCGATTCTGTCACGGAAACTTCAATAAGTACAGTGGAAATCGTCGAATAATTTTCACATAAATAGCGAAATTATACACATTGTCGTTTGGTCTGTATTTCAATAGAATGTTTATGGCCTCAAGCGACGCTTCAAAGCAGCGAAGAGCGACAAATCTATTCATTAGGTTTTTTATTCGCTTTTGTGATTGTTCACGAATGGGCACAAATGTCTGAATAGGGACGTTAGGCAATATCACAACTAGACAGTATCGGATTCCTGATGGTTTCTTATTGTTATATTATGGTGCTAATTTTGTCGCTTTTACGTATAAGAATTTCTTATTTAGTGGCATGAAAAATGAAAATCAATAGGGAATTTTTCAGAGCCGAATAGAAGTAGAAGTATGTAAGTTAGTGAAAAAGGTAAATAAAGGTTTAAATTATTTAATAGTGCTAACTATAAATAAATTCATGTCTCATGATGTTAATGCATAATCTATGAATTCTAAAACCCAGTGGATAACGGACATATATAAAAAAAAAACATTTTAACATTAGTTATCAAATTTGAATTTAGAATTTGTTTAGAATCAAGTTCAAATCAGGATTTGAACTTAGAATCCACTAATCTGTATTCAAAACTAAGCATTATGGTTGGCGCGTTTTCTAATATGATTACGGGTAAAATTAAAGAGTTGCGTTTGTACCAGTTTCTATAATATACTTATAAAGTTATTTATTAGTTTCGTTTTTTTTTTGTAGCTGTATTCTTTTATAAATAAAAAATACGTAACATCAAAGTATCAAAGTTCCTTTTTAGTGTTCCGTACCTTAAAAGGAAAAAATGGAATCCCTACAGGATCGTTTTGCTGTCTGGCTGTTTAGACCCTTTATCTCGGGAACGCGTGGACGTATCAAGTTGAAATTAAAACCATATACTCAAATCTGCGGTCCCTTGAAGATGTGAGAAAATAAAATCTCTAAGTTAACGGAAAAAATATACGGCCGTTTATGTCGCAAAAATGTGTATTTCAATACTCTCAAGGGTATCAAAAATTCATAGGGTACTTCCCATTGATCTAGAATCCTGAAATTTGGCATAAAGCACATCGTACCGATAAAGGAATAAATCTAAAAAAAATAGTAAATTTGTTGTTACGTACCAAAAAAAAAAAAAACTTTTCTTGTGTTTCGAAAAAAAGTGCGAACTTATCGATTCCGAAATGGTTGGGAATTGAACTATTTACATAGATAAGTTTGTACGGAACCCTCAATGCGCTAGTTCGACTCGCTCTTGCCCACTTATTTTTTTGTCATTTAAAACCAACTTCACCTTTATAGGTAGCAATATCATCATAACCTATTTCAATAATGGCCTTTATTGCTGCATAAACCTAGTTTAATGTTAGTTCATTAAATTAACATCATATGTACCGTTGAAGTTCATAAACAATTACCTTTACGGGCTATAACGTGTTGGTGACATTTAAATTGCCACTTAATATAGCCAATTAAGTATTATAGTTTGGAGGCGTGACGTATACGTCGGCGCCATTTTAGAGATGTGAGCGAGAATTGTATAATTTTTGAAAAAATATTATAAAACAGACTGAAATTATTTTAAAGTCGTTTATATTTCCATTAAGTTTTATTTCAATTTATTTTTTAAATTGTTTTGATATTGTTAATCATTAAATAATTTTTTCCGCCCTGAGTGTATCGAGAGGGAGAGTTCAACTTTTACTGACTAAATTCACACGCGTTCCTTCATCGAAAAGTAAGTAAAAAAGTGAAGAAAGAAGGACTGGAATAAGCTTAATGGTTCATATTTCCATTAAGAAGTTTTATTTTAAAAAACGTTTTTATTTATGGTTTGGTAAATCACCAAATGACCTTTCTAGCCCTGAGTGTAGTGATAGGGAGTGTCCGACATTTACAGACTAAAATCCACTTGCATTCCTTCAGCTGCCCTTTGCGTTCTAGGGCCACGGTTACTCTTTCGAATAATCCTACTTTCGCAAGTATCAGGTTACTCAACCATGGTCATTATCGGACGGCGACTTACCAATTGCTCGCCGTCTGAAAACTTAACAAAAATTAGTTTTTTCCACAATGAAGATTCAGAGTGGATTGTTAAATGATTTCATAATTATGATTTGAAATTATAAGAAAATATATCAAATGCTTTGTTTTTTAAATGTACCCACTCATTGGAACAGTATCTACCTCCTCATGCTTAGAATAGTACTTTTCTTTTTACTTTTTAATTACTACAATAACACGTAAGTCTAACTAGTTATTATTCAATATTAATAATTCATTTTAGATCGCATAAGGCGATGGTCACACTTGCATGGCGTGGGAGAACACTCTTTGTTTTCAATTAATGTTAGCAGTACCTAGATGAATTCAAACGCCGT
Source organism: Leucania comma (assembly GCA_958295575.1). Classification (NCBI taxonomy): domain Eukaryota; kingdom Metazoa; phylum Arthropoda; class Insecta; order Lepidoptera; family Noctuidae; genus Leucania; species Leucania comma. The sequence goes on from OY282471.1 coordinate 19,806,435, forward strand.
ATAAATCAGATAGGACGCTTACCATTGCTGGTTATCATAGTAAAACCTTTTACCCTCTCTCGTTTGATGCAGCAATGTATAACATACGAATATGTCCTATTTAATTTTTCCGTGGTACTTGATGGTAACATGGTTAGGTGGTGTTGGTCACTGGCGGAACTCATACATGGCTCCACGTTCATGGTCACTTGGTTCAGCACATAATTTAGTGCCGTCTGCGTATTTGAAAATAAGTTTCTATTAGAAATTCTAGTTTTTAGGTCTCTGGTGATGTTTTGTAGTGGATAGCTTGCTAGTAAGTAGTACTAGTCGATTAGTAAATCGAAAGAAATGGCATACAATCGAGGAGATATAAATGTACACTACACGGGTTGGTTTTAGTCAATAAAAATCTGTCAAGTCTACACTCAACTGCAATTTTTTGGATGGGAAGTTCTCAAAAGGGAATGAGCACAATTTCCCAGTTTTCCCATACCTCAAACAAAGAAAAAGAAGCTCATCATCATCCCCCACTTTATCTCGATACCTCCACGCATCCCCGTGATAAATGGTCTTGACAGACAGACAGATAGACGGACAACAAAGTAATCATAAATGGGTTCCATTTTTCCTTTTGAGGTATAGAACCCTAAAAAAAAACTCACAATATTTTTTTTTTATCTTTATTAATTGATAGTGTTTCATGTACCGAATCGACCCTCCACGGGATTAAAACCACCAAAATTTAACTGTGTATAGCTCGCAGCTCGATTCTTCTTTCTCGCTCGCACTGACATCAAAACACGTCGTGGTAAAGCCTCAAGTCTTACATAATAATATAAAAGCTTTTATTACCATTCTCATTATGATTGGTCCACATTATCGGCAAGACAAAGGCGGCAACACTGCACAATGGTGCTATCAGTGTACGTAATCTTTTGTTTCAATTCAATTTTAATTAACGCAGTGATTTGCGAAATTGTGATCGTCATTCATAGAGGCGGTTGCGTAAAACGTTTTGGTGTTTTAGAATGGAATGGCTTAAAAATACGGGATGATTGTCTGTGATTTTTTTTTTAAATCATTAAATCTGAAACTTAGTTATAGACATCATATCCTAAACAGCATCTGTCTGTAGGTATAATGTATAATGTTGCCAACCCAACGTAGTATTAATAAATAATTAATAAGTAGAATGTTATTATTATGTATCATTTTATTATTTTTATGATTGTTATTTTTGTATAGTATCTATGGGCCATATTAGCCTGAAGTAAAGAGTTATTATTATATATAAAATGTAGAGCAGTAGTCGCCGAGTGGTAACGGCCCCAACTTACGAGTTGTAGGTGGCGAGTTCAAACCCAGCCGGGCGCATTACTTTATGTAATTTATTTAATCACCACTGCTCTTAAAACGGTGAAGGAAAACATCGTAAGAAAACCGCCATGTCCTGGAGCCAAAAATTCGAAGACATGTGACACTTTCAACTCTTGCGGGCCCGGTCAGCGTGGTAGACTACGGCCCTTTCCCTCATCTAGAGAGCAGTGGGAATATTGAAAGGCTGATTATGCTATGCTATGCTGCGCTATATTAAAAGCAAAATCTTGATTCACTCACTGACTCTCCTCAACGCCCAACACAAACCTTAACGCCCAGCCCAAAACTTAGAAAACTGAAATGTTGCATAGAGGTTCCTCTTTTGATGTATAATTGCTATCTGCTAAATCCGATTTTAGGATGAAATAGTTGCGTCTAGGCCAAACCTGTTCTCCCTACACGCGATATTAGTCCAAGAGCGATTGATTTATGGTAGTCACACACGTTACAGTATACTTGCGCAAGTTAAGACTTGCACAAGTATACTGAAACGTGTGTTGGAAGATACTTGCGCAAGTTTCTGCACAACACACGTTTCAGTATACTTGTGCAAGTCTTAACTTGCGCAAGTATACTGGAACGTGTGTGGCTACCATTAGAGTACCCCAACACGGACAGGTTAGGTTAGAAGGTTCCCGTTCGGCCTTTGTGGTTATTTTTTTATGCCCACTCTCAAAAAGGAGTCCGCGCTGAGCGGGCTCCACGCGTTTTTCAAGAAGTAATAACATTCACACCCACACTCACAAACTTTCGCCTTAAATATTAGTTTGATAATGTGACCTATTCAGAATAGAATAGAATAAACTTCATTGTACACTAAAATCACACACACACAGAAACAATGTACAATGGCGGTCTTATTACTGACAGCGATATCTACCAGACAACCTTAAAATGGACTCTAAGAACTTAAACTAAGCCATAATATTCACTACCGATTTCAATACAACCACATTTTTACTCGACGACAACAATATAGTCCCATATTATCCGCAACACTGCACACTGTAATGTGTACCTTAATTTAAAACATGTAATTACACCCGGCGCGGTCTGGCCGACCACAGCTTTTCATTAAAGGGTTAACGTTAAGCAATTTTCAATGCGCATGCGCGAATAATTTGTGAAAAGTGGCGTTTTCAGATAGGTAGGATACTGGATATTGTTCTATGTGATGTTACTTATTAATAATAGTGAGTGCTCAAGCAACCAAAATGGAGTTTTATAACTATCCTGGAAATAAAATATAAATTTAGATACAATAGAGTGGCATAGTCAATTCAGTGAAAACGCTCCTTAATTAAGATTAAAAAAAAAAACTATCCTGTAACCACTATTTTTAGGACTATAACGGAATAGTACAAGGGAATAAAAATTTACAGGGAACTTTCCTTTGACCTAGAACCCTGAAATAGCACTAGTATAGGAATAAATCTGAAAACACTAAGTTTTTAATTACGTCACAACTTTTTTTTTCGATTCGGAAAAATCTTCGAAATTCGATTCGGGAATTGAACTATAAACATAAGTTAGTTTGTACGGAGTCCTCAGAGTGCTAGCCCGACTCGCACTTGTTCATTTTTTTTGTAAATAAAATGCTGCATAAATTGAAATTAAAAATAAAAACAAGATAAACCTATTATTTATTAATTTGCATTTTAAATTCAGTGGTGACAGTGGAATTAAATAAAACAACCGATTTCTTAAAAATCACGCATACTTACTCGTAAATACATACGACACCACTGGTCAAGCAACATTATTAATGAAAATTAATGTAAAACAGAGGTCAAATCAGACTGTGTGAAAGACAGCCTAATGGTCCATTAAACAAACGAAGCACCTCTAAAAAGTAAAACGATGTTTATTACGATTTCGCTCTCATTATGTTGTAATAATTTATAGTTTACATGGTAATGTAATTAGATATAAATTAGTAACTAGATACAAAAAGTTGGGCGTCCAGTCACCGTAGCTATTATAATGGCCCTTGTACAAAATATATTTAGTGGAGACATTAATGCTATAAAAGATGGTTAACTTTATGTTCTTTTGTTTCCAATGTTGAAAGCTGTTAAAATATGGTTGGTTAATACCTCTACCTACGCTTGTTACTAAACGGCACCTACTTCCATTGGTAGATAGATAATGCAGTGTGCATTGGCTTAACTATATTATCTGTAGCCCGTGGCAAATTAATTGGATGAGGCCCCAGAAAAATCGTCACGTTATTTATTTTATAATTTATGTATACACATTATACATGGAAAAGATATACAGCATTGTAAAAAAAAAATTACAAAGGTACTGCCCATTTCTAAAAGAAATTTCTTCCAGCAGACCTGCGAAAGGAGAGATAAGAAGAAAAGTATGCAATAGTGTTTAGAAATGAGAAAAGAAGAGTTTGTGTTGTGTTTGTATTATTAAATCTTATTAAATTTTGTATAATAGGTTGGTTTATTTCTTTTGAGCTCGCGGCCTTTCGAACTGGGGGCCCCATCGGACCGGGGGCCCGTGGCATTTTGCCAGCCTTGCCACCCTATAGTTACGCCATTGGCAGTGTGGCTGCTGTATTTGTTGTGAAACCATGGCAGTAGCAATAGTTACTAACTTAGCCTGGTGCTGTAGGATTGTTCGAAAGAGCTACCATGTACCTGGAACGCAAAATGAAGGAACTCAGGGTTTTACTCACAAAAGCCTGACACTCATGAACTAAATTGCGCTCCTGTGCCACACACGCCGATCTAGGCGCGTCGGTCTCCATAAATTTTATATGGAAACTAGACTTGAAGAGCTACACTTGATCGACGCCACGCAACGTCGTTCTATGTACAAATCAAGCGTGTTACACGTGTGCGACGGTCTAATGTAGATCTATCTTCACTCTCGTGAAATATGTTACTGGTAATACAAAACATGATTTAAAAGAGTATCCATTGAGTTTCATCTTCATTGTTGTTTCAGCTAAGGAGTAGGATACCCTGTCGGAGTGTGTGTTTCCTGATTGCGACAACATGGGAATCTTTAAGTCTAGAGTGAATATGTTACTTCTAGAAGGCCTAGCGCACTTGTCATCATAGGAATAAATCTATATCTACGCTTCCCGCCCACTCTGGAGGGCTAGTTCGTTAGAATGTCACACGCGTGTTCGACCTGCCGCTTGACTACTTATTCTATGCTTCTAGATAAGCGCGCTCCATCGTTGACACAATCGTCACTTTCCATCAGGTCATATAGCGGTCAATCGCAAACCTAACAACAATAAAAAAAAAATCTTCTATTTGAGCGTAATCGCCCATCTCTAAACGTAGATCTCCACTTTGGAATGTGCAATTAGCATCATTTTTCTGACTGATTTCTTAAAATATAAATAATGCGTGTAAATAAATGGTTTATTTAAAACAAATGTTTTTATTGATTGATTGATCGTTCTACAGAGTTGAAGGAGCCATTTGATCAGGTCTACCAAAAAAAGAACTTACCTACTAAGCCAAACACTGCATATTCAGCGATGAAAGATTCGCTAAATATGCTATTTAACAAAGGCACTGCACCTTCATTAACATATTTAGAAGATAATATGAGTTGTCTGTTATACAAAGAAAACAAAAAATACAAATCTAATAAAAATGATTTATACTTCAACTAAATCATCCAAGTAAATTCTTGTCGACACTGAACAGAACATTAATTTGTATGTTCAATAGTGTACGTCATTTCTCATTTGTAACGATTCTCCCTTAACAGTTTAATGATCTTAGCGATAGTCGGTAAGACTACAAGACTGTGATCATCTGTTATCTTTTAACTTCTCAGCGTGGTATTCATTGATCTATCGTTACTATTACCTACATTAATTTATTGGTTTTCTATTAAAAAAATTAGACAAGACAAAGTGAGAGCGATGGTCATACTTAATTAATTTACATAAATATTTAATTTATAAGTAATATAAATGATTTATTGATTTGGTTACAAATTATTACGGTTTACATTTTTAGGTTGTGTAAGTTGGGAGTTTGACAAAAATATTACGGAGACTAATTCGAGAGTACAAAATAGAAAGCTCTTGAGTTACAAAGGTAACACGAGCTCCGTTTGACAAACTAAACATAATATTGTGACTATTAAAGGGACGGAGCTTGTATAGGATGTAAAGCTCCATACCTTATGGTAAAGCCTCTGATGTGTTCTTGAACATATCTTGCTTCAGTACCCGACTACGTCAGAAGGACAGTTATGGTTTTTGAGTGTATGAATACATATATATTTCTTTAGCATGCCGTAAAGCCTAAACGGCATGTTGCATTTTAGCTTGAGAGGTGATGAATTTTTGGCGTTCATTTCTGTTTTCAAAAGTTTTATTTTCGTGACAGTCATGTAGGCTATCAAAATAACGGGCTCGAGCAAACCAATTAGAAATATTACTCACTAAAATTAAGGAAAAAAAGGCAGTCAAAGTGATTTTAAAAAACTGAAATAAATTTCACCAATTTCACCTTCAGGCTACTTAAAGTGACTTGTTTCGAACTTTTTAGTCGTTTTTTTTGGGGTCAGATTTTTTCACACTGTATACTTTTTTTCTCAAATCATCTTCCTATCCTCAATTACCCTATTGTTTATTAAAAAACCAATACCTTAAGGCTCAAAATATTCATCGATCAGTGCCAACACTTTGCGGGTAGACTTGATTTTATTTACCCTAATCCTGAACCAAATTAGCAAATGTGTGGTCATTCACAGAAGAACCCGGGTCTATAGAACTTCGTGTGAGGTCCAATTTACCCAGACCGGGTATTCGTTGAAAGCAATGTATTCAAACGCTTTGCATACGACAGATAACGGCTGCTTCTTGGTCGACTCACGAACGTAATACAATGACATTATAGGTAGGTTTAGCTGGGTTTTTGGTTACAAACAATAGACATATTGGTAATGATACTTTTTGGAACATGCTTTTTTTTTTGTTTTAAAACTATAGATATTTTGATCAAGACGGAATGTTAGAAGAAAACTTGCTGCCGAAGATGATGACTGAAATGAAGAAAAAAAAGAAAGACAGAGAGGGAGGTAGAAAGATTTCTTTGGCAAAAAATAAAGCTAAAAAAAAAAGTAGAATAGCTTACAGTTGCGCCAAAATAGGCGAGACACTAGTACCTGAAGCTAGTTTTCTACTGACATAACTTGAAACACTGAAAGAAGAAGAATGAATGTTAAAAAATGGAAACGTCCTACAATGGTAGAATTATACATCCTTATTTTTAGTATATGCGATATCCGAAACACGTGTCTAGTATTTTTATGCAAAAAATCTATGTACAGTCAGAGGTTAAAAGTGCAGTTGCACTCAAGCGATATTAAAGTGTCTAGAATTCTTTGTAGAAGAGGATCAATGGATCATCACTTAGTTCGTTTGTACCATAGAACCTAAAGAATTAAATAAACTAGCTGTGGACCATTGGCCCTCTTTTACAAATAAATTTTATACACTTTAGCATTGGTAGAGTGCAACTGCATTTTTGACCCCTGACCGTACAAAATTTCGCTTGTTATGTTACCTGGTCGTTCATACAAATACATTGTCATCGAGCCATCCGGGTGACTGAGGGTTTGTTTTGCTCCCGCATCCATCAGTGCGCTGGCGCCTAATGCCCGCTATGACTTATCGTGACCTGTAGTGTCGATGGTGTCTAACTAGTGACCTTATTTAAATATTTTTGGTAAAAAATATAAAATGATATAAAAATTATTGGAATCGATTCAGTTGCTGATTCTGAGGAAACTATATTCAGGTTTCGCATATACTAAAAATAATGTTTTATACTATGAGAATTCGCTACAAACCACGTAGAGAGTATTAAAATCAATGGGAACTCTTGAGAACATAAGAATTCCCTTCAAACTGGAAGCTTCTGCAACCGCATCGTCCATTAGTGGTTTTCTTCCGACGTATAAAGATGTAGTTGCAGATAAAAAGTCTGTGTAGCTTTTTAAGGAAAATCGAGGGGTCTGTAGTGATTGTGGCGATCCATTTCTGCTCAAGGTTGTAATCACGGATATATGTATAATAATATAGATGGTATATTTTATTAATAGAATGATGATTCACTAGCTGCGGGATTTTTTAAGAGTTACCACAAGCCAGTACCGTAACTAGTATTTTATACGCCTGGTGCGAGATTCTGTAAATACGCCCCTAGAAAAAAATGCAATACAAACAAAAAGGACGAGATATAAAAACGTTGTACCCTTCCAAGGACTTCACCCTGTGCCTAGGCACTGCTGGCACCTTCCTAGTTACGGCACTCCTGCGGCCCTAGGACTCAAAAAGCAATTTAAGAGCCACCAACCCGAGGTACATTTTCATACAACCGCTCTTACGTGATTATGATGTTAATACACATCTTTCGCCAGATATTTTGGATACACAGATATTTTGTGGATATTATCTAGGTTTCTATAGAAAACAAAACACAAATTTGTGTAAAACTAATCTATTAAAGACTTCTGGCAACCTACTAATTTACGTGAACTTTGGACTTATCGTAATCATATATAAAAAATAAAAAAATTACGTCATACGGAAGCCTTGCATATTCAATTGAGATTCTGAATGACTTTTTCAAAAACTTTTATTGGTTTTAAATGAAAACGTATTTCCTGGAACAGGTTTTGTGAAATATTCGAGTAAATCACGGAATTACCGAATGCCAACAGAGTTTTCAGGCACTATATCTCTTTTTTAGCGTTTGCCTTTTTATCAAAGATCGCGTTAGATTGCGTTAGATGAAGCAACAAGCTTTTAAACCATGCTCGACGTTGACAATATGTGAGTGGGGAAGGTCCCTCTTAAGGAAATTGGGTGAGTTTGAGTCAATAAAAGACTCAAACCATATTTTGCTACGCAGAGCAGGAGGTGGAGATGCGAGGAGGAGTGGCAGGCGGTCGCCTCCTTCTGCGAAGCAGTAAAGACGGCGACGCACACTCCCCAACCGCCGCCGGGATTCCGGCCACCGTAGGCGCGGGCTTGCGGACGGCGAACAAAGGGTATGAAAGGCATGAAAGGCCCTGGTGTGAAAGGCAGCGAAGGAATAGGAGTAGATTTTTAGTCAGTAAAAGTCTGATACTATCTCCCATCCCGCCTAAGGGGGCATAGATGTCATACTCCCATTGCAGGTGTAGTTTTGTTTGAGAAGGCGTGATCATTAATTACTCCATTTGCTCAAGGCGTATTGGCGATTTAAAAGTTATACTTTTACTAAGGTATAATTAAATCAAAACACGTGAAAGTGATATTAAAGTAACAAACATGTTATACAATTCTCGATTAATTAGTCCACTTTATATTATTACTAGAACTAGTTTGCAAACACCCTTTCACATCACATTTTAAAGTAGCAAGTGCAGCGACTAGTTTGTATCGGCCACGCCTAGTTTTGGAACAGATTTCACTTACGCTTGCGATTTTGCTTTGGCTTTAAGTTCACTAAACGTTTCTTAAGATTGGCGCAAGTTAATAAAAAAGGCGTGTTTATTAAAAATTGCTATATTTCCACAAAGAACCAGCTTATCAAAATTAGGCGAACACAATAAGGCCTCATTGTGCTTACACTCACAATGAAGCCTCAAATATTATAAAAGCGAAATATACTATAAAAACTGGGTAAGTGTGTGTTGGACTCGCACACTGAAGGCTCCGTACCAACTTATCTATGTAAATAGTTCAATTTCCGAATAAAGTCTCGAAGATTTATCTGAATTGCAAAAAAAGTTTTCGTTTTGTGACGTAACAATAAATTTACTGTTTTTAGGTTTATTCGTATATCTGAGCTATACGACCTCGCTTTACGTAAAATTTCAGGATTCTGGAACAAAGGAAAGTACCCTATGAATTTAATCAAAATCTGAGTGTGTCAAAATCGTTGACATATACGTTTTTTGCGACTTAAACGGGCGCTTTTTTTATTTTTTCGTTAACTTAGAAAATTATTTTTCTCACAGCTTCAAGGGATCACAGACCTGGGTATATGGTTTTAATTTCAACTCGATACCTCCCCGTGTTCCCAAGATAAAGGATCTAGACAGACAAACCGACAACACAGTGATTTTAAGGGTTCCGTTTTTTTTTCTTTTTGACGTACGGAACCCAAAAATTAAAGTGAAATATATTATATCTATATTTATTTATAAAGGCATATTATGTTAAATGTATTTATGTAGCTTTATATTGTACACTAGATCGTACCCTCAAATATGATCTCTGTCACTCAAAGGTTTGCTGGGAGAACTCATTGTGTAGTTAAGCTCGCCTTTGTACATGAATAGTCAAATAATTATGAAGTCTGAGTAGTCTGCCCAGCGACTGAGTTGACGTAAGGTATCGAGACGATCCCCGCGCCCGTTAGAGAGAGATAGGAAGAAATATAGCCCCGTTGGAGATAGTATGCAGTGCGAGTCATTTTGACTCAGATTAATATTCTAGAGTTAATAATAAGTTTTGTCTACAATCAAGAATAATGAAGCGAAAATTTGTGTCTATATTTGTTACTTCTGCTGAACGGATTTAGATGAAAGACACTCGTGTAGACCATGTTCTGGAACAGCACACAGCATACTTTTTATCCCGGCAGTATTTTCGCTTGGGATAATTTTTTTTCTTTCACGCAAGCGAAGCTGCTGGCAGCAGCTATGATGTAGTAGAGTATAGCAACCCGTGGTTGACAGTACACAAAATAATCATGATTGGCGATTCTTCGGGTACAAAAAGCAATTTGTATCGAAACAACCAACTTTTGCAAGCAACTTTATACAATTCTAAAAGATAATACTTCTACCACAGTCCAATTCATGATAATCTTGTGAACACTAGGCGACTAGGTCAGCTAAGTTCACCCTAGGTTATAAAGGTTACCTTAAACTATATCGTGTAGGTTATGAGACAGCTGGCATTTGGTCCGCACCTATTGCGGAAATTCTAGTTCAGTCGCAAGAGAATTATTGGTTCCAGTTGCGATTGGGTCAATGTTCGTGTCTGTTTACGTAGAATGTTGGCTTTTTCCGGGTTTTGGTTTATTGTTATGGTCTTCAATTGTGTCTGTAGTTTATAAAGAGATGCTTACCATAGGAATTGGAAAGAAATGGCCCAGAGCTAGGAACAATGAAAGAAATGGATTGAGCCCTTCGCAGCCAGGCGTATTACTTTGTGTAATTTATTTCATCAACACTGCTCTTAAAACGGTGAAGGAAAACATCGTGAGGAAATCGGCATGCCCTAGTTTTTTTTTTTTTTAAATGGAATTGTAAGTGGTGCCCGTAGTAACAATTCAAGTACGAACCGAATCATTTACAAGGGCATATGCCACAACTCTGTTTGACAATGAGCCCAATTTATTCCATGGTCCTTTCAACCAAATTATTAATTTAAAGTATTGGTACTACAATACTACTAAGCCTATCAAGTCTTTTTGCTAAAGCGATTTCGACACTCTGTAAATATACAAAATGTTAGATTTAAATAAAAATAAATGAAATTAAATAAAATAAAAAGAATACCGCTGCGAGTAGTTCTGAGTTGGTTCTTCAACCTTAGGCGCCCCATACACCTGAAATAGTATATTGCACAATAAAATAAAATTTAAACTCGCTCAAACGTAATGTTTCAATACTATCCGTTGAATAATATTGTACATGTACAATCAGCTCTATATTGCGCAATATTATTGTAGGTGTATGGGTTGCCTTACACTATGGTCTGTATCTCTAACTCTTAACATCGTACTTACTCCAAATAGGATGAAAGCGTGACTACACAAATGAGGTGTAAATCAACGTTCGTGTGTAAGTCCTATATTTTCGCAGCACCTGCCCGCTGCAGCAATGGTAAATTATCGTTTTGCTTGTTTAGATCGCATCGTGACCAGAATGCAGTCAATTGCCGTCCACTGCAGCGAACGGTTACGTATTTGTGCTTTTAATGGCATGCTATAAGCATAGAAATTGTGGCTGTCATTGGGTTAAGTGGCAGAAATGTATGTTAGTGATGAAATGGGACTCGGTTTTTGCTATTTAGAGTTGTACTATAGAGTATGTCTTTTAAGTCATCGAAGTTTTCTATATTAAGAGCTAGACACGTTATTCTGTCTTAGAAATGATTATACTGTCAAACCTGAGAACTGTCAAGTAAGTGAACGTTAAATAGTCACTAGATTTTTTGAGTTTTTTTTTAATGTTCCGCGCTACTACTTCCTAATTTTTTTTTCTCTCGTAAGAACCTTCTCCTGACAATAACAAACACAATAAAATAGTAATACCATTTTTATATAAATATAGATTATCTCTATGAGTACGAAAACTTTCTTTTTTTTTCTCAGAATTAATAATTATACGACATATAATAAACTATTTTTCCCGCAACCGTTGTATCTCAAGGGTCATGATCACGCCAGGTTTTGAAGGAATAAGAGTTGGTTTCAGTTAGTAAAAGCCTCACACTCCCTAGCATTCGTTCCCATTTGTCAATGTCACTGTTAACCCATACCTCAAAAAAAATCTCACCACCATCCTCTCGATTCAAGCAGACAGCCAAAAACAATTCGTCTAGAATTGTGTCTACCAAAATGGTCTCCAATTACGTATCGCGACACGTAATAGCAACCGAAGGGGACACTTTAATGTCCATGTCAGGCGCACATTTCTTGAATCGTTAGTATGCAGGCTCCGTAAGGTGGGCCGATACTGCACAATAAGATTGGACAAAGACTTACGACTTATACAAAATATACGTTTAATTTTAAGCGACAGGACTTGCTGACCTTTTATTGATTAAATTAAGGTGCGTTGGTTTAGGAATTTGAGTGAATAACATAGCTTTTGTGTATGGTTTGGTTTGTTTATTGATATAACACTAAAGCAAAAGAATCTCATTGCCATCATCATTGCAGCCGAAAGGTGTTCACTGCTACCTCTCTCAAGTGTCACCATAACACTAAAGAAATAAAATCTCATTTTCATCACGTTTTCATCCAAGACCGCTGAACATCCCCAAGTGTCCTACTACAGCTACAATATCCGGTCCTACGTGTCTTGTATACATCGGTTTCCTTCATCAGCTCATCGATCTACCTCGTGTAAGGCCTTATCTAATAAAATCCATAACTAACTACAACTAAACTAAAATAAAATATGGCATCGAAAAAGTAGTCCGCATCGGTGTCGACTGGTAATGTTGGAGACAGGAATTTTGGCAATATATTATTATAGTTATTTATGTGGTTTGATATGAATTTTAAAGGTTACAATGAATAAAACAGCAATTTCAAGTTTAAGTCGGAAAAAAGAACACCATGTGGATTCCGTAGAGGCCCAGCCTGCTAGTTACAGGCAGGCAGGGTCGAAGCCTGCTGGGGTCATGGGTCAGCTTCCGTAAGGAATACCCGGCCCCGGCACGATAGGCAACGAAGGAACGGGGTAGGTTTTTAGTCAGTAAGGGTCTGACACTACTTCCCGCTCCGTCCAAGGGCGGGATTTTGCATTGGATGATTTTACCTACCATAAAAAATACCATGTGGATTTAATTAATTATTAGCTATTAAAAAAAAACAACCGAATTGAGAACCTCCTCCTTTTTTAAAGTCGGGTAAAAATCTTTAGTATTTACTAAATTACAGAGATGTGCTTAATTGTTGCAGTGCTTGTATAGTTGTTGATTAATCTCAGAAGATGGAAAACTCATCGAACAGATTTAGCTCTTAAAAACACTACTTGTTTAGCGGTAAGATGTGGCGATTTAAGGCTAAAATAGGTAATGCTTATAGCAGTTTAAAACCACTTCTGTATACACCGACCAATGCAAAAAAAAACATGCATCTTACATTTCTAGTCTAAACATGACAAAAGAAAGTTGACCTTTTCGGTAAAGACTTATTAAGGTATGTCACGCACTAGAAGCACGCGAAAACACTTAGTCTAGGTACTTAGTGACCACAATTATGCACGCTAACTCCACATTTTAGATAAAGACAGGTCAGTGTCTAGTAAGTATTGGTGGGCCATTCTACTTTCCGATGGACAAAAACCTGTAAGAACACTCTGTTTTTATTTTTAAATATTTATTTTTATGAAAAATATTGCGTATTTAATGCCTACATTAAATCATTTTAATCAATCAATTACTGTGACATAGATGACAAGATAATTAATTTAATAATATAATTAGGGCCGCTTTACACCGCAGTAGTTTTCGAAACTAATGGTAAACATAGCAGATTTAAACCACGCTAAAATGTCTACATATTTTCTCTCGAACTTCACCGAAATGTTAAAATTAGTCACTATTTTTAACAGTTGTCAATCTTAACTACGGATAGCAAAACTCGCCCTTAAAGTACATATTGCGATATCACATGAAAAGGAGACTGCCCATTGTGTCGAAGTATACACTAGATCCCGGAAGCCAATGTATACTTATGTGGACCCCGGAGCTTTAGTCTCTGCAATCTGTATTAATATTATTAAGAGTAAAGATTTTGTACTTTTGTATTTGTGTATTTTTGTTTATAATGAATAAGCATAAAAACTACTGGACCAATTGAAAAAATTCTTACACCAGTACAATGCTACAGTATTAGTGAGTGACATACATACATATTTTTACGTGGATAAAAGCACTGCCACAAGCAGTCGTTTTAGTCCTTGTAAATTTAGAATAGCCCTGGTGCTGGTATACTGCTAGTAAGTTAGTAAATCCTGAGTTCAGTCCAGGTCAGGTAAAAATAGAATATAGCGAAGGTAATGTTAGTTAGGCTGAATGTCTATTTCTAGATCACGTCATAGATTTGAATGTAAACCATTGAATAATGATGACTGACCTCTCGTCTCGGAGCGGAGTGATGTGACGACCACTATCAATAGCTCTACGTACGAACTTATATAACGTACCATTGATCATGATATCTTACTTAGAACAGCAGTGGTGGCCCAGCGACGAAATCCAAATAGGTATATACAAATCAAATGTTTCTATTTCGTCCCCTTTTTCTATGGGTAATGTGAAAGTGAAACCCAGGGCCAAAGTAGGAACAGAGGTGGTTTTTAGTCAATAACAGTCTGACACTATCCCCGGCACCATCCAAGGGCGGGACATCATTGACAGCCGAGTCATTGTCAGCAAACTGTAAGGGCCCAGCAGGACCGAAACTGCGGAAAACAGCTAATAAATAATTAAAACAGAAGTTATTATTATTCTTAAGAAATGAATTAATTACTTTTGACTTCTTAGTTAATTTAATTATTTTTTCAGGTTTTACAGACAGTTAGGAGTTACTGGCACTTCGCCGTTGATAAGTAGAAATCACAGCATCAATAAAATTAATATTAAAATACTGCCAGGACAAAAATAATAACAACTTACGTAAATAGTAAATTTATGGTTAAAAATAGGGGTAAGAAAGGGACACATCACCACTTTCTTGTTGTCTTGCTCGGAACATTTTTCCCCTTTTGCTAGTCACTGAAACATATGAACTTAATGCCAATAATAAAAAAAAAACACACTTTAGAGTTTGTGCTTCCTAATCAATCCAGTTTTTCCGTAAGATATCTAAGATCCTTGATATAAACTTACTAAAAATAATTGATAATGATTGAGTGACACAAGCGGATAAACTTCCCATTATGAGCCGTTGATTTGGAAGTTCATTTTTAGGTAGATCGTAATCATAAACAGAAAGCGTTTTAAGTTCTGTTGACGGTGGAGTGGAGGTGTGTTTAATTCAATTTTGTGATATTTTTTTTTGTTTTACTAAATGGACGAGTCGAAATTTGGAAAAAGGAAGCATAATCGACAGACACATCAAGGGACATTGAGTGATTGGGATGTTAGAAGAGGGTAGTGATGGTTTGCGTCTGGAGGTGTGTCCCGATATTGATAGGTCTGCGGAAATGTTGGTGCCACTAATTAAAAAATCTGTTGAGGAAGGCTATATCATTCATACAGAGTATTGGAGAGCATATCTGAGCCTGTCTCAGCATGGTTTTATATATAAACGGGTCCATATTAGTGACCCAACTAGTAAATTTGTGGCACCAGACCGGACACATACTCAACGTATAGAGAGCCAGTGGAAGTGATTGAAACATAATTCTTACAGCAACAACACAAGCAAAATATTTCAGAATGCTTGTACGAATATTCATGGAGGCGAAGAAATATGATAGAACATCTTGATCCCTTCGAAGAGTTAAATAAAGCAATTAAACATGTATACATTATAATGAATAATATAGAAATATTATTATTCTTTGTGTTTTTTTTATTCGAACTGTCCGAAAAATACCCTAGCCTAACCTCAAAAATTTTAGCCCTGGATATCTCCGTAACTACGGGATTGCGCGGGGTGGGGATGATACAGGAGGTAGATACTCCCACCTTCGCCCTTCTTATCCCTTAAATCTATGGAAATTTGTATTGAAATCAATGGAAATTAGTATTCTAAGCTAACCTAACTTTAACCATGGATATCTCCATAACCATGGGGTTCCACGGGATAAGGATGGGACGAGAGGGTAGCCCCCATGCATCCCCAACCCATAAATCGATGGAGCATAGTGGAAAGTTTTACCCCAACTTTGCGTCCTGTCCCACATAATTTTTTTTGTTACTCTCATATCCATAAACTTTGGTCGGCTCGGGATCGGCTTCTAGTATGGCGACTATTTATCAAGCCTCCGTATGTCAACATCCTATACAACATATCCTAGACAAGAGCTCTTCAGTAAAGAAGAATAATAAACTTAATTTTAAATAAAAATAGATATTAAGGCGTTTCACAATAGCTTTGAAGATCCGGATTTTGATCAATCAAAACCCGGATACCACATAATAAATAACAATTTAAATCGTCTAACAAATGACGCGGTATAATATCAAATTAGATTTATCAGCGATCATTTTGTATCCTTTCACTATGCTGGACAATGTGGGCGTGAGCACGCCCAAGGGTGCAGTAATCGTGACCGAACACACCCGAACTACCGCGGAGATTGCCGAACGACCTGCTGCCGTAGTCGTGATACCTACTTCATTGGATTTGAAATTAGAATTTGCTGTCGTTGATTGTTAAGCCCAGTTGCACCATAAAATACTAAAAGCATTTAGCGATAAAGAATTTAATTTCTAGTATTGTTTCTATTTTTAGTTTCTATTTCTAACAATCTTTCAATCTTTTTTTAAATGGCAAGAAATATACTTTAAGGTTTTAAATTGATTTTTACTAAAAGAAAAAACTACTTATTAAGCTACTTTCTGCTAAAAGGATGTCCAGACCTTATCAAATAACAAAAATAAAAATGCGAAATGTGGTTTTTATTTTTACTCATATTAGGCAATCGGTCCAATGACTGTCCCATTTGAGATTAACTTGTATCCACTAGCTCATTGTAGGCTAAGTTAAATATTTTGCAATCTATTAGGCGATTCAGTGCATCCGAAATAGTAAGCGAATAACTGTCCAAGCTAGTGAATTTGGTGATTTAGGACACGTTTTATATAAGATCTTATTTTTTTCCTATGCATTTTTGGCACCATTAAGCCTGAGACTGTATTGGGTAGATGCAGTTTAGTGAATCTGTATGTTAGGTACGTGGGACATAATGAAAGTCTCTAGATCTGGCCACTTAAAAAAAAAATACAATTTGAAAATAGAACTCTTTGCAAGCTTGTTACTTTTTAACTTGCGAAACTATCATTTGTTTTTCAACTGTGGCGTCCTTTCGAAAATTGTGTGTCGCTATCAAAATGAATTTAACTAGTGAACCTTTTCGTTCAATGATTTTTATGATTTTCGTTGTGGCTTAAGTCAACACGAGCGTGGCCAGAGATTTCAATTGGTATTTGGAAATGTATTTGTATTTTTTCCAAGAATTAAAGTCAAACTTAGAGGCACATGTTTTAAGAGCCTTGAAACGGCGGTGAATGCGTTCAATAAAGTCATTGAAGAGGTCCAACTGATTTGTACAGTAATTTCAGCCAATGTTAAAATGTATTATTTGATAGGAAATATATAACAATAAATGTATTGTAACTCATATCTAGTCTTATTTATCAGAATCCAGAAACTTTCAGTAAGTATGCCCTACCTAAGTACATATATGCGGTACTTACAGTACACTCAAAATATGTTGGCCACTCTGAAGTTGACGTTCCATTGAATACTCGATATAATACCTATGCAATACACATTCACCACATGATTCATAAAAAGAATTACTGCGCATGCAATTGTTCGAAGTCAAGATATTTCAGTAGTACTATACAACATCACCTAAGTTTTTAATTATGAAGTCTATATAGTAGGTACTATGCCACAAATGTCGTCAACGTAGATCTTAATTTTTGTTAAAAAAAAACCTTATTATATTACAATAAAATACAACCGGATTTCACATAAAACACTAGCTGTTTAGTTTTTCTATCATAATGAATAAATTGAATTTATAAATACGATACTATCTGATGAATGGCAATGACGATATCTCCCCAAAATGTCATCAAGGGGGATCTCAGTACTGTCAACCTAAATTAGTCTGCACTTCTGTTGGCTGACCTTTATGACAGGGTTTTTGGCGGGAATTTTTGAAGGTGCTTGTTACTTTCAAGCCTCAAGAGGACACCGGTGTCCGCTCACCTATTGTCTTTCTATTGTGTCTCTAATTACGGTATTCAAAAGGTTAAAAATTAAAATTAAACTAGGAATCCATTTACGAATATAAATGGATTCCTAGTTTTATTTGGTATACTTTTGTACCTGACAACTGGACTGTAATGTACAATCTATTTTATTAAACAGTTCTGATCTCGGTAAAATAATGGAACTGAGAATTTTATTGTAGTATTGATCACCAGCTTCCCTGAAGCTTACCAAGAAGGCTGACTTGATATTTTTGCTACCAAATATTTCAAAAACCCAGCATTTTAATGGAACTCAATGTGAGTGCTATACAAAGGCATGGCTTAAAAGGCTTAGTATCCAAACTAAAAATCTTTAAAAAAATACTTTCGTTACGTCATTGAATAAAAGAGCAAAAGCAAATAATTACATAGACGAAGAGTTGAAGATACTCTAAGTTAGTTGAAATCGGAATTAATTTAGTAACGGATAAATTAAAAGGCTATTCCGGATATTTATTAATTAATCTACATGTATTTACAGTTCGGTGGAAACATTATTCATGTTATTTGCAATAAAAAAGATGCATTCAAATAACAGTTTTAATAAATTACGTTCACATCCTTTATCAATAAAATTAGTTGACTATAAAGTATTAAATCTGTGTTGTAACTTTTCTAAATTGCTATAATCTAGCTGGAATATTTCTAGACATCACGTCTTGCTGTAATATTGAGCTTTTTGACACCCGTATTTACAAAAAAGTAAAAGTAACTACTTAAGTAACAATTTGAATTCTATGGTTAAGAAAAATCGAAATTTTGAGTAAAGATTTCTACCCTCAAGTAATGACTTAATAAGAAATTACTTAGCAAGAAGTAATTATTTCTTTGTAAATACGGGTGTAAGCCTTCTGATGAGACCCATTGCGAGCGACTACTTTTCGGAGTTATAAGTCATCATTGGCAATCGAGAACGCAGGACAGCCAAGATTACCAACATAGCCTAAATAACTAAACCTATGGGGCACATATTTGCTCGCAGAACAGATGGTGGTTGAGGCCGAAAGGTTGAAGGGTGTCGACATCGTACCAGAAAACGCAGCGTTGGATGGTCCCACAAAGTGGACAACCTGGTAAAGGTCACGGGAATCCGATGAATGCGGGACGGACAGGATCGTTATGGTGACACTTAGAGGAGGCCTATGTCGAGTACTGGCTCGGTGGACTCGGTGGAAAGGCGTGCGAAGAAGCTAATTGGTGATCCAGATTTGGTGAAGTCCAATCTACAAAGCCTTGAGCACAGGCGTAGAGAAGCCAGCCTTTCGGTATTTTACAGGATGCATTTTGGAGACTGTGCGCGGGAATTGCATGACTTGATACCGCCATCTCATTTCTGCCATCGAACAGCCCGGCGTACGGCGAATGGCCACCCTTACGTTGTTGAAACTTCCACGGTCCGGACTAAGCGTCTTGCCTCGTCGTTTATACCGCGTACAACAAGGGACTGGAACAATTTGCCTGCTGCGGTTTTTCCATCTGATTATAATTTAGGCGTCTTCAAGGCTAGAGTGAATAGGCTCTTAATAAACTAATGCGCTTTACCATCAACGATTGCATCACTGCTTACCATCAGGTAGGGTTGCAGTCAAGTACTAGTTTATAATTTTTTTTTTAATAAGTGGATGCCTTTCGGCTGAAAAGATGATGATAATGATCTAACACGGGGCGTGCTACCCACACTAGCCTTGAATACAGGTACGCGGTCGCCGTTCCAGTACTCTCCTCGTTTTCTGACGTAGTAATGCGTAAATATGTAACTAACGCGTTTGTGGCTGGTGGAAACCGTCAGGAAGAGGACATCCTCATAACGCTGTGAGGATGTCCTCTTCCTTTCCTACTTGGAACATCTCCTGCAGCAGCTATGGAGCTGCTGCAGATGTTCCAGGCGTCAGAACTCGCAGAGCGATTCTCTGTCCTATGGTACGGGCGAGGGATTACAAACAAGAAATTCGATAAGGAAGGACCAAATCCAGGTCGACGACGCGTTGAAACTATATTTTTTTATAAGTTAAAAATAAACATTTTGGCTGATCTAAATTGGATCTGGAGTTTTGCGATTAGCAACATGTTTAACAATTTATTTTTATGTAGATTGTTTTTCTGATCTTCACTTGTTTTGTGCGAAAATGTCTCTGTCTCCCCTTAATTGCTGACACATCACCGGCGACAAATGACAAGCTGACTGAAGCGGACTTAATCAGCAATGTAAATCAAACTATTTGGTCGATTGCGTAAGCAATTAATTGGATTGTGTTGTATGTACACCACCAAAGTACATGATGTTTGGTAACGCAAGCGCCTTTATTTTAAAGAACACGATGGACTTTATCTATGTTATTTTTTTTAGCCTCTACTTTCTCACTGCTGGGCCAAGGTCTCCCCCAACTTCTTCCAGGTAATCTTTTCTCGAGCCACCTCGAACCAGTCCTTGCGGTAGGTATCGAAGTCATGTCGCCACCTCTCTCCAGATCGACATTCTTTGTTATAATATAAGAATATTTAAAACCAGTTTTTTATTATTTAATTTATTTTATTATAATATAGCTTTAAAAACCTGTTTGATAAAATCAATAGAAAAATTTTATAAGACTCTTTCGTACTGAACTTCTTGGTTTAACAACTATATTTGTTGCAAATATGTGACCATAGACAATTTGAAGTAGTTGACCGACGTGTGAGGACCGCGTTCACTACGCACCGTGGATTTTGGCTTGGTCTCTACTAGATGATGGAGAGCTATCCATTGTTTGTCGTCCACAAACCCGTGTTAGTCAGGAATAGCCCTGCAATTCCGGACTTATATTATGAAATAATTAACAAACATGCGATTGGAACAATCCCAGATGCTATCATTTATTAAATATTTCTATGGTATATCTCCAAAGTTCTTCATCAGATCTTCACCAAAATTAAATGGGACTACCTAGCCGGCAAACTCTTCGAAACAAAAAGAGTATTGTCAAAATTGGTTCACATTTGGCCTAGATATCGCTGAACAAGATGTAAAATAAGATATTCAGACGAATTGAGAACCTTTCCTTTTTTTTTTTTTTATTGAATTCCTTTTTTGAAAGTTGGTTTTATAAAAATCACGTGTAAGGCTTTTTGTACTAACTTATTATTCTTCGCTTCTTCTTATATATTGTTTAATTAATCCCTAAAACTAATATCTTTAAACTAGGACAAGTCCAACAATAACGATTTCTCATTAAGTCCCGGGTCGTGCAGCAGGTGCAAATCGTTCGTTTTCTAACAAAACGGCTGCATATCTTATCTTGACTAGAGGTTGGCCGACTATAGACATGAATGGCTAGTTGACCTTAAAATGGCCGACTAGTCGCCGACTTTAAATGTGGCCATTTTTTTACTATTTCAACTAATAGGTAATATTCCACAACTATCACACATCGTCATCTAGTCCCAAGCTAAGCAGAGCTTGTGTTATGGGTACTAGACAACTGATAAACATACTTATATATTGCTAAATACATACATATTATAGATAAATTACACCCAGACACAGAACAAATGATTGTGCTCATCACATAAATATTTGTCCTGGGTGGGAATCGAACCCACGACCTCCAGTATAGCAGTCAGGGCCACTAACCACTAGACCAATAGGCCAGTCGAGGTCATTAGTAAGTATTAAAAAAAATTGAGCTGGATCCTTAATGTTTTTTTTTACATTTTTGATACGCTTAAATTTCGTCGCTTTAGTATTATCGTATTTACAATTTGATATTACTTACGTACTACTTTTGTAGGAATGAGTTTTACTTATGAACTTAAAGAAAACCGTGGCGTATTTCTGTAGTTTAGTGAGCTCTTACTAACTGGCTTTGGATCTCAATGGCCGACTAGTAGGCTACCTACTATATGGCGACTAGATCGGCCCATCTCTACTTGTATAACGTAATGTTAGTAGCCCCTGGCTAACTGAGGGCGGACCTAATTGACACGAGACCGGTCGAGATAATTCCAATTCGTAAAACTGTTATTAACTTCAGTGTAGACTACTGCCGATGCACGTAAACGGATTATTTGAGGACTCCATTTATTGTATCGATACGTTCCGATGTGAAAGGAATCAATGGTTATGAGATTACTAATGAAAGGTTGCAGTATTTTTACTTTTGTGTTAATTTAATTCAATTGGTAAGATCAATTTGAGCTTCTTTGAATCATCTGAATTGATACTTAAAGTGTAGCGAGTAGGTACAGTATATGATTTCATAGTTCATAAAAAAACTGGGCATAATTTTGCCTACGTACAACTCTATTGTCACCGTTATACAAAATTTGTTTTGGTGTACAATGAAGAATTTGGTTCTTGGATCAATTGATCAAAACTATGATACCTATCTCATTATAATCTCGCGGGACGCATGCGGGGCGGGGCAGTTCCGCATGCGTGATGGAGTTCACCTGTTAATAAGAACACCCTAAGATATATAATTTAGGGCTTATTTAATTTATTTTTAATGTAACATGCTGTGTGCGAGCTTGCTATCTCCATTTTATCATATAAACCATGCAAAGTTTTGGAGAAGTGCTTTTTTATGATACTAAAAAATAACAAAAAAAGAATACCACCTTTGATAAATTTTTTTTTTAGTTATTGTCCGTGACAACCCTAGCAACTTAAGATCAAGATTACAGCAGATACTCACTAAATAGAGGAGAGGTCAATTACATGTAAATGATTTAATTACTCAGCTAGTTGGTACTCTCAGGAAAACTGAGTCAGTCGCGACTGGGATGACCTAAGATAAAATCGAAGACAACAAGCCCAAATCGATCGAAACAAATGGATCCCATCTTTAATTGAGTGTCATTTACAAACTAATGGACCTTTAGACAATCGGCGTTCTTTGAGAGCTTAATTATGTTTATTCGAAACCATTAATTCCTGGACCAGTTCGGTTAATCGATCCGTTTCAAGTAGTTTGAGTACATTGGAAAGTTTTTAGAAGATACGAAAGAGATTTGGAGTATTTAGAGGTCTTAGCGTTAAGTGCGGCCGTATTAGAGAAAAAGATGACATTTCTTTTCATTGCTCGTAAAAACCTTCGACCCATTTAATGCTAAGTATAAACATTTATCTATGCTCATACAAAAAAATTAAAAATTACCTATATTTTATATAACTTACCTCTTAATAGTTTCCGAATCGAGTATCGAAGATTATTTATATATTGCAGCGACAAGAAACATGTATCCGAGATATTTGTAACACATAACATGATTGAAAATAGTGTCCATGGAGTTTCTAGCACATTCTTCTCTATAGAAATCTACGCTTTGAAATGTGCAATTAGGATCAATATTTTTTACGGACTTCTTGACCAATCAAAAGTATTATTATTTATATTTTGACTGGCCTGTTGGTCTAGTGGTTAGTGAACCTGATTGCTATGCCAGAGGTCATGGATTCGGTTCCCACCCAGGATAAATTTTTGTGTGATGAGCACTATCATTTGTTCTGTGTCTGGGTATAATGTGTGAATGTATTTAGAAATATATAAGTATGTTTATCAGTTGTCTAGTACTCATGACACAAGCTCTGCTTAGCTTGGGACTAGACGGCATTGTGTGATAGTTGTGGAAAAAAAATATATATAAATTTGAAATAAAATGTTTTGAATCTTGAATTTTTGGTTTTGCCTACTTACGTACGGGACCCCAAAAACATGTGCATACATCACTAGGGTCTATTCATTGATAAAATCATTCATCTTCGGTAATATAAAATTTCATGGAGAGATTTAAAAATGATCGAGAAGAAAGAACATCCGAATAAAGAGTTAATAATAATCGGTTTAAATTCCAAATCGAGTCAGGGCACCGATTGTTGCGCCAGAACAAATTAGGAACCCAATTACGTGAAGTGACTTTGCAATATAATAATCGATCAGAAAGAAGAATTTAAGGCCAGGTGCTACCGAAAGGGAACTGTCGAGACCCTCCAAAGCGGAGCGAATGGAGCATGTCAATCAATTTAATTAATCATTCAAACTCTTTCCAAGGAAATGATCTTGTAGAAAATTTAGCCGGAAGATGTTCTCACGAAAGCAATTGTAAATTTTTTTCTGTATCGTGGATACCTTCATAAACATGTAAACTAAAACTAAAAAAAAAACATGCACAAGATAACCAGACCATTTTTTTTGTCGGTGGGAAAATAATCCAATGACGTCTTCGCGTCCTTGCGCGGGGCGGGAGATAGTGTCAGACTTTTACTGACTAAAAACTCACTCCTGTTCCTTCGTGGCCTTTCATACCATTGCCGAACCTTCCTTTCAGAAATCGATCCTTGGCCCCAGTAGGCTTCGACCCTATTGAGCCCCTACGGCTTGCTGACAACTCCTTGAGGCGTGCGTGGATCACTACGCACCATCCACGACTTGGGCTCGGTCCGAACGGTTACTAGACGGTCGGACGGTGAGCTACCGTACATTCGTCCGCTAGCCCACGCCTACGGTAGCTGGAAAACGGGATCGGAATTCCGGCGGCGTCTGGGGTGTGAGGGCCGCTGCCTCATGCGTGCGGCCTCCTTCTTTGCTAGAATTACTGCTTCGCAGAAGGAGGCGACCGCCTGCCACTCTTCCTCGCTTCGGACCATGGCCAAAACTTAACGGTATATAATCAGCTGACTAGTGCCTGACAAATTGTTCCGGTTCCGTTCCTCGTCTCTGGACGACAAAGGACAACTGAAGGAACACAGATAGGTTTTAGTCAGCAAAACTCCCGCACTCCACCCAGCAAGAGGAGTTATTTGATATAGAAGGAAAAAAAGTCGCGTTGAGAATTTATCCTACTTTACAATCCATATAAAATGCTCATAAGGTTCGAGGCCATCAATTATGTTACTTGATACGTTTCTCATTTAATGACCATTGAGGCATCGTATCGGTAAAACTAGTCCAGTGACGTTTAGAGGTGTTTCGAGTTACAATATGGCTATTCAGCTAAACTGTGGGTATTGAATGATCCATTCATACGTATATCAGTTGGCCAGACGCTGTTAGAAGTCAAGTAAATGGCATGACATATAAATTAGCTTGTAAACAAACTCTTTTACAAAATATTACGTCTGTTAACAATATTGTGATATAAAAATGTCTGTAATAGACTTTAAGTAAATGTTTATTTTTAGATTTAGTATTGTAATTGGAAATTATTTTTAGAGCTTAAATATTCATAAATAAAAATAAAACCGGCCAAGTGCGAGTCGGGTTCCGTACCCTCCGTAGTAAAAAACGGCAAAAAATGGCGTTTGTTGTATGGGAGTCTCACTCAAATATAATATGTTTTATTCTGTTTTTAGTTTTTGTTGTTATAGCGGCAACAGAAATACATCATGGCAGGGTCGAAGCCTACTGGGGTCATGGGTCAGCTTCCGAAAGGAATACCTGGCCCCGGCACGATAGGCTACGAAAGAACGGGGTAGGTTTTTAGTCAGTAAGAGTCTGACACTATTTCCCGCTCCGCCCAAGGGCGGGATTTGTCATTGGATGATTTTACCTACCATTGAGAATGTCAACTGTCTAGTCACACACATCACAGTTTATGAGATACAGCCTGGTGACAGACGGGCAGACAGACAGACGGACGGACATGTGTATTTTACGCTTTGGGTAAGGAACCCTAAACACTATATTAAATCCATGACATTCAACCTAATGTAAACGGATTAAAAAAAAACAATATTAGTTACTTTGAATAGGTTCTAAAGTGACCCATTTATAAACCACTCCTATAACTCATCTCAAAACATTAAGTCATAATCCAGTTCGATGAATTTAATGATCTTGCAACAATCATGTATGTATATCACCATGGCAGACCGCATCGCATCTAAGGGGACAATCACCCTACATTCCATGAATGCGGTGTCGCGGTTGCCATGTAAGGAGATGCGCACATCGACGCAGATTCGTAACACCTACACTAATGAAATGAATACGATCCTATCTGGCTTTAATATGAAATTCAACGGTCGCTGACGAATCTTAATTAAAGTTTAAGGTTTGCAGACGATTCTATGACGTAACAGAATTTTACATATTGTTTAATAGTGTACAGGATTTTTTTAAGGTAGAAAATTTATAAACAAGTAAAACTAAATACTTGAGTAAAAGTAACTACTTAAGTAACAAATTGTATTCTATTTTTATGAAAAATTGAAATTTTTAATGAAGATTTATAACGTCAAGTAATGACTTAATAAGAAATTACTTTGCAAAAAGTAATTACTTTTATATTTTTATTTATTTTATTTTTTTTTATTTATTTCTCACCTTACATCTATCTTTACAGGTTTTTTTTTTTTAGACCCCAATGCGATAAATGCGCTATTCCTAACTAATTTAACTAACTAACTAAGTTCTAACCTTACAATCTATAACTAATTACAAATAATGCATTTCTTGTGAATTCACTCTGAGTACAACAAAATAAATCCGTCTCGACAGCAATCAGGTTGAGCGTGCGAAGTGCACGCGAAAGCGGTGCCTCCCTTAAAAGATTGGTCCGGCCGCGCGGCTCAACCAGCAGGCGTGGTTGCCGTCGTCGCCACACGTACCTGTCGGGAACACAAAGGCTCACCTGTTCCAAAACAATGGAATTATGTACCATTCCTCTCAATATTTTAAATATATATGAAGTAAGTGCTAGATCCCTCCTAACCCTTAATTGATTGTATCCTACCATACCTAAAATAAATAGAGTAGGATACATTAATGGATACATCGGATAAACACCGTAATATCATATAAATACGGGTATAAGGTTAGCAGACGATTCTATGACGTAACAGGATTTTACATATTGTTTAGTCAATAGTGTACAGGTGTTTTTTAAGGTAGGAAATAATTCAATGACTTCTTCCATTCTCTAACACCCGTATTTATAAACAACAAGTAAAACTAAATACTTGAGTAAAAGTAACTACTTAATTAATAATTTAAATTTTATAGTTAAGAAAAATTTAAATTTTTAATGAAGATTTTAAATGTCAAGTAATGACTTAATAAGATTTTACTTAGTAACAAATAATTACTTCTTTATAAATATGGGTGTTAGAAATTCTATTGTTAAAAGCAATCGGCACTGATTAACTTTTTAGTTGTATCGTTTCACAAAACTTAATATTAAATAATTATTTTTGAATTATTATCTGTATTTAAATTAAATTAATATTTAAATACTGTTCGCAATAGTTATTGTAACGTTAATGTATAATTGGAAGCATTACTTCCTACAGTGTAAGTTGACATTATTGACAACACGTTGTGTACAAAGTACAACCAACGTGTTGTCAATAATGTCAACTTACACTTTTTCCGGTATAAAAAGCAAGTGGTGGGAAGTAGTGCGGGCTGCAGGCGCCTAGTGGCTCAGTTGTCGTCGAACGGATGAAGTGTACAGACGTGTAAAGTGATTTAAGAGAACATAATAACATGGTGCAAATAATTGTTACAAATTGTTTTACTTTACTTGACTGTTATTAATTCTATGGCGGAGCGAGCCCAGTAGGCTTCAGCCCTGTTGGACCCCAATGGTTTGTTGAGATCTCTCTGAGGCGCGGGTGGAACACTATTACACTACACGCCGTTGACGACTCGGGCTTGACGGCGAGCTGTCCATTCTCGTCGCCCGCAAGCTCACGCTTACGGTGGATGAAAGTTGGGGCCATTCCCTCACGCATGCAGCCGCGTTACTGCTTCCCAGAAGGAGGCGACCACCTGTCATACCCCTTCGCTCTGGACCATGGTCTGATGTGAGAGGTTGCAGCTGCCAATCGCCTTCACGAGGACACGGTGTTGTTCCGTCTAAGCGAGGCACACCTCCATCGTAAGCTTCACAGTATCCTCTGGGCAACAGTGTATAGGGTACATCTATGCAAGTGTCCATCGTCGATCTTACCGTCCTTTATCATAAGGTAAGACAGCGGGCAAGTGTGAGACTAACAAGAATAAAAAGACGATTTTCTACGTAATTGAGTAGCCTTTTGAGATAAGCAATCTCTAAATTGTTAGCAATTTAGATATATTTCGACAAGTTTTTAATATTATCGAACCATCAATTAGATAATATCAGATCTGATAAATATGCAAACTTAAAAATGTTAATGTTAATCATCGGCAAGTAGCGATGATGTTGTCTCGACTAGATTTGAATCTGAGATGTTTGTGTAGGATAGTGTCAGTATTTTTGGCGTAATTAAATTACTCCTGTTTTATTCAGTAAGATTATTCAATATAAATAAATTATTAGTAAATATTAAATCTAAATACTTTTGATGTCTGTGTTCATTCCATTTTCATCCAATGAAAAATCCCGCCTCAATGTGGGTTTTTTTATGGTAGGTAAAATCATCCAATGACAAATCCGGCGATGGTGGGAGATAGTGTCAGACTCGTACTGACTAAAAACTTACTCTGTTCCTTCATTGCCTTTGTTCCAGGGCCCCGGGGTTTACTTTCGTCTAACCCTTGGCCCCAGTAGGCTTCAACCCTGCTGGGTCCCTAAAGTTTGCTGACAACTCCTTGAGACGCCGTCAGTGACTTGGGCTCAGTCCAGACTGTCACCGGACGGACAGACAGCGAGCTACCCATTGCCCGCCGTCCGCAAGCCCGCGCCTACGGTGGGCGGAAATCGGGTTCGGAATCCTGACGGCGGCGGCGGCGTGTGCGCCGTTGCCTGATGCGGTCGGCCTCCACCTTTAATGTGCCTGGTTTATACTCGTATAGTGTTGGTACTAGCCTGTTCTGTGAAACACATGTTACTAAAAGAGTTCTGAGTTTACAAGTAGATGGATGGAGAGGAGAGCCAGAGAGGGAGGCCAAAGAAGAGATGGATGGATTGTGTGAGGAGTGATATGAAAGAAAACAAAGTTAGTGATAGTGTGACGGGTGACAGGATAGAGTGGAAGAAAAATTCGTGTTGCGTCGACCCCAAGTAATATGGGATAAGGGCAGGAAGAAGAAGAAGAAGAAGTGTAGGCCTCTGCCAGCGGCTTGACCCGCGAAAACATGGGTCCCCATAGGAGCCCCATTTTCAGTTCCCGAGTTTGTATGATTTTGTTTCCTTGTAGCTCGTTTCGTTATCTACTTTCTTCTTCTTAGTAGTCGTTAACAGAGTCTCTGAAGTTGGTGACAGAATAAGATGCAAAGTATTTCAAGAGGACCACTTATTATACGGTAAACTTGGGACGTGAGCCAGACGTCTGAAGAAATTATTACTCAACTTTATTTGTGCAGCCGTACTAAAACTCAAGTGCATAAAGAACAACATCTGTTTTGTTACTATGAAAGACGTAAAAGCACCTCGTACTTTCTTTATTTTCTTTTAAACACTGTCTTATTTATTTTACAAATATTTGAAGCGTGCTGTAATCCTCGTGGGGGCGATCGGCGGCAGCGATCTCTCTCGCCGGGCCTTGGTTCAGGCCATGGTCCGTAGTGAGGAGGGATGGCAGGCGGTCGCCTCCTTCTACGAAGCAGTAATGCTAGCAAAGGTGGAGGCCGACCGCATCAGGCAGAGGCAACGGGGCGCTCGCCCCAGCCGCCGCCGGGATTCCGATCCCGATTTCCGGCCACCGTAGGCGCGGGCTTGCGGACGGCGTGCAATGGGTAGCACGCTGTCCGATCGTCCGGTAACCGACCGGACCGAGCCCAAGTCGTCGACGGCGCGTTCTGTTCCCGCGCGCCTCAAGGAGCTGTCAGCACACCGAAGAGGCCCAGCCTGCTAACTGCAGGCAGGCAGGGTCGAAGCCTACTGGGGTCATGGGTTAGTTCCGAAAGGAATGCTCGACCCCGGCACGATAGGCTACGAAGGAACGGGGTAGGTTTTTAGTCAGTAAGAGTCTGACACTACTTCCCGCTCCGCCCAAGGGCGGGATTTGTCATTGGATGATTTTACCTACCATAAAAAAAAAAAAAAAAAAAAAAAAGCGTGCTGTAACCTGAGGACTAATATTGCCAAAGGATTGATTGATAATGAACAGACTAAGCTGTCTCATTTAATTACAGAGTTCAATTAAATACATTTATCGGTCTATCTTTGTGTTAGCGTATAAAATAGGTAAATTAGTGCTGTAAGCTCCTTTTTTATGTTCTTTCAGTAATTAATTTAAATTAAATCATAATGTATTTCAAATCTGTCCGTTAAAAAAGTAAAGCTAAGTTGAAAAAGTGTGACTTTTTTTTAATTTTTATTAACTAGTACTTGACAGCAATCCTACCTGATGGTAAGCGGTGATGCAATCGTTGATGGCAAAGCGCAATAGTTTATTAAGGGCCTATTCACTCTAGCCTTGAAGATGCCTAAATTATAATCAGACGGAAAAACCGCAGCAGGCAAATTGTTCCAGTCCCTCAATGTACGCGGTATAAACGACGAGGCAAAACGCTTAGTCCGGACCGTGGAAGTTTCAACAACTTAAGGGTGGATATTCGCCGTACGCCGGACATAGAGAAATTTTAGTTTGTACTTTTCACATAAATCGTCTAGTTTGGCTCAGCGGCTTTTAACTTACCCTATGTTTTATCGTATTTCATAAATTAAGTTTGGGTTAATTTTCAACGACAAGAGAAAGACGTAAGTAAATATTTGAGATTGTTTATTTTATAAACAACTTGATTTAAAAACAATATTATAACACTTGACTGTAGACACCTTTAAATACAACATTTATATTATATAACTACACACAAAAATATTCTAATATCACAGCTTTCATATATACATTACAATTTGTATACACAATCAATATACATTTTATTAAACACATTTACACTATCGACAACTTTACAGATTACAAATTCTTCATAATTATGCTCTCTCTCCCTTTCCCTTCCTTTGTAAAACTAATATCACAAACTAAACTAACTGTCATAAAAATATTCAAAAAATATTCTCTTTAATAAATCTGTAAAATTTTTCAATATTAATATTAGACTTCTTATTGCACTTTCGTGTTCTATGGAAGCTTTAATGAATTTTCGTCCGTTAATTCTGTGTTTTCTAAACAGGTTTATGATCTAACTTCAGATTTTAAAGGTCTTGATGCTATCTTCGGCAGAATCTAAAGTGTGGGAATAAGAAACAGTGCAGCGACAGGAACCTGCAACAAAGAAACTGTAATCAGCAAACGAATCCTTTTGCTTTGAATTTAGAACTGTGATCGCGTCTGAGACGAAACGCATACGCAACGCACTATTCGTTGTGCCATCACTTAGGCCCGGTATCCACCAAAGCGGAGAGGAGAGGAGATGAGAGGAGATGTGTTTTAATAAACCAATCCGATTTCGTTATTTCCACATCTCTTCTCCGCTTAGCTTTGGTGGAAATGGATAATGGCCGGAAATCGGGGTCGGAATTCGGTGGCGGCTGGGACGTGAGCCCCGTTGTCTTTGCCTGATGCAGTCGGCCTCCTCCTTAGATAGCATTACTGCTTCGCAGAAGGAGGCGACCGCCTGCCATCCCTCCTCACTCCCCCGGCGATGCTCTGCCCAGGCGGGGCACACCTCTAAAGTGTGCTCTACCGTATCGTCCGGGTGTTCCGCACAGTAGCGACACCCGGGCGACTCCTCCGCACGAATCTGGTACTTACCCAACATGCCATGTTCGGTGAGCACCTGCGTCATGCGGTAGGTGAGGTCGCAGTAAGGTCTTTCCAGCCACGCCTTAAAGAGGAGCCTTACCGCCTCGATAAGTCTAAGAGGTTGTGATTATGTGATGGGAAAGAAGGTGACTTACCGACTGGGATCATATCTCATGTCAAAACCTGGTACATTGACGACATTCAAATCTGTAGGTCCCGAGTAGCCGAAGGAGATTTGGTCTCGTAACGTGTCTAAAGGCAAAAGCTTCAATTGCTCCAAGTGAGAATGGAACTCTGGTACTAGAGTTAACCTATTATTTGTCACGTGTTCTGTAAACGAATTAATAAAGTTTTTTTTTAACATTCAATACAATGTTAACACAGCATGTAATTTATATAATAAACAACAAAAAATGTTCACCTATAATAAACCCCATAGTGACATCATCTGGTAACCGTATACCTTCACAGACACTTATAAATTTGCCCCCACTGCAACAAAAAAAAAATGTTGATTTAAAGTCTTAGTAAGAATATTTCTACAATAAACTTTTAACATTAATCGAAATCAGCCATATGGGTTACAGCAAATTTTGTTAGATCTGGTGGGATTGATTTAATTCAATCAGCGACGTTATTATAGTAATTGCGTCAAAAAGTTTTAATTACAAAGTTTATAGCACTCACCTTGCAACAGGTATCATTTTGTAAGCCAAACTTTTGCTTATGCAATATCCGGCACCACCCGTGGCGAACCAAAATGTGAAATAAGTACTCTTTTTGTGCTTCTGAAACAAAAACAAACTTATTAAATCAATTCCGTTCAAAGCCGTCATATTTATTAATTAATTGTTATATGAGTAAAATTATCTGTCTTACTTTATCAGCCTTGACGAATACTTTCAATGGGTTGGTGATTGAATTCCGACCCAGATACCAGTCCTGCCGATGGTTGTACTTCTGCAGAACGGTGACCAAACGGGGCACATTGACATAGTTGTCATCATCGAAATGGCAGAACCACCTGTGTTTAAAGAAAAAAGAACTGTATTAACATCCCAATTAAGTACTTTATTACAAATACACATTGAATAACGTCAGTTCAGAAAAGATTATAAAAACGTACGATCATTACAAGAGTTTTGAAATAAAGACAACTCTGAACGAAAAAATTGGTTCCATTATTGACGCCATAAATATAACCGACAATTTAAGCGATCGTCGAACGAATATCTACATGCAAACTCGAATTAACCAGCTGCATCCAGAACTACTGAAGGAACTAATTGCGAGTACAGAATGTTTATAAAGTCGTATGAACAAGAATTTTGCTTCGGGTGCCAATAATTAGAGTTGCAGTGTAATTTACTGACATTACGTTCAGCGGCAAATAACAGGAGCTGCGTGTACGCAATCCATGACCACATATTGCAATATGGCGTACGACAAATGGCCACCACTCGACAACTTATAATCTGGATCAGGTTTCTTGCATATCGTGTTTGCATTTACGAAATTGGATCGGTCGACGCGTAGTTCTTGCAAGACAGCTGTTTAATTGCAGGTCGAGACTATTTATTATCTGCGGACCTAAGCTTAAGTATGTTATTAAGCGAGCAAAGCCGAACGAATTACTCATTGCTATATTATTTTCATATCCGCCCATAATTACTGCTAGATATATGGAGTGTAAATAAAATAGATACGACTTTATATTGCGGTATTAGATACAAACATAGTATATAACATATAAATGGAATATTTTGCAAGATGAACATCAGAAAATTGTTTGTATCTAATTATAAGAATACAACGTATTTTGAGAAGTTATAAACGATCAGGTGAATAACTTTTTTTTTCATCGAATGACTTGTCTTGTTCTAGGGTGAAGAGGCGTATCAGATTTTTAGTGATTAAATATGTTACAATATGTCCCTGCAGTTGCTTTTTGCGTTATAAGACCATGAGTATCCCTTTCATGCTTTGCCCCGTCTACCTAGCGCATCGGCCCTGCTGGGCTCCTACGGTTTGCTGACTAGAACGTGATTTGGTTTGAGACGAAATTGATTACGAAAGTACATAGTACCTAGTGTTTTCGTAATCTTATGTTTTAGATTTTTATTTTTTACTTTATTGCATACCGATTCATTACTCATTTAAACATCAAGCTTCAAATCAGATGTAGCTCAAACATTTCATCAATAATAAAGGCATCAATAAAAACTAACTCTAAGATGGAAATAACATTCGTAAGAAAGCAATAAATACCAGGGAGATTAACATCCGACCGGTTGTTGGATTGACTTGCTAACAAAAAATTTCACAAGCGAGATATAGATGAGGATTTGCTTTAGAAGGAGATAATGTATGCAACAACTAGAAATCTAATGTTCTTCAGAGGCTGTCAATTTTGTCAATATCTGTGCCTCTAAGCAAGGCTAAAACACAATGATCCGGCTCTTGGGTATAGCGAGAGGGCATGTCAAACTTTTAATGACTAAAACCCATTCCTATACATATTCCTTCTTTGCCTTCGTTCCAGAGCCCCGGGGTTTCCTTTTTGGCACAACTTATGGCCCCAGTAGGCTTTGACCCTGCCAGCAAAAGCGTAGGGGCCCACCTACGGTTTTGATGTAATCTCCTTGAGGCGCGTGCCATCGACGACTTGGGCTCGGTCCAACCGGTTATCGAACGGCTAGATGGTGAACTACCCATTGTTCGCCATCCGCGGCTGGAAATCAGGGGTAGGGAGAATTGGAGCTACCGGAAGATAGCTGAAGCGTGTGGGCCTTTTCATCACGCGTGCCGTCTCCTTCGCTAGCATTGATGCTTCGATGAAGGGAGTGATCGCCTGCTATTCATCTTTGCTCTGGACTATGGTCTTTACCAGGGACCGGTGCGAGAGGTCGTTGCCGCCGATTGCCCCCACGCAGACACGATGTTGCTCTGCCCAAGCGGGGTACACTTCTACCGTATGCTTTACCGTGTCCTCCGAACTTTTCTTCCACACAAATTCCGTGCAGGAACCTCCCAAACTTAGCATGTTCCGTGCGGATCACATAATTATTAGCTAGTAATGACAAAAACGACTTAAGAACCGAAAGAAATAGAGACAAAAATAATCTTTATTTCGGCAATGATAACAGAGAACAGTCTGTCATAACCAATTCCGTTTACGCAATCGACAAAAGGTCCCTTCGTGATTACCAATTTTGTACGCAACAATCCACCGTTTGACGTTTCCAGTGAAGCTTACACCGCTAACGTACGATAATCCTATTACAGTTCACCTGGGACCAATAAAAGAGCTGTTCGATTCCTAACCGCTCGTATATTTTGATGTTTTAGTATCTCATTCCTGGTTTCTGAAGTAAAAACGTGTAAGTCCCAAGATAGGATGTAAGTAACCGTAATGTGAGAGACTTTCTGAAGATAATTTATTTACCCTTTTATTATCTACGAAAATTTTAACTCTATGAAACTACTAAAATAGGAGGACATAGAAAGACAAAACAGTAGTTCGACCTACTCAAAGATACGATGCATGGTAAAAATAAGGCATTAAAGTCCGCCTTTGTACCTTTATCTTTTAAATGAAATTTAAAAAAATAAAAATAAATGCATCTGTTTTAATACACTTACTCGAAAACCGGCTACTGCTTTTAAGATCGCAGTTTAATTTTTTTTTGCACTAGTGCGGAAAAATGCGCCAGCTCATCCCCGCCACAATTTATTACATTTATCGTATCAGGCTGGTCGCCAAGCAGTCCCGCCCCCACTAGTCGTTGGTCAGCCGTCGTTTGTTTATTTCTTCGTAAATGGTTTGAAAAACGTCGTTTTAGAACTTTGCGTCATAATACTCTTGCCTGTGGCTCGAGCGAATTCCACCTCGGTCGCAATGACAGAGTTTCTCCTCTCATCTCAAAATATCATCGAGATGCTTAAAAACCGCTTACTCAAAGTAAATAAAATATACTTCAGGAAACTCTCTCGCAATTACAACAAATCTACTACGTGTCATAGTATCCTCTTCAACATAAAATGAAACGATCCCTTTGTTTGGCCTTGTGACTGTTACAGACTCCGCATTCAGCCCATTTCATTTGTTCCGGAAGAACTGCCTACAAAAGATCACCGCATCGGACGTTTATTACGAAAGGTTCAGACTCAGTTTTATGGACAAATTGATGCGTAGGCAAAGAAAATTAATGGGCGCAAGTAACGAGACTTGAGCGACACGTTACAAAAGCTTTAGTACAATAGCTGTGAATAGACAATTACAATCCGTGCCAGGGTGATTGTTAGTTGGCGTATAATTAATAGCTTCATTTTGAATCGATTAAATCCAATAAATGTTTATTTCGGCCG
Source organism: Leucania comma (assembly GCA_958295575.1). Lineage (NCBI taxonomy): Eukaryota > Metazoa > Arthropoda > Insecta > Lepidoptera > Noctuidae > Leucania > Leucania comma. Next base: position 19,842,500 of record OY282471.1, read on the forward strand.
GAAACGTTCAATTACTCTCTATATTTGATAGCCCTATGGGAATTTGTTGTGGATATTCATTGTCCAAATAATTTGAATATGCCTTCAAATTGGGAATAAATACTCGTAGTAACAATAAATAATTGTAGCATACTTTTGTACGTATAGATATTCTATGTATTAATTTCACCAAGGCTGGTTGTAACATTGTGTAATAACACAAAGTGAACAAGAATCAACATACAAGTCTAGGATCAACTTGTTTAAGTGAGATAGAACAAGTAATTGCAATTCACATCTCAATATAAATGAAAAAACACATGTATGCATAGACTGAGATGTTCAGCATTGTATTGTGAAAACCGCAGTTGATTGACTGATAAATTACGACTGCACTGCCATGTTTAGAGGCTTCATCATTATTGAAGTGCCAACTACCACTAACGAAGTGAAGATACATTTCCCGTAAGTACACGGTAGCTAGCAATGCCAAAGAATGAGGTTCATTGTACCGTTAATGATCGACTAAAATAGACCTCTTATGTACCTAATTCTTAGAAATGCTCACCCGTTTAGACAAACGTGTGGAGGTGGAGCAAGAAATACAACAGTGATGATGCCCAATGTATCGAAATGTGATACTAATGCGTTTGGGGTTGCACTTCAAAATACAACTGTGGGAATAAAACAAGAAGTTTCAACAAAAACATTAGTCGGTTCTGAGTAAACGCGTGAAAATTATTGTGAGCCCAAAATAATATTGGACTTGCTCTTGAAAAACCATTAACGTTTGTTGTTTGTGTTTGAGCGTTGAGCTTCGTTGGTGACGCTGTTGTCTACTGATTAAAAAACCTTCGACATGCTCTGGGTTTAATGAAACACTCCTCGTTCAAATGGACAAATATATTTGAAAAAATCCCTACGACGTTCATACGATTCCTTTTTATTACAAGTGTTGTTAACCTCTGATATGGACTGGAGTAAAAAAATACATTTCCTATTTCAGAGACGGCACAAACGGGAGGAATTTTAATCTGCTTTCAAAATTGCTTCATGTTCTTCCTAAAAATTTTCTTTAGCAGTGCAGTCGGACGTTATGAAATGTCGTGAGCGAGTATGTTTTCATTCTAGATTCTCTTTTTGGTAATAAACTAGAATATTAGAAAAGTAATTTCGAGTTTCAAAAAAGGAAAAGTTTTTGCTAAACATAATACGATCATTAGAATCGTCGTGATGAAGTTTGTGTTCAATATTTGAACAGAAAGCGGTGCTTCTAAAAACAGAAGTTAAGAGCGTTTTGTTTTTAGTGAAAACAAAAACTGACTCACTGCGGGTTCTCATTAACTATGCGGTTTACAAAAACTTTGAACTACGCCCGTTTTATTAGAAAAATATTGAAGGAGTCTAGAATGCCGCTGTGTTTTGTGTTTGTCAACTTAATTGTTTTTTGTTTTTATGTTTACTTTATTATTAGTGGGAAAAACTTCCGTTGCTCGATTGGGATAAATAAAATGCTGCCAAAATATTGAATTTACTAAACAAGCTTTTATAATTAAACTAACCTAATTAATCTTAATTACACTGCGTTTATTTTTTGTTTTTTTTTTTTTCATAACTTCTGATCAAACATTTAAATCTGACTTGAATAAATCCTCAATTTGGACTTTGGCTCTAGCCCTAAACGCGTTGCGTTTTCCAATAAGATCCTTCAATATGTTGAATCGTCCGGCGTTGCATTTAGACTGCAAGCCCCCTTTGACCTCTTGAATTACGGCTTCCGCTCTTCACTGGGTTGTGTGCTATTTTCCTGAATCTAATTTACATGTACGACTGCATGCTTTTATCTAACCAATAGGATTGAACACATTACTATTGATGAAGCTTGAAAGTCTTTGGTAGATTTTTTTTATTTGTTTTCTGTCTATTTTTATCACCTGGAGCCTGACATATTTCTTGATTAACACCCTACGTTTATTTTTACTAATAAGATTGTTTATAATTTATTAGAATTAAGTATTATACTTCTTCAAGTCGTTTTAATGCTCTTATCCATTTTTTTGTACATGCCTTGTCATACTTCTCTATTACTCGTCATGACATCAGTAGTTTTCGCCATATTTTCTCCCTTTTTGTCCAACCATCCTCCAAAACGTTAATTTCAAGACTCATGCATGATTATGAATATTAACTTGTTGAAACAAGGATAATATGTAACGAAATTCTCATCTCACTTCTACCTAATTTTCAGAACAAACGGTGCGTGAGATCACGTATGTATGTAAAGTACCTTTTGATAATTGTAGCTTAGAATCTAAATTTATAATTACAGTTCTGATTAATCCACATCCATCACTCGTCTGATTTGAGTAACAAACGTTATTTTGATTGCGTTTTAATTGCTCTGATGCGATGTGTCGTTGTGATGGACTGAGTAATGCTATGGCACACCATAATTATATGGATGATATACACCTACTCTTTGGATAACTTCTTAGAATTTTTAAATCTTGGATTGCTTCGAAGATTTTTGAGTACTTAGGCATCAATTTTTTTTTTGTTTGAAATCATCATCATTAGCATGCGCATAATCTTGTTAGCAATGATCTATAGTTAGCGCAAACTATGAATGTAATTAATTGCTGAACAATGTAGTTTTGGACTTGAATTATTGGTTTTTATTTTTATTTGAACCTACTTTTTTTTCCTTTCAATTTTGGTTTTTAAATGTTTTTTTTTATGGTAGGTAAAATCATCCAATGACAAATCCCGCCCTTGGGCGGAGCGGGAAGTAGTGTCAGACTCTTACTGACTATGGTTTTTAAATGTAATCCTTCGAATTTTGATTCTATTTATAACTTATGCTGTTATAATGAGACCTAGAAGTCTTTAGTCTTCTTAATATTAATACTGATTGATCATATTTGATGTTGTCGTTAAATAAATTAATTATATTTGAGTGTGTTTTTCTAAATTTTGTTTAATTGTTTACTTTTGATTTTAAGTTGTAGGTTTATTTAATTCTCTACGATTTATTATCTTAATTATTTTCTACATTAATTAAACTTTTAATTATATCTACACATGTTCAAAAGTTTAAATATTGAGTAAACTATTTATACTAAAACTTATTTATGTACATATAATATTGTCAATATTCTCTACGTGTTGCATAATTTTCATAAAACTATAACATCAAAATGAAAGAAGTCTCTGGCTCCTGAAATACAGGTTTCATTTTTGGTTAACCTTCATTGTTAAATAAACGATTTTATTATAATTATAATGTGGCAATAAGCAAGTAATATACGACAGACAACATTTACAAAAGCCAGGTTTTTTTTTATTACAATCAAAATTAAGGAATCATTTGAATATAATAAATAAAAATTTAATTTTAGAGTTTTCCGTAATATTTTTACCGACTTTTACAAATATGATAATTTAAAAAAAAGTTCATCCTGAATGATCCAATCATGCTAGAAGTTTGCGTTAGCATCACATTCAGCCATTCATTTTTACCTAATAGAAGATAGATATATGGTTCAGTCGTAAGTTCGTATTGTGCAAAATATATTATTTTTCAGCTATCATACATATTTTATATCACCTAAGACCTAATAGTTGCCCTCACCTAAAAGTTTGAAACGACGGAGTGAGGTTTATAAAAACACAGATTTTTTTTTTTTTTTTTTTTGTGGTAGGTAAAATCATCCAATGACAAATCCCGCCCTTGGGTGGAGCGGGAAGTAGTGTCAGACTCTTACTGACTAAAAACCTACCCCGTTCCTTCGTTGCCTATAGTGCCGGGGCTGAGCCTTCCTCTCAGAAAACGGCCCTTGACCCCAGCAGGCTTCGACCCTGCCTGCCTGCAGTAGCAGGCTGGGTCTCTTCGGTGTGCTGACAGCTCCTTGAGGCGCGCGGGAACAGAACGCGCCGTCGACGACTTGGGCTCGGTCCGGTCGGTTACCGGACGATCGGACAGCGTGCTACCCATTGCACGCCGTCCGCAAGCCCGCGCCTACGGTGGCCGGAAATCGGGATCGGAATCCCGGCGGCGGCTGGGGCAAGCGCCCCGTTGCCTCTGCCTGATGCGGTCGGCCTCCTCCTTTGCTAGCATTACTGCTTCGCAGAAGGAGGCGACCGCCTGCCATCCCTCCTCACTACGGACCATGGCCTGAACCAAGGCCCGGCGAGAGAGATCGCTGCCGCCGATCGCCCCCACGAGAACACGGCGATGCTCCGCCCAGGCGGGGCACACCTCTACAGTGTGCTCCACCGTGTCCTCCGGGTGTTCAGCACAGTGGCGACACCCGGGCGAATCTTCCGCACGAATCCGGAACAGGTACTTAGCGAACTTTCCGTGTTCGGTAAGCACCTGCGTCGTGCGGAAGTTGAGAGCGCCGTGAGGTCTTTCCAGCCACGCCTCAAGGATGGGCCTTATCGCCCCAATTGTGGCGCGCCCCGAACGAGGTTGCGATAGTCGCTGACGCCATTTCGCCATGAGATCCCGCCGGAGCTCTGTCCGCCATGCCTCGACTTGTCGCGGCAGCGGAATTTCGCCCCGGCGTTGCATCTCCATGCGCTTATCGTGCATGTGTGATAAAAACACAGATAAAATTTATCGGATCTTGGAGATGTATTAGTCTTATCTATTGTGAATGGAAGTACGGGAACGACCATTCAAATGATCGGATCCGTGTAAGCTTGCGTAGTCATAAAAGAATATTAGGTACTTGCTCGGAACTTAAAGATTTGCGTCTACTAAGAAAACAATATCTTCCAACTATAGGACAAACACTCTTATCTCGTTAAACTTTCGAACACGTTTACGATAGATAAATCTATCACCAATTCCTTCACAGGACATAGCTCTTATCCCGCTAACAATAAGAGTGAAAATATAATAAATAAAATTACAATAACACTTGAAATTTTATCTTTGTTTGCTATCTTTAGATTGGCTCTTATGACTTGCAAAATAAGAGTCAAAATACCACAAACTAAATAATAGTAAACTTTGAAAAATTGATACTCACTTTTTACCACTTTTGAGGTAATAGTCATATTCCACCGACGTTTTACAGCATAGATGTTTACGCTGATGCGTATCAGAACAGTTCGTGTTTACCATATGCCCGTCTGTAAACAAGGGCTCTTATTACAATGGAGTAAGGTAGTAATTGCTATGGTGTGATGTAGAATTGTTTAGTAAAAATGTTATTGAAGTTTGAAAAAGTTTTGACTTACGTGTTATTCGCTGATGTTGTGGGTTATTTATGTCCGTGAAAAACCATGTCTGAAACAAAAAGGAGATTGATTTAGTTGTTGATTAGATGTTGCAAAGACAGTAGTTACAAAATAGATGGAATGGACCACAAAATAAATACCTATTTTTGAACTAATGTTTCTAAAACTAAAATAGATCGGAAATATTAGTAGTTTATCCCGAAGTAAAGCTTAGAATTTAGATGATAGATGTAGTTACGATAGGAAATTTGAAACTAAACTATTTTAACTAGAAAATAGATGCTTTTAGACAAAGTACTGTATATACGTATATAATGGATTTATACGTTCTAACTAAATGGTTAGACAATGTTGGAGCACGAATCAAGTAAGAGTTACTTTGATACATTGTGTGTGAATGCGGAGCGTGAAGAATATACAACAGTGTCGGGAGGAACGTTTAGAGATAAATTAGACAACAATTCCCCCTAGCCAAGTTACAATCGTTTCGTTCAGCGTGAACGCTTGGAGTTGGTCACGCCTCCAATTCCTTTTTTTTCTGACCACGTTACTGAGCGTTGAGATGACGTCAGAACCAAGAGATTTGGGGCATGGCCAACTCCAAGCGTTCACGCTAAATGAAACGATTGTAACTTGCCTAGGGGGGCTGGGCATTATCTTAGATCATGCCATTTTGATCAGAAAGCGAATATGAATTATTATTATATTTCTACGAGTCACAAGTAGTAGCAAGTGGACTCGGGTTCAGAGATTCAAAAGATTCAAAAGCATTTATTTCAAATAAACCATTTACAGGCACTTTTGAAAGGTCAAGGTGTCAGTCTGTCAGAAAAAAATGATGCTAATTGCACATTCCAAAGCGTAGATCTCTATGGAGAAGAATGTGCAAGAAACTCCATGGACACTCTTTTCAATCATTTTATGTATAACAAATATCTCTGTTACATGTTTCTTGTCGCTGCTATTATGTGAGAACAATGTCAATAAAATAAAGTAAAGACGAAAAAAAAGGCATTCTAAATAAAGATATTAAAATAAACCACATCGTTCATCGTTTTGAACATCTTTTCGATTTCTTTTTTATTGGACATCTACCACTGCAGATGTTTTGATCAAAGGTTGAGTGGTAGAGAAAACCAATGAACCACTAACGTGCATAAAGTTTCAATAAATAAAATAAAAAAAAGCTTAAACGAAAAAGCACAAATTTTAAATTGAAAAATCTCAAGCAATAAAAAGGAACGCCAATAAAATACATTGACCGTTTTTATAGCTGTGCCACATCAGAATATGAATGTCGCATATTTTCTTAACACCTAAATAAATACTAATCTCTACGGAACCATGCATCTGTTGAGTCAACATCGAATTGAAATTCAAGAGTCAACATTGAAAGTTTGTTTAGGAACCAAAGATAAATGGTGTTCTGCGAATCTCTGTTTGAATTTTTAAATTTAGAACTGCAAATGTTGCTTATCTGCTTGTTAAGCTATTAAAATGTTTAGTGATGGTAAAATTTGAAACTGTCAAGCCCCAAGCGGACACCGGTGTCCGCACACTTATTGTCTTTCTATTATGTCTCTAAAGTTCAAATGCCTAATCGGATTTGACAGATATTGGCAAATAGGTAGGCCATGTCGTGGAACAGTATATTGGATATATTTTTTATTCAGGAAGTTTATTTCCTTGGAATAAGTTTTCTTTAGAAGCAGCTGGCTGAAGGCTGCTAGTATTTAAAATAAATGAAATAAGCAGTTGTAATTCATTTGTAAAATACTAGCTTTTTCGGCTGACCCCAAGTTGACCAGCAGCTAGTTGGGACAAAGTTAGGAAGCCTAGATTTGTAGTGTTTTCAACTTGTAGGATTACCACGGTTTCCGGGAATACCGCGAAACCTGTGCGATTATTCGTGATAAAAATGTAGCCACCGTGTTCAAATTAACACGCTATGGCGCTACATAGCGCCTTTTTACGTCCACCTTTTTTCTGTGTATTTAAGCTCTAAACTCTCGTTACGATAGCAGCCAATAACTTACGTACATACACATTCAAGTTCAACCAGTCTTTGTGAAATAGGGCATTAAAATTAAACCTATCTTATAAGACAATCAACGGCGCGCACTGTTTCCGCGCGCCTCAAGGAGTTGTCAGGAAACCGTATGGGTCCAGCCTGCCAGCAGGCAGGGTCGAAACCTACTGGAACCAAAGGTCTACTTCTGAAAGGAAGGCTCGGCTCTTGTATAAAGGTAAAAAAGAAACGGTGTGGGTTTTTTAGTCAGTAAAAGTCAATCACTATCTCCCGTTTCGCCCAAGGGCACTTATAGTACTGCTTTGCATTCAATAAATGAAATAAACATAAGACAATTTATAAGGCATCAAACCCAGCAATTTAAATTCGATGTACATACTTAAAAAACAACTTCTAGTTGATTTCATATTGATAACGTCAGAAAATTCAAGCGTAAACACACCTATTTTATTAGTCAATAAGCATTTTATCAAAATGTATTATAACTTATTAATGAACCAAGAGCTCATACACACGAGCGGCATGCAGCCGTCGACACGTCGGCAGCAGCAATGACGCTCGACGGTGGCCGTCGACCTTGGAACAAATGAAGATCAGCAACATAAGTCGACAGCTGCCGTCGCCCCTTGTCGACGACTGCAGCTACCTCTACCGTTAGCAAATTGTCGCTTGTGTGTATGAGGCCTTACGGTTACGGAAATGTACTGACTACCTATTTAATTTTATAGCCCACGGCGTTTTCAATCAATTCAAAAATACTTACTTACATATACAACGTGTGCCCCATATACGTATTTTTGTACAGTCATCTCTGTTAAATGTCATTTAAATATTCATGATCATGATTTTTAAATGATCATCATGTTTTCTTGAAGCCAGTGGCAATGATCAAATATTATATCAATCATTTGAACAGCAAGCGTTTAAAATGGTTAAATAAAACCTTTATGAATATCCAGCTGTCATTATAATTTGATGGCTGATGGTGTGTTATAAGAGAAGCATTTGATTGCATTTAACTTGAAATACATTTTATAGCATTGATGATGATAGATTTTTTTGAGTTGGGTAATCATCCAATGACTTAGTGCTCAATAGACGGACCGCCCGACGCGCCGCGCAACGCGCCGCGTCTCCGTAGTCCGTCGTACATTGCCATATGTTTGTGTTTGCGCGAGCGATGACGCGGCCCGCTGCTGCAATGTACGACTAAACGCCCAACGCGCCGCGTCTCCGTAAACACGGCCTAAGTGTTCGATTACGGGGACGCGGCGCGTTGCGCAGCGCGTCGCGCTGTCCGCCGTCAGGTGAGATAGTGGTTAAACGCGAGCCTATCAACAATAAAAAAAAAACATTGCCATATGTTTGTATTTGCGCGAGCGATAATGCGGCCCGCTGTGCAATCTACGACGAAACGCCCAACGCGCCGCGTCTCCGTAAATACGGGCTTATCCCGTTCTAGGGTTGACTGAGAGAGAATTATAGACTTTCATTAACTAAAAACTTTAATCCTTCAGTTGCTTTTTACGTTCTAGGATCGTGGGTTTCCTTTCCAAAAAATCTTTTCTAAGGTGATGATCGGAGGTCAAAGTTTGTATTAAGAAACATACTTTCATGCATGCGAAGACGTTGGCAGAAACTAGTAATATAATCTACAACTACCACACAACGCCATCTAGTCCTAAGCTAAGCAAAGCTTGTGTTATGAGTACTAGACAACTGATAAACATACTAATGTATTTCTAAATCCATGACTATATGCAGAAGAAATACATCCTACTGGTCCTTTGGCGACATATTAGCTTTAAACTATCTTGTCCTTATTCTAGTCAATTAGATACTTAATGAATTAGGCATTTAAAATTCATCCATATACACATCCATTTTCGACATTGAAAGTCTTTCAATCAAAATCGATCAGGATCTTTCATCGATTCTTGGCCACATAATTTTTCCAATTCCTTCCAATATAAGTTTTACCTACTGACCCACTAAACATACCGTTGGCCCAGCCTGCTAGCTGCAGGCAGGCAGGGTCGAAGCCTGCTTGGGTCATGGGTCAGCTTCCGAAAGGAATACCCGGCCCCGGCACGATAGGCAACGAAGGAACGGGGTAGGTTTTTATTCAGTAAGAGTCTGACACTACTTCCCGCTCCGCCCAAGGGCGGGATTTGTCATTGAATGATTTTACCTACAACAAAAAAAACCCACTAAACATGCCATAACGACTTCTTAGTTGCCCATCGTGCTCTTCACCTTAGGCCAATCATAGAGCCGTAGAAATGGTAACGATCCGGACTTACAATTTGTACTTTCTACTTACAAATCTAGGCAGACGCTTTAATTTGTGTAATTATTATTTCATCACTAATTAATCTTCTCAAAACAATGAAGGATACTATCTTGAGGAAAGTGGTATGAGAACACGTGCGTCCTCCTACTCATACTGGGCCCGCATAGTGGATTACGATCCATTCCTTTTTTTTTTATAGAGAAAAGCCCTGAGTTCAAGGAGCGGGAACATTTAAGCACCTGATTATGCTATATGCTATGATAGAGCTGTTCACATATCTCAATACTGGTCGGACAAATTTTGAGTTAGTACTCGTACTCAATCAGCTCTATAAAAAGACCCTAACTCAAGCCTGCAATTCTCAAAGGGATCGATGGAGATATTAGAACTCCTCATCAGTCATATTTTTAGGCAATTGCACTAAGTAATGTTTGGAAGAGTTATCTTGACTCTGAAACGCAAAAGGCAATTGAAGGAACACACGTGGGTTGTAGTCAGTAAGTCTAGGCTAGAGGCTAGAACTACATTAGACCGACGTACACGTGTGACACTCCACATAAGTACGTATACCGACGTCGCATGGTATGGATCAAGTGTAGCTCTACAAGTCTAGTTTCAATATAAAATGTATGGAGACCGAAGCGCCCAGATCGGTGTGTGTGGCATACGTGTGCACAGTGTAGTTCTACTTACATACGACCTGTCACTCCACCCAAATCAGGAGAAATTGTTTGATGATTTCCCTCCACCAAAAAGGCAGTCAAAGTTCATTAATATCGCAATTGAATACACTGCTCTGACACATAGGTCAACTTGTCAATCACAACGAGATGTCCCTAGATTTCCACAACCATATAAAATGAATCACAATGAAAATGATTCGTCGTTTGCCACACACTGCCGCTCACGAGCCCGGCTATATTTAGCTGTCATACAATACTCAGTCGTTGTACTGATAACTTCAATAAAGGCCTTGCTTAACAAAGGCTGGTAATAGGGTGGTATTTTGTTGTAACAAAATGTGGTTAACGATGGTTTTACACTGTATTTATTATTTATTTTATTGTACAACATGATTTTATTGAAGCCAGCAATGTAATTTAGAGACGAGCAGTCTGGTCAATAAAGGATTTATTCAAGACAGTTGTGGAATACAATGGCATATTAGGCCATAAGTTATTTGATAACCCGAGAAATTACGTGTGGGAGTCAGCAAGAAACTAAAAATGATTCTAGAGGTAAAGAGGCATCTAAGAGGAAAAGAGCAGATTATATAAATGGAAAAGAATGTAAGTATTCTGGTGAAGACGAATGTGCTCAAGTGGTTTGAGCTTCGCATGAAATTCAAAAATATGATCATAGTTACACATACTGTTTTTTTTTTATTAATAAGATATGTTAGATAAAGATAATTTAGATGAATTGTTCAGAGGATAGAGAATTCAGAGGATTCCATGTAAACAAATATATTAAAGACATGCACGACATTCAATATGAACCTTGAAGGTACAAAAGTTTTGATGTCAGTAGTTCTTGAGATAACTGGCATCAGCATAACCAGGGATGTTCAAACGAAATCTTGGTAGCAGTTTGAAGAAAATCAGTCTCCTCAAAGATGCAGAAGATACAAATTAGCAACTAGACTGAGGTTAACTTCCTGGTTCTGCAGTTGGGCAAACCAAAACTGTAGTACGTATAGCTTACATACTTTCTCGCAATGTTATTCTTCGAAAAATTCTCACCAACTAGATGGCAAATCTTAGAGGACATTGTTACCAAATTTCTAGCTTAATGGCTTAAGAAGCCCTTGCAATACAACTTGGATTCAATCACGATAGAGAAGATAACAGCAAAAAAATGTGGAAGTTTAACAAGGAGAATTTTATCCAGCTATGGAACAGTATTAACTTACAGCTATCTGTTAAATTTAAGAGTTGTCATAATCAAGCCTCGCTGATATTATTTCGATGGTGACACGAAACTACAGCTTAAATTGTATGGCTAATTGTTCAAAATAAGGTAGCAGTAGAAAAAATACTGGTCACGAATACCTACTCACTGCATTGGTGCCCAATATTGGGCATATACTAAATATATTGATAATATAACAAGATTGCATCCTATAGATACTAATTCTGGCAATCTAATATCTGCGGGTATTACAAAAGTGTGTGGTGTCTTGAAAGCTAGAGTAAATAGCATCACTGCTTGTCAACAGATTTTTTAATTGTAGGTAAAATCATCTACACTCTATCTCCCGGCCGTGGGAGGAGCGGGCGATAATGCTGACATTATCGCCCGCTCCTCCCACGGCCGGGAGAGTCTGAACTCTTAGTGACTAAAAACCTATCCCGTTCCTTCATTGCCTTGGTTCCAGGGCCCTGGTATGCATTTTCATACTTCCCTAAGGCCGCAGAGTAGGCTACGACCCTGCTGGGCCCCTACAGTACCATCAGGTGGGATAGCAGCTAAGCACAAGTTTATATCAATTTAAAAAAATCTACAAAAGTGCACAGTTTGCATTTTGTAAGTAAAATTAAACGGCTTATGAATGTTTGGTCTGGGGTCAAATGACAATGGTTTTTAAAACATCAGCGAGGTTTATTCAACTTACTACTAATATGCTCGTATGGCAATGATATCCTTTTACGATTTATTAATAATACTAATAAAGAATTCGGGGTTTATTGCAGATAATTAAAGACATAATCCATACTTAATTAAGTTCTCAACAAAACGCTGCAATCGATTGTAGATACAATAGTATCTACAATCCCTACAATTATGAGCTGTATTTATTAGCGCAGTAAATTAACTACAATTCTATATGGTCCTAAAGTTTTCGAATGAAGGTAATATCATGATGAAGTAGAACGGCCTTCGAAAGTACGAGTATATTTAAACATAACAATAACACATTAGCAACCACAAGACAAATAAATATAACACATTAAAAACAAAACACACATAAATATAATAATCTACTGAACGGAATTTAAAGTAGTGAGACACAAGACATGCAAATGTAGACGCGTACCTTAGTGACATCCACCGCACAAAACTTGATATTGCGCATTTGCATGCAAGTTACTTGAATGTTTTGTGCCAGCTACAGGCAAGTGTTGTGTAAAGGTCGAAATACACAACCTGTAACTCGCATAAGAGTAAGCAAGTAACTATAGTGACATACCTATCAGACCTTGTTATGGGACAATCGCATACAAGTACAAGCTACTAGCATACTTTTGTGCCAGCTACAGGCAAGTTTATCGTCGAACTTATTGCCATCTCGGTTGTAGTCACTGAGTATTTTGTATGAACTCCGCCCGGGACGATGTCGACTTCGCGGCCCCAAAACAGCGGTTCTATTTTTATTAAAAAAAACAGTAACTATTCAAGAAAATTTTTTTGTAACTTTCAAATATTTCCGTAAATAATGGTCAGATTCGCGATTTTTTTAGCGAGCCAACTGATTTATATCGTGTTATCATTTTTAAGGTGTTCTCTTCTATATTTGTGGACTTTTGGAGGTTTAAAAAAGTTTCAAATGAGTAGATCTTGTTCACGCTGTTCCAGCCAGGAAATAAGATGAAGTTCCAATTAAATGAGATGAAAATGATGATATTAATGTATGTAACTTTAAATCAATGAAGACACTAGCAGTACTAGTTACTATTTACGGCAGAAAGCCGCAATCGCGGTGCCTGTTGACAAAACACACCCAACAAGCAATATCTTGTTCTGTAAATACCTTCGACAAGGAACTAGAATATGTACATGGAAGAGCCGTAACTTAAATTTTAATGAAAATTAAACTGAATCTTTTATCAATTAATATTAATTAATGGCGTTTCTATAAAGGTGCTCACTCACCGGGAGCATTCGTCTGTAACATTTCTGATTCTATTTTGAGCATTACATTACAATTACTGCCTTGACTGACAAGCATTCGTTTGTACATAATGTAACCATTAAAATTAAATTTTGAACGAAGTTGTAAAAAATATTTCATGGAATTATTATTTAATTCGACTTTTTTATTAACATCCATAAAAGATAAAAATAGAAGAAACGATATTGGTGTTACAACTGGATATTATCCTTGGTTTATTATTTTTGTATAATACAATACCAAACAACAAATAACACTAAAAAGAAATCTTTTTCTAAAACAGCACTAAAATTGATTATTAAGCAGCAATCAGTACTTTAAATACCACTATTTGGAAGAATATGGCCACATTGGGAACATATCGCAAGTTCCTTAGTACACCCGTAACCTAATTTTAGTGATGTCACATTTCAGTGATCCCTATTCTGTCATTTGACAGTTTCCCCTTCCACTAGATTTTAAATATTTAGATTTGCATTTAAAAAAATCTTTCTATTCGCAATTTTAGTTAAAGTAATTTTTAAATATAAATGATAGAAAAAAAAATGAGTCAACCCACCCATTTAAAAATCTTTACTGAAAACTATAAAAAAAATCAAAATAGTAAGTCATCATCATCATCAGCCTTTTGATGTTCCCACTGCTGGGACACAGGCCTCCTCTCTATGAGAGGGAAATAGTAATTAAAATTGGGAAATAAAGACTGCTATAATTTAATTAAAATTTATTTTCTGGTAATATCCTATTTATTTGTAAATGGAATATCTAACTTATAACCATCACAGCAAGATTATTCTCAAACAAAAAAAAACGTAATAGAAAAACACGATGGACACAATTTCTTATTACTGACAATCTTGTCATTGAAAACCAACTTTACATAACTTGATACATATTTCTGTTTACACATAACTGTCTGAGCTATGAATGTATGAATGAATGAATAAAAAACAAAATGCGTTAATAATGGCCATTTGTCATGGCGCGCATGTTATAGGAGTCAACTGAGGCCAATGGGTTAATATTGTCTACGTAAGCACGTAGGCGACGAGGTACGATTCATCTCTGCCTACATGCATTTTGAACAGAGAACCAAGAAATAAATAAGGAACTTCGGGCTGTGTTCGGACATAATCGGCTGGTGTCGGTTTACTAAGACTTTAGACCGCGTCTACACGTCCTCCTTTTAAATAAAGAATGCATTCTGTAGCTGGTTTGATTGCAGTAGCATCATGATACAATGCTTGCTTTTCAACGATTTTCACGATGCATTCTTATAATGCGTTCCTTATTTCATATTAGTAGCTGTTGTCAGCGGCTTCGCACGTGTGCAAGGAGAAAATTTACCCAAGGAAAATACTCCTGGGATAAAAGTAAGTATCCTATGTACTATCACAAGACATGTCCATGTCATGTAACATGTAGACTCATGGTTTACTAGTGTACCAAGTCTCATCATAATCCATTTAACCGTGAAGAAGTAACAAACATTCACAAACTTTTGCCTTTATATTATTAGTGTGATATAAGTATAGTGTGATCTGAGCAAGACTAAACTACGATACGATACGTTTAATCCTTAGTCACCGCCAGCCTTCGTCCTTATTAATTTCATTACAGTTTTTATTAACCGCTATTTTAATATTCACACTATATTTTATGCCATCCACCAAAACTGTTTCTACTGCACCTTCCATCGCTTTATATCTGTATCCAGTTCAGTAAATAGCATTAGACAGAGCGGGGTTTGTTCGCGACGTGTTTGACTAAGGTGCCGAGACGCCTCATATAACTTTGCTACATCACTTCAGATTTATACACTGCTTTTTGTTTGTGTTACTTGAGGTTTCGGCAAGTATTTCCTTCAGGTACGATTTAGGATCAAAGGACTAAAATTGCTTGTATAACTTTTGAGTTATAGCTTTCTAAAGTTTAATAAACATACCTTTTGACAAATTTTTGGAGTACAACTATTATTAAGGTCTTACAATCATATCTGCTTAAAAAATATTTACTATTTCGTTTTCTGTTCTTGTGTTTGCTAATTCATTTGTTTTTTAGATTTTGTTTGTTTCATTTTTTGGTTAGCATATTCTGTCTTACTTTTGGGTAAATGCCTCCTTTCACTCCTTTCATCTTTCGTGTGCCTATTGCATCTTCCTTCCACTTTGTGTCTTATTTTTTTTTATCTATGACTCATTCAGGCTTTCTCTTATAACCTCCATTCTTATCTCGTATTTTCCAGTAGTCAGTAATTACTACCTGTACGGAATAATTTGTGAGATTGCAAGGCCGGGTGGTCTTGCAATCTAAGGCCCTAAAGAACCTGTTTCCATCAATTGCCTTAGCTGACCATTGGCGATTATAACTGCGGAAATGCTTGATTAACTGTAATTTGTTCTCGGTTTTGTATAAAGCGATGTATAATTCATTCGTACTGCATTCTGATTTCCGATTTAGGAATATGGTACGCAGGTCCAAATCTGTAGAAGTTTTTTTTACAACAAAAAAAAACCTTTATCAAAACATCAAGTTGGAAATCAAGTACGAAAAAGCTGAGATATGTTTGGTACACATAACATTTTTTTATTTACAATTTTTTAAACAGAGTTTTGGTTATAATAAAAATCTTGAAATGGATGTGTGAAATACTAGTGAGAATGGATAAAATGAGAAATAAGCAGAGGAAGTTTTGAAAGTACCACTAGAGTTTATAATAAATCGCTTGACTCAGCGGTACTATCATGTTAAGAGGAAGAATGAAACGAAAAAAAAAAAATTGTCATATCTCTTTTAGTAACAGTACTAAAAGAGACATTACTTAATACAATTTTTTTTTGTGACGGGAATTAAACCAAAATGTTTTCCTTAAGTTGCTTTTTGCGTTTCAGGGCTACTTTCAAACATATCCGCAGCTAAAAAGCATAGGTATGATGGATAGATGAAAAGGGAGAGTGATGCCAAAAAAGCTAGATATATTATGTGAGGGGCAGAAGTAAAAGGAAGTGATGGTTTGACAATCGATATCAAATTATTTTTCACCGATCACTATTTACATGGCAAAAAGGGTAAAAAGATGGTGATAACGAGATTTGGTCCATTGTCTAATCATCACGCTAATTTCTAAGTCTAACATTTCAAGTTCAACTACAAATTAATGAAATACCAACGACCACCACAGCCTTATCACTCGAGAGTCAAAACAAAACCAAGACTGCACACAATACATCCGTTGAATTCCCAGAAAATATTAAAATAGCGCTGATAAGCTCAGGTGAAGAAATGAGATATCCGGATAAACTGTTAAAGTAAACGTTAGAGTATAAACAAACCTCAAGTTATACGATAACAGTGGAGCCTTAAAGAGTAAACAGAAACTAAACTATGAATAAGAATTACAACTCGATACGACTTGTAACAATGCGTGTGGTGTATTGTTTCGAAGACAATATGACTAAACGCATATTAGCATTGTATTCGATGTTCTACAGCATAGTGAAACGTGTCAGATATTTAAAAAACGAGGCAATGATTATTGTAGTAAATTTGACTGACATGACGACGTCTTCATCTAGGCAAACTTCTATTTGCAATTGAGTAGGAATCAAGATTCAGAATGGTGTTTTTGATTACTTTCTAAACCATGATTATTAGAATATGTAATGAAGCATACAATGCAATTCCATGAGCAGTCCTTTTAAAATATTTGCTGTCAATATCGCGATTTTTATCAATCATTACCACCATGAATATGCATACGTGCACCTTCTAAATGCACACACTCAACAAGTAGGTACTACGGCCACCAAACAATACGTATTGTACTGTTGCATTGCAGCAGAATAATATTATAATTGAACATCCGCTCCGACATACATTAGAATATGTAATGAAGCATACAATGCAATTCCATGAGCAGTCCTTTTAAAATATTTGCTGTCAATATCGCGATTTTTATCAATCATTACCACCATGAATATGCATATGTGCACCTTCTAAATGCACACACTCAACAAGTAGGTACTACGGCCACCAAACAATACGTATTGTACTGTTGCATTGCAGCAGAATAATATTATAATTGAACATCCGCTCCGACATACGAATGGTCTTGTGATGAAGATACTCGGAAACTCTGGATTTAGGCCATTATGGTACATCTTGTGGCAATCCTTTGAGTTACAAATCAGAATATTAACAAAAAGTATTTCTTTCGCTTTTATAAACTTTATAAATTTATAAATGTATTATGCAGTATTGTATGGCTTTATATTATTATGTCTAAGTAAAAAAATATATTTATTTTTATGTACATTGACAGCGTTAAATCTATCTGGTATATCTGTAAAAGAGATTACTCTGTGCGATAAGACTGCTCGCCTATTGCAAATGTATTTTTATGAATGTTTGTTCTGCCTTACTATGAAGTTTAAAATATAGTATGGGTGGGTTTCTGAATTGAGTATTTTGAGTTAAGAACGTCTCCAATCATACTTGAATGCTAAATTTTGGGGCGAGTTTCTGAATTGAGTATTTTGAGTTAAGAATGTCTCAAACCATACTTAAATGCCAAATTAAGATAGGTTTACAGGCTAAAGTAGAGTTTGAGTAATTCTCAACTTCAAATGCTTAAATTAGAAATCGGAGTATACCTCCGATTTCATTCATTCATTAGTAATAACAGATTTAGATACTGTAATTGCATTAAATATTTAAACGCAAAATGGTCATCAGCCAAAAAAAAAACAAGATTAGAAAATTTTGAAGTTTCTATAGTTTCTATAGAACAAAAATGCAAAATTTTTAGTTTTCAGTAGTTTACTGTCAAATAAAGTCCCTAACTGAGGAATAGAGTTAACTGCAACTTAAGGTCGGTTAGGGTTTTATCTCTCCGTTATCTATGCCGTTTTAGGTTATGTTAGATTCATTTTATGCGTTTTGGTATAACGTTTTGGATAGTGTACTAATTAAAAAACAATTAAGTAATTTGTAGATAATTGTTTGAAACGCAATTAATTAATGACAAAGCAATTGAAGAAGAACATGAAATGTTTAGGTAATGATTTAAACCTGCATGAGAGAAACAGTTTTAACGAGTTTTACGAGAGAAGAGAGTTTTTAATTATAAATCAAGTTTAGTACGCGGCCAATGAGTTGAACCAAAATGGCCGTCGAGGCTATGGCTACGCGTAGCCGTTAACTTAGATTGAAGTCCGAAAATCTGTTACTGTGCATTCAAGGACTACACTGGAACAAGAATAGTAATCAATGAAGAACCTAGAACCTAAACCTACCAGTAGCGCTGAAGGATTGCTTAAAAAAACCGCAGACCAGTGGTGCTATTCTCTAAGAAAACGCAGCGCTGCCGCAACGACGAACATTCAAATAGGATACATTGTATTAACAATCCAATGTATAGGTAAGTTAGGTTGACAATCCAATGTATAATATTTGGGTGTTCGTCGTTGAGGCAGCGCCGCGTTTTCTTAGAGAATAGTACCACTGGAACGCAAAGGATAACTCACGGCGTTCTCAACTTCCGCACGACGCAGGTGCTTACCGAACACGGCAAGTTCGCTAAGTACCTGTTCCGGATTCGTGCGGAGGATTCGCACGGGTGTCGCCACTGTGCGGAACATCCGGAGGACACGGTGGAGCACACTGTAGAGGTGTACCCCGCCTGGGCGGGGCAGCGCCGTGTCCTCGTGGGGGCGATCGGCGGCAGCGATCTCTCTCGCCGGGCCTTGGTTCAGGCCATGGTCCGTAGTGAGGAGGGATGGCAGGCGGTCGCCTCCTTCTGCGAAGCAGTAATGCTAGCAAAGGAGGAGGCCGACCGCATCAGGCAGAGGCAACGGGGCGCTCGCCCCAGCCGCCGCCGGGATTCCGATCCCGATTTCCGGCCACCGTAGGCACGGGCTTGCGGACAGCGTGCAATGGGTAGCACGCTGTCCGATCGTCCGGTAACCGACCGGACCGAGCCCAAGTCGTCGACGGCGCGTTCTGTTCCCGCGCGCCTCAAGGAGCTGTCAGCATACCGAAGAAGCGCAGCCTGCTAGCTGCAGGCAGGCAGGGTCGAAGCCTACTGGGGTCATGGGTTTATTTCCGAAAGGAATGCTCAACCCCGGCACGATAGGCTACGAAGGAACGGGGTAGGTTTTTAGTCAGTAAGAGTCTGACACTACTTCCCGCTCCGCCCAAGGGCGGGATTTGTCATTGGATGATTTTACCTACCATAAAAAAAAAAAAAAGATCACAGAATTTTGGTCAGAAATATATAGACGGTTATAGTACGCGGTAAATAACTTGAACCATTTGCTATGGTTGCGCGCAACCCTCAACTTTGATTGGGACCCGAAAATCGGTTACTGTGTGTTCAAGGTCGACCGCCATGATGGTTCAACTTTTGTGACGGGGTTTGGACGGGAGCTGCGCGTAGCTGTGACGGATGGTTCAACTTATTTGCCGTTTGCTATAATTAGCATTTTCAATATTAAATTAAAATAGTGTCAAAAAAGTCAATATTTTGTGCTACCAAATTTAGTGACAGAAACGAATCGATTCAAATCCGACTTCACTAAGTCTTGTCTACCCTACCCCTAGATCGTAATTTAAATCAGCGTAGGTGCGGAGGGGTTGGGCGGCCCGCGAGCTGAGGAGCAAGTAACCAGATTTTAGTCAGTAAAAAACTGACACTCTCTCTCGCTCCACCGAGAGTTCAGTTATCCTTTGCGTTCCAGGGCCACGACAAAGAATTTGACGAATTTCCACAAATAAAAAAAAAATACCAAGTGCTTAGTAAACGCCCTCTCAAATGCAACTTCGATTGCACGTAGCATCTACTAAAACCTGGGCTAAGGGTACTAGATTCTTCAAGATAAAGCCAGCGCACATTAAATAATTAAAGTAACGTAAAGCTTTACTATAGTTCACAAGTGGTGGTAATTTGCTCACTTCTCGCTTCGTCTAATTAGTTTTAATTTCCTCTAGTTGACTCCTGTAAGTTACTCAGATGGGAAGTTCAAGGGTTCTGCCTTTTCATTCCTTTTTAACGTTTTCTGATAATTAACTTATAACTACATTTCATTTAATATGTGCTGTGTTGGAGTCCATTATGTTGTTTAGTAGGTCCAGTTTTTGACAGTGTAGGAAATGCATTAGTTTCTGAGAAATAAACTGGAGTTTCACTCTCAGAAACTAATGCATTCCGGTTAGAAATATTGCGAGTTGACATTGAGTCTCAAAATTAATTAGTTACAGCGGTAACTACATGTTGATAAGGAATCGTAGTTCATTGCAATAACTCGTTTAATTTTCTGCACTTTGCATTTCATTTAACATGTACTCTGTTGGAGTCCATTATGTTGTATGTCCAGTTTTTGACAATTTAGTAAATGTAACTTTGAGGTTCATTCTCAGAAACTAATGCATTCCGGTTTGAATTATTGCGATTTGGGATTGAATCTGAAATTAATTACTTACAGCCGTAACTACATGTCGATAAGCAATCGTAGTTCATTGCAATAACTCGTTTAATTTTCTGTACTTTCTAATTACAATTTGTTGTTATGAAATTTTAGTTATTAACTTGGTAGCGACAAAACCTTTCTACATTAATACTGATTCCAGACTAACATATTTCTGGCATGGTTCACATAGTAATATATTATATTCTTTGACCTTTATGTTACTTCCCTCATCCAGCCTATCAGGGTCAGGGCTCATTAAGCGAACACAAAACAGAGATTCCAAAGCCCCACAAATTAACAAAAGGAAACTTACAAAACCAGTTTGCAACAACAACTCATAAAACGGCAACCGTTCCGTTTATAAATCAGGACCGTACGTCCAAGAGTTACCACAAAAGGGCAAAATCAAGTACACAATCACGTCACGTGTTGCGCGCGCGCCGAGCCACGAGCCACGCGCGGGCCGCGGGTCCACAATGGCGCCGGTCCTGCGCCCGCGCTGCGCCGGATTAACGGTTGATTATGCACGCTCCAGATTCAGGAAACGCTAGCTAAATGGCCGCTGCACGAGTACTGTCTATTGTTTGTGTTAGGATATATTGGTTCGGAATATATGAATTCGATTTTGAACTGAGAAAGTAGTTTTGTTAGGAATGTATAGAATGTTCGAAGTTTTGAAGAGTAGTTTTGGAATAAAGAAAGTAAGTCGTACAAATATAATATAGCTAGTTTCTAAAGTTACAACTACTTAAACTAAACTCATAAAAAGCAACGACGATAAGATCAAGAATCCTATTCTACGAGAATCAAGATTCTATCGGACAGAAACAAGTGTCAATTGTGTCTACAAAAATGGTGTTAAAACTTTTGGAAAACCAATGACATTAGATTAGAATATTTTTACATACTATTCAATAACTTAAAAACATGTTCTGTGACTTGAATAACAAGATTGATAGCATCACAGAATTATTTGCATAATAGCGTTGTTTCGGCATCTAATCACCACATGGAAGCAGTCGGAATAATAGGATAGCAATTTGAAATAAACAGCAACGAATGGGTTTTCTTCGTTCAATTCTACCGCAATTTGGACTAATGAAGGTTGAGCAAGAAATGGAATTAAGACATTCTTTTCTAATTCCAAAACTAGATGGTAATATTGAGTTTACGAACAAGAGATTCCCGCTGGGAACATTTCTGGTGCATTTATAAAAGATTTATCACCGCAGTATTGAAACTTCACTCTGCGGGTAGCCCCTTTATAGCTTTGTGTTTTATTATTATTAGAGTTTAGTGAAACATTGTGACGCAAACTTGAATTTATGTATTTTTTTTAAATAATGTTACCCAAATTGTCAGTCAAATTGTTAAGGTTGTTAGTATTCTATTGGCTATAAAAAAAATCATAGCCCAAAGCATGGGCTCTGGTTTTTTAAAGCCACTCATATAAACAAAGATTTTTTGATTGGTATATATCACACGTGGATATTCAATTTGAGTTGTCTAAATGCATTGTTCTAAATTTTTGTATTTATTTTGTAAACATTACTAATTTATCTTCATCATCCTCATGTGTGTGAGTACTTTTTGTTGATTTTTAGTTCTTAAAGCTTATTAATTATCTTCAAGACATTATATTAATACTTAAGTATACCTAAGTACTTAAGTAGCTAAGCGTGATTTTCATTTAGCTTATTTTAATATTCCTTCAGTAATAGCTGAATTCTAATTGGAATTCATATTTCTACACTAGTACACATCTATATTTATACGAGTACTCACATACATTATTATATGTTATATATGCGAATGTGACTCTGTCTGTCTGTCTATCTATTGCCTTGTAACGGTTAAACGAAATTTAATGAAACTTGGCAATGGTTTCAGATCGAATGCCAAGGTTTCTGATCCTGGAATACGACTTAAAACGCTTTTTTTAACGATCATTATCGAATTTCTCGCGAGCGAAACTACTGGTAGGAGTTAATAATATTGTTAGTTAGTTAGTTTAGCTTATTATGTCCCACTGCTGGGCGAAGGCCTCCCTCTCCCTTTTCCACATTGTAATAATTATAAATCCGAAAGTTATTCTGTCTAGTTTTTGGTAATCTTGTTACACTCTAATGGTCGATCGGTTTCAAACGAAATTTATCATTCGTTTATGTAAGCCTTCTAGCTGATATAGAACGGATAAATTACCAATATTTATTTTGCAAATCGGTTTTGTGGAATATTATATTATATTTTTTTTTCGTTTCTAGATGAGTCCGGTGTTTCCTAGCTGACTACCATTAGAAGAAACACGGAAAAAAACTCACGGATCAAAGTTTCTTTTAAAGTCCATACAGTAAATATGTACTTAATGGTTACTTGATTTTTCTGAAATGGTCTTTTGAAGAAAGAAGCCTACAGATTTGAGAGGACCAGTCCAGTCAGTGCAAGCATTTGTAAAGCTCAACACAGGACTAGTAAGAAGCTCAACGACTTGACGAACAATACCAAGGAAAGGATATTTGAGTAGGCCACAGAAAATATACGAATTGCCAGACATAAGTTAAAGTTACTGAAAAGAAAAGAAAAAAAAGAAGCAATTCACATAGTCCTCAGGACAATATATTTTTTTACTCCAGAGCGAGTTTTCGTCGTTTACGTATTCAAAATTGCGGACAAAATTATAATAGCGCCATTAGCTTCTAGATCCATAATTACTATTTATCCTAATCAGAAATGTATTTTTGGACGATCATTAACTATTTGTTTACAATGAACATGCTGGTTAGTAACATTATTATCCTTTCTATTCAAACATCATTAACGTCCAAACATCGAGGTCGTATTGTTGTTTTGGTTTCAATGACACATTCATTACGACTTGCTACTGTTACCTCTAATATTTATGTTCTGTTTACATTAAATTAAAACTTTCTTTTTGACTTCATTACTATAATCATCAATATAATTTTATTTCGTAAATGGAAGATTGTTATTAATTTTTAAATCTATCTATATTTGTTTTATTTTCTTACCTGTTGTTTTGCCAATTTGAACCATGTCTTCAGAATGATTGGCAGCCGGGTATCCTGGTAATGTCTTGATGTTTTCACACTTATAAAAATGTCATCTAAAGTTAAGTTTTTAGCTACACTGTCATTTGTGGTGGTCCTCACCGCTCCAATGGGTAATTCAGTCACATGCACAGTTCCCGCTCGGTTTTCTTGGAAGTTGAAAGGCACGCTACCTTGGTATACTAATAAGCTGCAGTATCCCAGAGTTATCAGTAAAGCCGCAGCCTTAAGCACCTTGTGCGAGGCCATGCCAGAGGCGGCGGGCGCCAACGCACCGATAAGCTTGAAAAATCCTGAACACTTTTTCAATCATCTGTTGTTTTTCTTAACGAAACACTATTGACAAACAGTGGTCAGACGCAACACTCGAGGCGACGGTGCTTCGGCGCCAAAGAACGGTTATAAACTAAATAAAATGTAGCACAGGCGGCAAGCTTACGCCCGCGCTCGGCCGCCCCCACCACGTGGTGCGAGTGAAAGAAGCGATACGCCCGTCTTCTTCTCTCTGAAGGGTCTACCTGCGCGTGCGCCTGCTCCTTCGTCATGCCCGCGGCGGCGACACCCTGTCAAGTGCTCACATAATAGTTATCTACAACATCGAGGAATCGGCCCGAGACGACCAATTTTATGCCCAATCATTTTCAAATTTCTCTTCTCTTGTACAGTGAAGTGAACTTGAAGCTTTTCACGGTGATATGTTTCGCGTTTGGTTTTTATAAAATTGTGTGTATGGGAATATTCTATTGTTAATTTTAGGATAATTTGGTTCAATTTTTTTTTTCCAATGATATATTGTGGAGCAGATAGGCCAGAAGAGAACATCGGAAGACAGGTAGCTTTGAACAGGTTTCCCTGAATGAGCTCTTATCGTGGACTGGCGGGGAAATATGACGACATTGACCAGAAAAATTTAAAAAAAGTTGACTGCCAGACTTAACCATGGGGCAGCCTTTATTCAGCATATGGGTCAAAAGCCAAAAAAATATGCGAAATATGCGTGAATCACCAATCAAGACTGATTTAGCAATATCAGTTAATTTTAACAGTGTTCCCATTCACCGTAATAGTAATTTATCCTAATTAGCCCAAGCATTAGGAACCTTCACGTACAGTAAATTTCACTACGTCATCGTCCTAATTTGTTTCGTCAGTGGACAATACTCCATTGTTGGGCAGATGGACGTTCACTGGTCGCTGCCACTCCTGAGCCCGTGGGTGGTAATGAAATTAAGAGCCAGTCATTGTTGCATTAAATTCCACTCAAATTAGATAATGAAAGAAGAAATTGGTAACCAACTGAGATTAATAGCGTGATTCCTTAGTCGACTGGACACAGAGAATTGGAGTTAATTAAATTTATCATTGTGCTTTAATTAGACAATGATATTTTTTTAGTGAATGTCAAGTAGACACATTGTACAAGAGAAGAAGACGATATTATAAATCAGTTTCAAATTAATCTTCAAATACGAATCAAATTAAAGGCATCTTCAAATTTTCCGTAAATTGCCGCAAAACGCTGTTTTTTTTTATTCTATATAAATAAAAAACGCGCAGCCGCAACGCAGATGTGTAGTGCACCAGTCGCGCTGCCGTCGCGTTTTGCAGCACTTTGCGACAAATTTGAAGGCGCCCTAACATCTGAAAAAAGTAAATAATAAAGTTATTCACTTACCAAAAACTATACTTGCAAATTTTATTCTCATACTTTCCAATACATTGAACCACTTTTGCTGAAAGTTAATACACAAGAATCACATTATTTACAACTTTGCTATTATTACTATCATAAAATGTTTTAACTGATTTAGCATTAGGATGTGAATAAATGGGTTTATCTGCATCAAACTTTGTAGGATTACTCCGTCAAACTCCAAGCGGACGCCGGCGTCCTCTCACACCCAGTCCACTATAGTCCATAATACCGATGTTTAGAGTCTACTTTTGTATGAACAAGTTTGATTATTTATGGTCTTAGATAAATTTCCTACAAATTGAACGCATAATATTTCATAATCTATGCTCAGTTTTTTTTTTTTTCGGTTTGACATTCACTGCATATTTTGTTACGCGCGAACAATTTCGGTGTGTTTGTTTTAGTGTTTTTAGCAGATTTTACTCAAGTAAGTATTATTTGTTATTATAGAGTTATTATTTTGCTTATATTGATTCTATTTAGAGTATAATTTGCATGAAATACATTGTTATAACTTATAAATAAAGCCGTTATAGTTTGTGATTATGTTTTCCGATTTCCGTGTAAATTATGATGATGTTTATCAGTAAATGTAATGAAACTATTATAAAAAGTAATTAGGATCGTTTATCCAACGATATAATAACGTTTCTATTCAATTGTAGTAAAAAATAATTTTGATAAGAAAGCACGCGTAACGGCCATTTTGGGATTCAAAATCCAACAAGCCATCTTGGTCCTTATTTGTATCACGCTAAGGACAAAGTTTATTTGGAGTTTGTTTTTATCAAGTTTTTACTAGGGAAACTGCAGTGTCGATACACGTGTCGATAAAATTTTGTAGTCATCGATAGTGATAGCGGTATTTTATAAATATTGTTTATTTATTTTTATATGATAAATTGGTTATTTCTAAAGCTCTAACATGACTTTATAATTTTTTTTTCTTCTTATTACCAAAGAAAATCAAC
Source organism: Leucania comma (assembly GCA_958295575.1). Taxonomy (NCBI): domain Eukaryota; kingdom Metazoa; phylum Arthropoda; class Insecta; order Lepidoptera; family Noctuidae; genus Leucania; species Leucania comma. The sequence goes on from OY282471.1 coordinate 19,869,141, forward strand.
TGAAGAGACCATAGGTTATATACTAAGGCGATATTTTTTCTCTTTTTGTTTTAAAGCATGTCGAATTGGCGTGTAAATGAGCAGCCTCCTGCAGACTTCCTGGATCTGCTTTACGACGAGGAAGATGTGGACGTTGAAGAGGAGAGCGGCGATGAACACGAAGTGTTTTCCAGCGATGAGGTTGTTATGTTTGCCTTATAATTTGTTATAATAATAATAATTTGTGAACTGTTTTTTATTGCATTTGGATGGGATTTTTTTGCATGGACATCTTCTTTGTACATTTTAGGATGAAGTTGTGCATGCTCGCTGTTCATCGCCGGTACGCATGGGGAGCCTTCCACGAGTGGTATTGCGTTTATTGTGGTTTGCGCTGATTTATTGGCTATGGGTGGCGGAGTATTTGCATGTTTTTTTTAATGTTTAGGATGAAGCATGGGAGCGTTCACCCTCACCGGAGGCTCCACCCTACTCTCCTCTCACGTCACCAGAGCGCCCTACAAGGAGGCTGCCGCAAGCGGTAATACTTCTTTATTCTGTTTGATTTGCTATATTTCGTATTTATTACAGTTGGATTTCAGTGGTTTAACGTTTCAATATTTTAGGGTGATTGGTCGCCACGTCCCTCAGCGTCCCGCGACAGGTCAAGATCCCCGATATTCCTTAATCTGCCGTCGCAGTCGTAAGTTTATATGTACTGATATTATTTATGAATAGTCATCCCCCGTATCTTACCGATATGGACGTATGTGAAGTAAATTTAGTAAAAGTATTTATTTTTACAGTGAACAGCCGCAGATTATACGGATTTTCGGGGAGGATGGCCAACCGCTGGACGCTGAGATCCAGGATACAGTTGAGGTCGAGGTGGACGTTGGCGTCTTTCTGTCCCCGGATGCCCACGCTTTGTATGTGTCCCCTGAGGAGCGTGAAGGGAATGATAGTGAAAGAAATGAAAGGGAAGCTAGTGAAAGGAGAATTAATAGGCGAAGAGGTGGACGAAGGGGTGTGCGAGGACAGAATGTGGGTGGGCGTGGGCATCCGAACCGGGGCCGCAGGGGGAACAATCAGTGGGAGGTGGGACACCCACTGAATGAAATTTGGATGAATGATGAAGACGTTCCCCCTGAATTGGTAAGTTTGGCGACGGATGTATTACGAAGACGACAGATGGGAATGCAAGTTGCTGCCAGAGCCGAGAGAGATTATGAACGAGAGGTTGATAGCGGGAGCGAAAATGGTGATGAATTCTTCGACGCTAATGATGGAGCGGATAATCTCTCAAGACTGGAAGGCCAGAACCTCCACTTTGAATGGTCGACTATGGAGTCCTTTCAAGGCCAGGAGGAAATTTTTAAACCAGAGCGTACGGGTTCTGTTCATGATTACAATTCGCCATATGATGCTTTTCGCTCCTATTGGGGCGATGACATCTTAGGCCGAATTGTGGATGAAACGAACCTGTATGCCACTAAAATATCTGCTGCTTTCCAGTCTGAATGGTACGCGACTAATATTCACGAAATTTTATGCCTTTTTTCGTTTTGGATGATGTTGGGGATCATCAAAATGCCAACTGTTGTCAGTTGCTTTTCTGTTGATCCTCTTCTGAAAACGGAAGTTTTCAGGCGCATCTTCACACGGAGAAGGTATGAAATGTTATCCAGAGCATTACATTTTGTAGATTCCGACCCCGCAGTTAATAATTATCCAAATCCCTCCAACATTAGCGCCGCTAGCAGCTCTGATCCACTATACCGTCTGAGGCCAATAATTACTCATTTAAATTCTAGTTTTCAGGCAAATTATATTTTGCATAAAGATATTTGTATTGATGAGAGTTTAACCCTATGGAAAGGAAGATTGAAATTTAGACAGTATATTCAGAACAAAGCTGCTAAGTTTGGTATTAAGACTTTTGAACTTTGCGAAAGTACCACAGGTTATTTGTGGTCTTTCATTGTTTATGTCGGTAAACAGTGTGCAACAGACTTGGACCAGTCGCCTGGTGTACTTAAAAGTACAGCTGTTGTGAAGAAGCTCATTAGTCCCCTGCTAAACAAAGGATATAGACTATTTATGGATAATTGGTACAATTCGCCTCTGTTAGCTAGATTTCTGAAGGTCAATGGTACCGACTGCGTTGGTACCTTGAGACCTTCTCGTAGAGACGTTCCTGTTGTAGTAAATAAGGCTCCGCTTAAAAGGGGAGAGTACATAGCGAGACATTCCGGCGATGTCTCCATATTATCGTGGCAAGACAAAAAACGAGTAACCATGATCTCTACTTGTCATGGTTCAGCTACTGCCTTGCCTACAGTCCCGTCGCGTCCGTCTTATCGTCCAGCACCATTTAAACCGCAGGTGGTGCTGGATTATAATAAATTCATGGGGGGGGTGGATATGAAGGACCAAATGCTCGAGCCTTATTTAATAGAACGGAAACGTTGTGCCAAATGGTACATGAAGCTTTTTAAACGCTTGCTAAATGTTTCTATCCTTAACGCTCGCATTCTTATAGAGTCATCATCACAAAAACGTCATGATCATTTAGCTTTTCGTCTTCGTCTTGTAGATTCCATTCTCACAAATCATCTATCACATTGTCCACAGAGTCGTAAGTTTACTGTTTCCAGCAGTAGATCTACGCACCAACAGCCGCAGAGAATAATTCGTTCTACACATTGGCCCGTTCTGCTGGAACAGTCAGATTACACAGCAGCACGCAACCGGAATTTCCGGAAGCGTTGTTTTGTTTGTCTTCGAAATAAGAAGACACAAAAGACGCCGTACTGCTGTGAAACCTGCCAAGTGCCACTGTGTATAACGGATTGTTTTAAATCATATCATACATCACAGTAGTAATGCTTCCTGCTTTTTCTTCAATTCTTCCCAAATATTCACAAATAGCTATTGTGATAGGTATTTTATGCAAAACAGTGCAAGGTTTGTGTGTAGAGAATGCCTGTATGTTATGATAGGTATTTTATGAATACGGAATGCAAGGTTTTGTATGTGGAGAATATTTGTGGATTTTATAGATTTATTTAACAAAATATAGATAGTTTCACTTTAAAATTGCTGGCTGATTACGTATCTCGTTTGCTAACAATACTCGATTGAAAATATTAAAATTCTTACTTTCAAGATAGTTTTGCGATTACGCATGAAGGATTTCATAGCTTCAGTTACTAACAGAGTACTATAAAAGTAAAATCCAACTGAGAGTAATCTTCTTCAGTTCATCTACATGATTTTATTCACAGTTACATGATCAGCCTTCTGACTATATAATTTGCGTGTTTTGTGTACATATGAAAATCGAGTTGTGGAACTATTTCGATTTTATAAGAAGTATTCTATTTATCTAAATTTATAAATGTGATTTTAAATATTAGACTGGAATATATTTAAAATTGGTTTTATGAGTGGTAGCATGATGTAATTGTTGTATTATTTTTCGTGTTTTGTGTATGAAAAACTTATTTTACATTGTTTTAAATATTAAACTGTCTCAGCTTAAAAACTCTATATATTTGTGTGGATTCATAGTGTTTGCTGTATTATTTTGTGTACATATGAAAAAAACTTTTGAAACTGTTTGTATGTATCGTAATGATTGGTTCAACTTCTCTTATTGTTATTGTTCTAAAAAAATCTAAAGTTAAAATTTTGATTGTTTTTAATCCTTTTAATATTATAAAAGCGAAAGTAGTGTGTGGATGTTTGTTACTCTTTCACGCAAATTTAGGAATAGCACATAGGATACTTTTTTATCCCAGGTCTGTATTCACTTAGGTTAATTTTCTATTTTTCATAATTTTGACGCGGGCGAAGCTACTGGAAGCCGCTAGTTGAAAATAAAAGAAAATGTTTCATGAGTTTGTATTTTTATTCACTTATACCAACATCCCCTGCAAAAAAAATCAACTATCGATAGTTACAAAAAAGTGAAGGAGCACCGTCCCTAGTTGTTTTTATGGTGAGTCGGGTCGAATTTCAAGTGGTGTTATTGTAAACATCTCAAGCCCTTTCGTCAAATTGTTTTCATAATTAGATAACACAGGCCCTTGTTTCTCGGTTTTTGTTTATCAATTCTTATATTTCATCGAATTTGCTCAACAGCCTGGTTTCTAAATTTTGAACTTGTACAGCAAGTATTCTGTATCGATGATCACTTGATTTTGATACCTGGTAGATAAAAAATATATCAATTAGTACAATCTCGTTTACAGAATAATGAAAGATAGTTTTATAAAACAGTTTTTAATTTTTTTCTAAAAGTATTATTTACGCCGCCATTTTGTTTATGGCGCGTAGTGCCAACACGACTTTTTGACATTTCATAACAGGTGATTGACAGGTTAAGTAGTCGTTAAGTTTGTACAAAATGTTGTAGCAATTAATTCTAACATAAATTGTAAACGGCTAAGCCAGCAATATTAATTGTTTTCTATTGTTCCAACAAAACGTTCCCACTGCCATTCATTTTATTGAGGTCAAATGATAAAACAACAGTGAAATAACGTTTCTTAGATTATAGATTTCTCACACTTTCAAATTAATTGTAGTAAGTTACGATGGTTTTCTCTAACAGTAGAAATATTGGCTTCAAGCTTTTTATGTTTTACTGCAAAAAATACTTACCTATTTACGAAGAAAATTTTGATTTGATATCTCATTAGATTAATTCATTTCTGCATTCTTTAAATTTACAATAAAGTACTTTGCACAGCGCATTTAGGTATATGTATGTAAACGTGTTCTATACTTATTCGTTACAATTTTCTAACCCATAATTTTACAACCTAATTTATTGAAAAAATAAATGAAATAATTGAAAAAATTTACAACATAACTTAAATTTCATAAAATGACAATGTCAATGTTTGACAATCGAGTAGAGCAAAGAGTATAATAAATGAGTAGAGATCTGAGCGAAATAACGACATTACGAAGAGTATACAAAAAAGTATGTGATTAAAAATCTAGTCTATAACATCAAATCATGAAAAAGGAACTTAATATGTAATCCAAAACAGGGTCTTATAAATCAACCATTGACATCTTAAAAAAATAAGATTCCGTATAATGACCGTTTCCCGATCGGCTTAAAGGAATCCCAATTAAAAGTGGCCCGACCAATGGGTCCGACTAAGCCGATAGTTCTGGTATCTCGTTAATTAGTTTGACCAATTTACTTAAGAATAAAGCCATGAAATGTAAAAAGGTCGCGATGTGGGCGGGCCTGTTTTGTGTTGCAATGTCACTGAGAAGTTTTAGGGTCATTCGGTTTTTGTGGTAAAAGCTTTAATCAAATCTGTATAGGATTATAATTCTATAGTACACGACTATAGCAGAGCAGTTGTAGCCGAGTGGTAACGGCCCCGACTTACGAGTTGTAGGTCACGGGTTCAAACCCAGCCAGGCGCATTACTTTGTGTAATTTATTTCACCACCACTGCTCTCAAAACGGTGAAGGAAAACATCGTGAGGAAACCGGCATGTCCTAGAACCAAAAATTCGAAGACATGTTACATTCACCAACACGCAATGGGCCCGCGTGGTAGATTACGGCCCATTCCCTCTCTTAGAGAGGAGGCCTGTGTCCCAGCAGTGGGAACATTATAAGGCTGATGATGATGATGACACGATTATAGTACTAGATAAATTAAAATACATTTAATTCAGACTAAATAATACAAAGTTAGTAACAGAAGTCTTAATAAAAACTATGTTATAAATGCAGCATATAAGATTTAATTCACATCGTATTCAATAAAATTATATTTATATTATATATCATCGGAATTTTTGTATTTTTATCACATTTATTACAGATCCTACAACCGTACCCTGCGGAACGCCAAGTTTAGTTTCACTTGATTTAGCAAAATATCATTTTAGACTATGATTTTTTATTATGAGAGCTTGTTCATGATAAAGTCCATGGTCAGTACCTCCGTCTATAAAGCGGCTTTGTGGTTTTCAGTGAAGTAAATGCTGTCAGACCACAACGATTTCCAAATAAAGATAAAGTTGCACGATGGTGTTATTGTAAAGTTATATTAAGTATAGGTTACTGTTCATTGCCTTCAAGAAACAAAGATCAAGAAAGGTAAACAATTATGATCTTTTAATTTCAATTGTGGTTACATTAAAAACTAATAATAATAACTAACAGAGTGAAAAAAAAAAAATATGATTGAAAAAGTGAAGGCTGATTCACAATAGGATCGATAATTATCTCGGGTTATTCTAGGACATACATACGTTAACGCATGGTTTTTTTTTTTAAATATTATTCCAGACATGTGCTATTACCATAAAATGTAATTTTGAACGTTCACATACTACATCTGTTTTGACTCACACAGTCTCTAGACTTGCTAGAAACACTATTATTTGTACGTGTTCAGAATATTTTCATTACTTGAAAGTTCAAATTTGATTATACAAATGAGCTAACTAACCTAAGAAATAGTATAGCAACAATTTAGTGAAGTGTTATTATAACTTTTGTTGCAAAAAATATACAAGTGAGTAGAAAAATAAAATTAAAAAGCTTTTCTATTTACAAGTGTTTTTGTTTACTGTTGGGATTTTTTTTTACTCTTTGGTCCCATCTGAAGTATTAGTGTGGCTTTTGTATATCTGGAAAAAAAGTTAAATTAAAATATCCATGTTTAAGGATTTTTTTTTTTTTACGTTAGGTAAAATCATCCAATGACAAATCCCGCCCTTGGGCGGAGCGGGAAATAGTGTCAGACTGTTACTGACTAAAAACCTACCCTGTTCCTTCCCTGCCTTGGTTCCAGGGCCCTGGTATGCATTTTCATACCTTCCCAGAGCCCCAGACTTGGCCTCGACCCTACTGGGCCCCTACGGTTTGCTGACAACTCCTTGAGGCACACGGGAACAGTGCGCGCCGTAAACGACTTGGGCTCGGTCCGGTCTGTTACCGGACAAACGGACAGCGAGCTACCCATTGCCCGCCGTCCGCAAGCCCGCGCCTACGGTGGCCGGAAATTTGGATCGGAATTACGGCGGCGGCTGCGGCGTGAGCGCCGTTGCCTGATATGGTCAGCCTCCTCCTTTGCTAGCATTACTGCTTCGCAGAAGGAGGCGACCGCCTGCCACTCCTCCTTGCTCCGGAGCATGGCTTGAACCAAGCCCCGGCGCGAGAGATCGCCGCCGATTGCCCCCACGAGGACACGGCGATGCTCTTCCCAAGCGGGGCACACCTCTACCGTGTGCTCCACCGTGTCCACCGGGCGTTCCGCACAGTGACGACACCCGGGCGTCACCTATGTTTAAGGATGCTTATGTGTTTATGGGTTAAAATGTATTCTATAATGCATTTTTTTTTATTCGTTCTGTCATGTGGAAATCTCCATGATCATTTCTCATTCTTTTTAATTTTGAAAAAGTGTTTAATTGTAAGTTTTATTTCATAAACAACTTCAATCAGTTTATCATTCTACTTTACAGCTTATGTTGTCATAGCCGTAACTTTATATTATTAGTGTTCAATTTGGTTTTAATTATTATCAAATTTTCGCATGAAAGTCGCCCACGACTATTGTATTTGTTTGTGCTAGCTATAAAGCTTCATCAACAATGCTGTAGAAATATCATTGCTGATTTAGTTAGTAGCGCCATTGTTTGTATTATTGATAGACAGGCTCACGTTTGACCACTATCTCACCTGATGGTAAGCGATGATGTGGTCAAAGACAAAGCGCCCTTGCCTAGAAAGTAAGTCAAGAGTGCAGCAATCTATTCACTATTGACTTAAAAAGTGATCTACATTCTCAGACAGACCTATGAAATATTTCAATGCAATTTTCTAGTTGTTTTTTAACTATGAATTCTATACCGCACAGTCCAGAGTTTCTTCTATGTAATAAGAGATGAAGTTTATATTAGTTTATTGAGTTAGAATATCTAGAAATTCTGATTTCAGAGAAACCTAGCGCTGTAATGTGGTTGTTCATTAAGAGAGAGTACCTATAAATACAAGTATAATACATACGCAATTGTTGATTTATTTTAGCAAAAATAATCAAACGTCCAAATTTGAACTTTGAACTTACGGACGAACGAAAATCAACAATCAAACAGTAATTCGAAAGACGACAATAATTTTCTGGAACACGCATATATCGGCACAAATAATCGAGCATTGAGTAGTGAGAAAGCCCAGAGCCCATCACTAATTGCGGAAGCATGTTGTAATGAGCATCGCACACGCCAAGCCGACGCAGCGTGGGAACAATAATAAGCCGACTATTTTATCGATAGCCCTCAATTGTGAAAGTATTTTGGTCAAAAGCTACTTGTGCCCGTTGCCGAACGGTGTCCATCACTAATTCTGTAATTGCTAATGGATATTATGTGCCGTTATTTGAAATTTCCGCAATTACTCCTCTAGACTGTGTTGCACTGTTTGGTTTGTGACACACATTTTCAGGTAGTGAGATTTTACTTTGTTTTTATTATACATAGTAGTAGGAGGCACTCATAGATCCGATTGTTTTCTAAGTTTGCTTTGGACGTTAGCCAAATTAGCTGTTGATTCCAAATGAATAATACAAAGAAGAACAACTTTATGGAAGCTTTGTTTGCTCCCCAAGCCTTATGTTGTTACCAAACTATCATCATCAGTATCATAATTTCAGCCGAAAGACATCCACTGTTGGAGATAGGCCTCCCCCAAGTGTCGCCACAATGAACGGTCCTGTGCGTCCTGCATCCACCAGATTCCCAAAACCTTTACCAGGTCATCGATCCACCTTGTAGGATGCCTTCCAACGCTACCTCTTCCGGTACGTGGCCGCCATTCTAGAACCTTCTGGCCCCAACGGTCATCCGTTCTGCGAGCAATGTACCCTGCCCATTGCCACTTAAGTTTGGCAATTCTTGGTGCTATGTCGGTAACCTTGGTTCTTCTATGGATATCCTTATTCCTGATTCGATCACGCAAGGAACCGAACTATATTGATGTCGATTTTAAAACTACTTATCAGCTGATCTTTACAGCTGAGTTATTTGATAATACGACGCCTCTTCAACTAAACCTATTAGTTTTCAAGCTGCCGTTCCTCAAAAGGAAGAACGGAATTCTTATAGGACCACTTTGTTGTTTTTCTGTCTGTCCGTCAAGACCCTTTATCTCAGAAACGCGTGAAGGTATCGACTTGAAATTAAAATCATATACTCAGGTCTAGCATCGTCTAGTGGTCTGTCGTATGGGTCTATATATCTCGTATCGTATCATGATAATGATGACTCAGGTCTGAAGAAGTTAACGAAAAAGATACGGCCGTTTATGTCGCAAAAAACGTACTTTTCGACACTCTCAAGGGAATCAAAATTCATAGGGTGCTTCCCGTTGACCTAGGATTCTGAAATTTGTCACGATCAAGGTCTTTTAGTACAAGTATAGGAAAAAAATTGAAAACTGTAAATTTCTACAAAATTTTTTTTTTTTTCAATTTTCAACAAAAAAAAAATCTTTTGCGATTCGAAAAAATGTTCGAAACTCAATTCGGGAATTGGATGTTATCATAGGTAAGTTTGGACAGAACCCTCAGAGTCATCTCCCGCTCTAGGGCGGGAGGGTGTGTCAGACTTTTGCTGAATAAATCCCACTCTTATATCCCTTATTCGCTTTGCGTTCCAGCCCCCCTAGCCAAGTAACAATCGTTTCGTTTTGCGTTAACGGTTGCAGCTGGCCACGCCCCCAATTCGTTAAGAAAGATCTACAAATTACTCGTGTTTTTCCTGTCACATTGACACATCTTCTCTCTTTCGTACTCCGCATGACACTACTAGCCGCTTTGATGGTTCCTTCTTTGTTGATGTGGTTCTCTTTGTAACTCTCCCCTTTGCTCCCTTCGCGAAGTCTGATTAGAGAACAGGAACAGGAACATTAAAGAGCATTTTTTTAATAACGATTGTTTTTAGCCAACAGGCCGAGAAGCGATTTTTTTATAATGATATCACTTGAGACAAAACAAGAAATGCTCTGTCTCAGACGGCGTGCCGGTTTTTTGCTTGGCTCACTTTTCAAAGTGAGCCAAACTGGGCCTGTCGCTGTCACTGATAAATTGTAAATCGTAGATACATATTTATTTAGGTACATTTATTTGTTTTATGAGTCACTAGCTGCTGCCAGTGGCTTCGCCCGCATGAAAGTCGGTTTCTTCATACAAACTTCCAACCCCCGTTTTACCCCTTAAGGGGTTTTTTATGGTAGGTAAAATCATCCAATGACAAATCCCGCCCTTGGGTGGCGCAGAAAATAGTGTCAGACTCTTACTGACTTTAAACCTACCCTGTTCCTTCCCTGCCTTGGTTCCAGGGCCCTGGTTTGCATTTTTATACCTCCCCAGAGCCCCAGACTAGGCCTTGACCCTACTGGGCCCCTAGAGTTTGCTGACAAGTCCTTCAGGCGCGCGGGAATAGTGCGCGCCGTAAACGACTTGGGCTCGGTCTGTTACCGTGCAAATGGACAGCGGGCTACCCATTGCCTGCCGTCCGCAAGCCCGCGCCTACGGTGACCCCCTAAGGGGTGGAGTTTCGTAAAATCCGTTCTTAGCGGATGTCTACACCCTATAAGGAACCACCTCCCAAATTTTAAATCTGTAGGTGTAATAGTTTCTGAGATTTCGTTATTAATCAGTAAGTTGTATTTGGCTTTTTATATAGATTATAACATTGTAGGTACACTGGATTCTATTCTATAAATTTTAACTTATTTTTCAATGAAGAATTTTTAATTTACAGTAGGTAACTACCATTGTATATACATTATCATAGTTGTAGTTCATGGTTGTAACTTGTTTTGATGTAATTGAAGTTCTCACGATGCGAACTTCAAAAGTATTACCAAAAGCTTCCAATTGCTACAATTGGGACGGAAACATTATTCAACATCAACGAATACACGTCAAATAACCGTTTCCAAAGAGTCTATCAATTTCAAAATAAAGCAACACTGATTTTATCAGTAGCAATAAATTTTGAAAGTCTTGTACATACAGATGCTATCAGCACATCAATTCCGCTTGTTTAACCTAGCTTTATGTCAAAACTTAATTGAATCGAGCTATGAAGTTCAGTGTTGCGTTCATATCTAATCTTGTAAGGCTTTATTATTTTTATGCATGAATTATTTTCAATTAATTGAATTATTTGATGGTAGTTTAACAATAGGATTAGTTCTGTAGATATGGGATACAATGGATATTTTTTGTCGATGGATAAAAATCATTCAATGACATCCCCCGCTCTTGGGCGGAGCGGAAGATAGTGTCAGACTTTTACTGACTAAAAACCCACCCCGTTTCTTCTTAGCTCTTTATACCGGGGCCGGAAATTCCTTTCAGAAATCAGTTCATGGCCCCAGTAGACTTCGGCCCTATTGGGCCTTTACTGTTTGCTGACAACTCCTTGAGGCGCGGAACAATGCGCACCGTCGACGACTTGAGCTCGGTCCGGACAGTTACCGGACGGTCCACCATACCCATTGCTCGCCGTCCGCAAGCCGGGATCGGAATCCCGACGACGGCTGGGGCATGAGGGCTGTTGCCTTACGCGTGCGGCCTCCTCCTTTACTAGCATTACTGCTTCGCTGAAGGAGGCGACCGCCTACCATCCCTCCTCGCTCCGGACCATGGCCTGTACCAAGGCCAGGCGCGAGAGATCGCTGTTATAATAGTTTTTATAGTACATTGTTATCCTAAGGATAGAAAAGTAACTTATTTAGTCCCCAGAAGAAGTTTGGCATCCGAGCGGAGTGAGGTCGCCAATATTCGGGGGACTAAATAAGTCTTTAACCCGAGGTAAACACTGTGCTTTTCATTACGAATAAAAGGAAAATAAAAATAAAAATCTGAGTCGTAGTATGAATATAAGTATGTTTTTTTTTTATTTATGCCGTAAAAGGTTTCCGACTACTGCTTTATCCATCCTTAACTGAATCTGATAAACTTATTGTGTAATTACAAAATCTCTTACAGCAGAAATTCATTAAAATATAAACAAAATTCTACAACGAGAAAAAAAAGTATAACAATAAAGATTGGATCGCCGTTTTCCCGCCATTTTGTTTTTTTTCTGTTTTCTCAAATCTACAAGGATATTAAGTCATTTAAAAAAATATGTACTTATTTTTATGTTTCTGTAAATCACACCGTAATTGAGTGGCTGTATAAAATGTTAGGGCATGGTTCAATAGAAATGTGGAGATAGAACTAGTTTTTTTTTTTATAATTTGACAGCTATCCGTTGAAAGTGATTCTCCCTGGGGATGAAAAGTATTACTTTCAACCCGCTCCTCAGGCAATTTCAGACCTACTTTCTGAGCATGAGTAATGAAAAATATTTTAATGTTTAATGTTATTGCACGATCATTTGTTCTGTGTCTGGGTGTTATTTATCTATAATATGTATGTATTTAGAAATATATAAGTATGTTTATCAGTTGTCTAGTACCCATAACACAAGCTCTGCTTAGCTTGGGACTAGACGACGTTGGGTGATAGTTGTGGAATATTATATTATATATATTCCAGCTTGTGCCAGCGGCTGGCGTGAAAGTAAATATACCTATGTGACTCAGTGATAAAGTAGCATTCAACTAGTAAAAGAGTTTCAAAAATCGATCCAGTATTTTTTGGGTTTATTCGTTACAAACAAAAATATAAATCTTTCCTCTTTAAAATATTTCTAATGGTCCTGGTAGACCTGTCCTGCTAGGAAGCTTGATTTTAGCAGAAAAAAAATAAGAACCCGATTGCAACACCACCTACCGGGTCCAAGTGTAAACCATCTAGGGACTCACTCAAACATACACACAAAGTTACATCAATATCGGTCACCCCCCTCGACCTCTAACTCTTCCTTTAGAGGCCGTGAATAGGGCCTTTGCTATTCGCCTACCGTCAACGTCTTGCATGATTTAAAAGGTTTTTTTCTTCATCAAATGCGATCCAACGTGACGTTTAATGAAAAGGCAGTGCGAAAAAAGAGAGATAACGCCTGAAAACTCTATTGGCATTCGGTAATTCCGTGATTTACTCGAATATTTCACAAAACTTGTTTCAGGGAATACGTGTTTTTTTTAAAACCCTTAAAAGTTTTTGAAATAAATTGTTTTCATTCAGAATCTCGATTAAATATGCAAAGCTTTTATAGACGTGCTTTTTTATATTTTTAATATTTGAGTGCATTATGGAGAGTCAAAGTTCACGTAAAATAGCAGATTTTCAGAAGCCTTTACTGCATTAGTTTTAAACAAATTTATGTTTTGATTTCTATAGAAATATAGATAATATCCACAAGATATCTGGGTATCTAAAATATCTGGAGAAAGATGTGTAATAACATCATAATCACGTAAGAGCGGTTGTATAACAATGTACTTCGGGTTGGCCGGCCTTAACACATGTAAAAAATATAAAGATTATAATTAGTCATTAGTGTTAATATAGGATTTTGGTTACTCTATTTTTTTTTTTCGGAATAATACCGTTTTAAATGTTTTTTTAAAAGTGAAATCCGAAATAAAATATCGTAGGTAAATACACAAATCCTCATTATAAGTTGAAAACATAAATTCGAGAAGTTTGTAATTGAAATTATTACATTATTCTGTTTCTTTGAAAGCGATTATTTTGATAATCGCCGTTTATGTTCAGATTAAAAACATATTAAGGTTAGTTTTGGGTCAAAGAAACAATTACTGCTAAGGTTGTTTAAGAGTATTTTTTTATGTTTATCGTATGATGAAAGTTAAACTGAGAGACCAATTATAAAAGCTGGGGCCTTACCACGACGTGATAAAATGTCAAAACTACGAGCGAGAAAAAATTATACACCTTATATAATATAATAATAATATTCCACAACTGTCACACAACGCCGGCTAGTCTCAAGCTAAGCAGAGCTGTGTTATAAGTACTAGATAACTGATAAACATATCTAAACACATACATATCATAGATAAATTAAACTAAGACAAAATCCTTCTTTTGAAGTTGGTTAAAAACCGTCAGGGATATTTTTATTTATTGTTAAAGTTTTATGCAGAAATAAAACTGTACAAAGGCGGACTTAAAGCCATACGCATTTTCTACCACTCTAAAAAAATTAAAACTTAAAAAAAAACCTTTTTTATTCAATATGTTCTGTTCAAGTATTACAATCGGTCACGAAAGGACATACCTAGCTATTATTCTTTATAACGAGTACGTACAAGTATTTTTCTCAAGTATTAGTTTCATTTCTACACACTATTGTCTATTTTTCTTTCAATTTTTTTGCACTTGCTTCTGACGTTTTTTAAGTGCCCACGTAGGCCAATGTGAAATAAAAATAATCTTGATTTGATTGATTTGATTTGCTGGAATCAGGTATGCTGGAAAAAAAAAATCCTAAAAAAATATTTGTAAATTTTTTATAATAATGTGTCTTTTGTATAAGTGTAGACTGTACATAGATGTAAAATATATAAGTAAACAGAAAAAGTATCAAAATTTTCTGCATAATGCAAGGCCCTTAGTAAGTATAAAGCTTTCAAATATTCGGGTCAAGTCCGGGTCTAGAGCAATCTGCAGATAGAACTGGCCTTGTCAGGGTAGCCATATTCTTAGATATGTGTGTACATCAACTATGTATCACAGTGGCAGACTTTTATTAGGTTACTCTATCTACTAATTCCACCAGGGAATACAATTTGATAAAATTTGTTCTAGTCATCATCTAGGCGATTACTTTTCGTTCGAGACAAAGCAATTTGTGGAGCTTTCGGATATTTGACGTTGACGTAAAAACTGTCACAGATAAATTGGGCTATTTGTAACGAGCTGTTTTTGACGAGGTTTGATGGTCTTATTGTACGTGATGCCGGCGAAATTGTGGAGACTGCTCCACCGAAACCACAGAATAAAAAGAAGATTTAAAGTAATGCATTAAAGATGTATGATGTTGAAAGATGCGTAACCATATTACTCTTTATTTGTATTTTAAAAGAAATCGTACATTTTAATACAAGTGGAGAAATTTTGTCATTGCGACCGAGGTGAAATTCGCCTGAGCCGCAGGCGAGAGTGTTATAGAGCCGAGCGCTGCACTGACAAATTTCCACGTGTATCAAACGACGGCGACCTTCAATATACTTACGACGAAATAAATAAACGGGAATTGAAAAGTTACTCCTGGGGGTCGCTTAGCGCCCAAGTATGACGATTACAATAAATTGTGGCGAAGGCTAGCTCGCTCACTTTTCCACACTAGTGCGAAAAATAGTAAATCACGTGCCTAAAAGTGGAGGAGATAAGAGCGGATTTCGAGTAAGGGTGGGTTTCTGAATTGAGTATTTTGAGTTAAGAATGTCTCAAACCATACATAGGGCGGGTTTCTGAATTGAGTATTTTGAGTTAAGAACGTCTCAAACCATACTTAAATGCCAAATTTTGACAGATTTGCAGGCTAAAGTAGAGTTTGAGTAATTCTCAACTTCAAATGCTTAAATTAGAAATCGGAGGTATGTGTCCTGAAAAAACTTTTTGTCAAAAATTGAGAGTGAAACAAGGAAGCGAAACATTTGACCACAATTCCTTACATGAGAGAGATAAAAGATGTATCTCTCTCTTGTTCTCAGGCTAACTAGCTTCTGACAGTGGCTTCGCCTGCTAGATGATGGAAGATGATAGCCAATGTCCTATTCGAGAAAATTCGTTCAACTGTTTAAGCTTTTAAGTATGAAGGAGTAACGTATTACACTGCTCCCTACTATAGTAACACTAAATTAGATTCCCACTCAGCAAATTCTATAGTAAACCTGTCATGTTTTGGATATCAATTGTGGTCCAAGATGACGTTTAATTTTTACTATCTCTATAATATAGGTAAAAATAAGGTTATTTGTAGAGAAACACCCACCTACTAAATTTAGCACTTCCGACGTCTGGCTCCCAAACTGAATCGGACTGGGGCTGCTCTCGGGCGGCTCCTGCCCAACCTCAGGGGACCAGACGCCTCCTGCCGGAAGCTCTACGCGGGAATCGTTCGGTCCATGGCCCTTTACGGGGCTCCGGTGTGGGCACCGACGTTGCAACAGCAACCGAGGGCCCAGCTGAATGCGTGCCAGAGGGTCATGGCAATACGCATGGTGCGAGGGTACCGAACGATTTCCCGCGAGGCGGCGACCCTCCTTGCTGGCCAACCGCCATGGGATCTGGAGGCAACAGTCCTTGCACACATGCACGATAAGCGCATGGAGATGCAACGCCGGGGCGAAATTCCGCTGCCACGACAAGTCGAGGCATGGCGGACAGAGCTCCGGCGGGATCTCATGGCGAAATGGCGTCAGCGACTATCGCAACCTCGTTCGGGGCGCGCCACAATTGGGGTGATAAGGCCCATCCTTGAGGCGTAGCTGGAAAGACCTCACGGCGCTCTCAACTTCCGCACGACGCAGGTGCTTACCGAACACGGAAAGTTCGCTAAGTACCTGTTCCGGATTCGTGCGGAGGATTCGCCCGGGTGTCGCCACTGTGCGGAACACCCGGAGGACACGGTGGAGCACACTGTAGAGGTGTGCCCCGCCTGGGCGGAGCATCGCCGTGTCCTCGTGGGGGCGATCGGCGGCAGCGATCTCTCTCGCCGGGCCTTGGTTCAGGCCATGGTCCGTAGTGAGGAGGGATGGCAGGCGGTCGCCTCCTTCTGCGAAGCAGTAATGCTAGCAAAGGAGGAGGCCGACCGCATCAGGCAGAGGCAACGGGGCGCTCGCCCCAGCCGCCGCCGGGATTCCGATCCCGATTTCCGGCCACCGTAGGCGCGGGCTTGCGGACGGCGTGCAATGGGTAGCACGCTGTCCGATCGTCCGGTAACCGGCCGGACCGAGCCCAAGTCGTCGACGGCGCGTTCTGTTCCCGCGCGCCTCAAGGAGCTGTCAGCAAACCGAAGAGGCCCAGCCTGCTAACTGCAGGCAGGCAGGGTTGAAGCCTGCTGGGGTCAAGGGCCGTTTTCTGAGAGGAAGGCTCAGCCCCGGCACTATAGGCAACGAAGGAACGGGGTAGGTTTTTAGTCAGTAAGAGTCTGACACTACTTCCCGCTCCGCCCAAGGGCGGGATTTGTCATTGGATGATTTTACCTACCATAAAAAAAAAAACCTACTAAATTTAAAAGTACAATTCTATATTGATGGATCAATTTCACCGTAAAAGCTGACCATTAAATGTATTATCTAGCTTCAAATTGCTCGTAAAAAACCTAATAAAGCCAAATTGCTGTAATGTCTAAACATGACTGGACGAAACTTTGTTCGCGTGACGACCACGCTGTGTGTACATATGGAGAGTTTAGAACTATTAACATGTGGACCAAAACGCGATCTAAATGTAGTTCCGGGACTATTACTAGGATTAATTGGTATTAAATCCGGAACTAAATTTGGAATAAGGCGAATTATGTTTTTGGTACCAAACCTTTATTTATTTATTAAATAAGTCCTACTTTATGATCATAAAAGTACAGAGGTGGACTAAATGCTTTTGCATTTTCTGTCAGTCAACCTATGCGTGATGCAGAATAAGTTAGTTGTAAGCGCAATAGAATAGTAACAAAAACCTAGTTTACGCAACAGATTCCTAGATTTGATTAGATTTTTAAGTAGGTAAAATCATTCAATGACATCCCCCGCCCTTGAGCTGAGCGGGAGATTGTTCAGACTTTTACTGACTAAAAACCTAGTCCGTTCCTCCTTTGCCTTGGTTCCAGGGCCCTAGTATGAATTTTCATACCTCCCCTGAAGACTTTTATAATGGTGGCATATTGTTTTACACACATAGTTAATCGTTAGCATAGCATCAGCCTTCTAATGTTCCCACTGCTGAGACTCAGGCCTCGTCTCTAGGAGGGGGAATGGGCCATAATCCACCACGTGGGCCCAGTGCGGGTTGGTCATATCACATGTTATCGAATTTTTGGTTCTAAGACATGCCGGTTTCCTCACGATGTTTTCTTTCACCGTTTTGAGAGCAGTGGCGATGTAATAAATTACACAAAGTAATGCGCCTGGCTTGATTTGAACTCGCGACCAACAACTCGTAAGTCGGGGCCGTTAGCACTCGGCCACCACTGCTCTCAAAATGTTAATGGTTAAGAAAACTAATAGTGAAGAGAAAATAAATATAAGACTGAAAGACTGATGAATCACTCAGTTTATTGATTATAACCCCATAAAAGATAAAATTAAATTCACTTTTTCTTTTCTGTTTTTTTAGCCGATACCGAACGAGATATTGATGATAGCATCTAAGTAGTGTTTTGTATCTAGAGAAATTGCGAGTAGAGTAACATTTGGCAGAGTGGATAGGCTTTGAAATTGAAAATTGATTCTTTTTGTGGTGTTGAAAAATTATCGAAAATCTTTCAAATGGCGTATACGACTTTGACTGACAAAAACCCATATGGGTTTCTTTCTTTTTCTTTAATGTTTTTCTGGGTCATGGTAATCTTTTCGAACAGTTGCGTAGGTAAAACATACATCTCCACATCGCTATAATCTGGGAACGCCTAAAACATGCCCAGAATCTTGCGAGATTGCTACGTTGAATAGCAATGCTTTAACTTTTAGGAAAAGTACGACCCAACTCTCTGGTCACACTGTCGTTCAGTTGGGGAGAAATATCTTTGAAAAGATGACGAGCCCTCGGACTCCTTGACCCAAGTGTTTTGACCCCAAATGGCAAAATTAAAATTTTAATTTATAATGATATGTTTGCGCCTTTTGAGGGTCATATTCCGCCGTATTTTGAACATGAGACAGTGCAGGGGTGTCGACATACCTATATACTCACCTTCCATGGATCAAAAAAAAAATAAGTCCGATTAGGTTTCTTTATCATAAATTATTAAACAACTGAACTCATTGCGAATTGCATAATAATGCAAAGGAATATTGATGCAAATTTTGAAAAAGGAATGACAACATTGGTGTTACTTTATGCTCAAAGGATACATTCGATTTTTTTCAAAGCCCACGATCATTTTTTTTTTAAAGTTGCCTATCATAAACGGAAATTGAACCAACTCAAATGAAAGAGTGTTATTAAAACTTTTAAGAATATATTTAAAAAAAAAAAAAAAAACAATATCTGATCTGAGGACATAGATATTTGGCACAGGTTTTGACCTATGAACCAATAAATTTTTGTTGTTTAGTTCATCAAGCTAATTGTCGTAGGTAATAAATTTATTTGGCTTTATTACTTCAAGCCGTCGAGTGAGCACCAATGGATCATTTTAGAAAAGACGTCACATTTTTTTTTAAATTTGAAAACAGTCGAAAGGTATACACCGTTAAATTTTGGTCGTTTTAATCCCGTGGAGGGTCGATTCCGTACATGAAACCCTATTGATTTGTAAAGAAAAAAAATGAAAAATAAAGAACTTTTTTTTTAAACTTGAATTAATTTACGCATATACGAAATTGATTTCTTTAAGTAAACGTCAGCTGATCGAAGCCAATGAACTGTAGGTACCTAGCTAGTACGCAATAACCGACAACTCCCTACAAGGTCATTGACTTGTTTACCTAAAGAAATTAATTTCGCACATGCGTATATTAATTCAAGTTTTAGAATAAAAGTACTTAATTTTTAATTTTATCTTTATAAATCGATAGTCTTTTATGCAACGAATCGACCCTCCACAGGATTAAAACGACCAAAATTTAACGGTGTATAATGTATTGATCCATATTACGCTCACAACTGACACTCAAATGCAAAATATCACTTCAGTTCAATCAATCAGGTGCACAGTCAGGCACACATATCCCCTTTGTAGACAGATCAGCCCACAAGTCGATGACCCATTCACTCAATTGACTCTTTCAACTCGCGCGGTTCACGGGGAACC